>JFZS01000046.1:0-112236 GCA_000709145.1 Balansia obtecta B249
GGGGGGAGGGGAGCGAATCTATCATACTATTATCTGCACCTTAACAACACTTGGATCACAATTTTGATTTTTTGACAGGGAGCTCGGGTGTCCAGTCTTGTTGATCAGGGCCACTCTACTCCCGATATTATAGGATAAAGGCTGGTAAGGCACAAATATGGATAAGCTGAGAATCGATAGTACAAGCCATCACGCCGAGAGCAGCGCCATGTCAAAAATGATGATCCTCGCTTTGCAGCCGCGGCCCGGGGCCAGACGTGTCTAGGGCCGGATTTATCATTCATCACACAGAGCAAGGATGCAGGATATCCTACTTCCCTGCAGGATGTCATCACACCGCGCATCATTCTGGTCCGTGCCACACCGTCCATCTCCTTGAGGAACTTCCGACAGGCCTGAGTGTTTAAGCGTGTGTTATCAAAGCTCCTCACAGCCACGCTGGCCGGGTGGTTGGCTTCGCGCAGGCAAGATACATGACTTTGTAAGACGGAAACCCCTGCCTGCTGCTTGTCTGTTCGGAAAGGCTTCCTGCTACGGGAGACGAGGGAAAAGGACGTCTGTCTGGCACATGACGATTCGAGAGCTGTGTTGCAAGGCGAGGTTGCAGTGGCCGCGAACTGAATGTACCGCACTCCGCAGCCAACAACAAAAACCTGTGCATTCTGACCATTCAACTCGTCGCGACAATCCAGGATGGATGGTGCGCAAATCCAAAAAGGTCAACCTACCCCTGTCTTTGCCTGTCTCCCGAGCCGACTCTTTCCCCTTCTTGTGAGGTTGCAGGAGGAAGAAGCACTAATTGGGCTTGGCAGGCGTGTCCTTTTTCCTTGTCTCGAACAAAAAAAAAAATCTTTTAATTCTATCCGTGCTGCTGCTTAGGATTTACATGTCAAACCGACCATTACGACTCGACCCGGCCTGGCCTGAACCATGACAAACGGGACCTCTGTGACGTTGCCTGTGGATTCTATTTGAAATATGAAGGTTTCTGCTTCATCACAAGTAACTCCGTACGTCCGCGTGCAATACACGCACTGTGGCGCATGATCTAATGATGAATTATAAACCGTATTACTTTTCCATGTCTTTTTTATAGAAAGAAACAAAAAAACTTGTTTTCCTCACGATCATGTGTACCAAGAGATCAAAAGCTTGCAGTAGATCGAGCCCCGGCAGGCCAATTGGAAGAAGAAAAACAACATGAAGACGCCACGAACAAAAGGTCGCGTTGCACTGTCTAGCTGAGACAGCGGTTGGACAGACGGCGAGGGAAAATGTACCCAGGTACATGCTCATCGCTCATCCGAACATACGAACCCGATACGTAGGTAAGCATGGGGGTCTGAATATGCAACGCAACCCCTGAATGATTTTTACAAATCTACTCGCGGGGGTGCTTTAGGCTAATTACATACTAGATCAGGAATAAGCAAGACAAGAGCAGAGATGGAAGATACGTTAGTTTACAACATATGAGTCGTGTAGAAAAAACAAGTCTCTACAGGGTAGTGCCTCGTACCCTGTATACATCTACGATACGCCGCTCCGGCAGCAGCAGCCTACCCGGTATAGAACGGTATAGACACAGTACCTGACTGGTGGATAAAAAGGATAAAAGGGGTTAGTCCAGTCCCCTAGGTACGTGTACATGATAATTCAACCGTGTGCGGGTGGGCATCGTGGCTGCGGATTAATTGTGTTAATTTTTGATGATGGTGATGGCGCTGCCTGGTTCGCAGCAATGCACTCCGCATGACAAGAGGAAGAAGGCTGCTGTATTGACCGGGGAGCAGCGCGTCGACAAAGTCCTCTGTTTCAGCTGATGAAGACGAATGATTGTCATGCAAGAAACCGGCTGTGGGAGTGGACTGCAAGTCTTCAAGCAACTTTGTCGAGGGCTGGGTTTCTAGAAGCGAACCCAGCAACTCAGTGGCAACTGGCTTTTCTCTGCACATGTAGGGAAAGCGCCATCCATCGCTGAGTGAGCGAAACTAGCCCCTTTCCAGACACAACTCTGGTGTATTGGCATGAGTTTACGGATACAATCCGCAGCTAAACTAAATTAAACGATGGGAAGCTTCAGCTCAGCCGTTTTTTTTTTTTTTTTTTTTTTTTTTTTTTTTTTGTGTTTCTTCAGTTCCCTCATGGAAGGAAAGACTTCAGAAGTTCGGTATGGAGATTGCCATCCACCTCCAAGTAGATCCGTAACATCATCTGACGTTGGGTCGGTCGGTCGGTCGGTCGGCCAGATCGTACATGCAAGGGGCAATCTTTAAACACGGGGCCTGCTGCCAACTCCATACTACTCCATGCTCATCAGCGCATCAGCGCATCCAAGCGATGTCTGCAGATTTTAAGTGTACCGCGGCCCTGTTGATCATATAGGCGCTGCCGCACTTCCCCCCTGCTTGTTTCAAAGCTTCTCCTGCACCTGCAAATGTCGACAAACTACGGCCGCCATGCTGGGATTGGTGCTTCCAGACGATGGATGCGTAACGCCCCGCTGACGACCGGCATGTGGTGGTGATGGTGATTGCTGCTTTCTGAGTCGGGCAATGTCAACCTTGGCCAACCTTTTGTCAACTTTTGTCCCTCCTTTTTCTGGCTCGTCGTGCACTGCCGTCTTGGTCGGTCGGCAGAGTCCAGATCCGAATCGGCAGGCCTTGTCCTTGTTTCACCATGATATAGGAACAACTCTCGGTCTTGCGGGATAAATCAGCTGTCGCTACGACTCATGTATGTTAATATATGTGGTTTTGGCAGCTGCGGTTGGAGTATCTCTGATTGGCTGTACGGGCGGGCGTACAATTCATAATGAATGTCTCAGGCTTTTTTTTTTCCCTTGTTTCCTCCTTTCCTCCCAAGCAGCTTTGCATTCATTATTGCTGCTGACCTCTGAAAATCCACATGCAGCTGGAGATTTTGGCAGGCTGAATTAGAGCCTCGCGGACATGTGAATAAAGACTACGTCCTGCCTGTAATACACATGTCAGTCTTGTTTCCTTGACGACTGTACCCCGTAGAGGTTGTAGAGGTTGTTGTACAAGTTTACAAGTCGTCTTGGGAATTCCCATTACTATCGCACACCTAGAGAGTCATTTATCAAGGGTTTCTTGCCTTGACCAAGACGTGGCACTTATTCTTTCGCAAATTGTTGCAGGGCTTTAAAAGCGCCGTTAGCGGTCCGACGAAAACCAGATGCAGATGCAATGAGGATGCAAAGACAGTCATGTTTGAAATTACACCATGGTTCCAAGGGGCATGGGTATACGGGGATATCCTGGACACAGCATAGCGCAAGGTGCCCCTGATGGTCACGACTCTCTGGCCGTTGATACCGACGACATGGAACATGGAAGGGATCGGGCCAAATCCGGCATGGTGCACGCAGGCACCCGCGATAGCCCTTGGCGAGCTGCATCGATGCCAGTGGTCAATCAACCATCAAGGCTTCACCCGTCTACGGTCTAGGCCTCTGACAATGGGGCAACCTCTGCCAGCAGGTCCCGGCAACCCAATCTAGCTCAAGGTTCATGAATCGACGGAGCGAAAAAGGAAAAAAGCCCCGGGGAAGCGACCGGACCCAGACTGACAGGATATCATCATCATCATCGTCATCTCCATCTCCATCACCCTCACCACCACCACCATCATCATCATCATCATTATCGCCGGTCGAATGGACTAATTTCCTTCTAGCGGCAGTCGGGCGGCATGAGTTTGCCCGTTTCAGTCGATTCCATGGGTTGTAGAGTTGCTATTCCGTTGAAGTACATAGGCACCTCGCTAGGTAATGAACGACATTCTGGTGACGGTGACCAGTCTTATTAACGATTGCAAGACAACTAACATTGTCATGGAGAGGTCTGACGTGACCTATCTGCTTACCTAGCCCAAAGCTTGGTTGGTATTAAGTATGTAGGTGTGTACGGAGTAGTAGCATTGCGCGCATGCGTTACAAGAAAAATCCACAAAACACAGTTCCGCGGCCCCCCATTTAAGCGGCCAGCCATATCGTACCTGCATGAGAGCGAGAGCCGTGGAGCTCGAGGCAGGGAACCGATCTATCTGTGCGTTAAAAAAAAAAAAAAACGTGGCCGGTCCAGTGCCTCGGTACGTGTAAAGGAAGTAACGAACTGCCACTTTATTTTCTTTTTTATCGCCTACGACAGCCCCGCTATCCGGTGTGCCTACCTTGGGTGCCTTAATTGCCTGTATCCAGTCTATGTACCTCAAGTACCGACCAGGTACCAGGAAATCTTGGACCCGACATCTCGGGCGGAGTCCCCAGTCTCTTGTCATAGCTCATGTCTTGGCTCGTGGTTTCATGGTTCATGGCTCTGGTTCATGGGTCATGGGTCATGGGTCATGGCTTCTGGCTTCTGGCTTCTGGCTCTTCACCCGCGGGAGATGCGAGTCTTCAGTATCCTGGACTGAGCCTGGCACAGCAAAGCTGCTCAGTCTACCCATAAATCATAATCTGAGAAGAAGGGAATAACTAGAACTAGGCAGATGACGACGATAGACAAGGGTGCACTTGGGCACGTAACCGCATAGAGAATTAAATGTATCTGCGACGACGTTTCAAACATCTCACGGCCGCCCCTTTTTCTCGCCCATGGTTGAAGCTCGTGACAAAGAGGTTGACATGGGTTGACGGTGCGCCCAGCTGCGGGTCGCCCAAGTCAGGCTTAGCTACAAATACAGCATGCACAACTAATTATCTTCAAGGCTAACCGATTATATACTTTCGAGCTAATCTTGATTAGGGAACGCCCAGTAAAGGTCAACTCCGTCACCTGACCTGGATGTTGTTGTATAAATTGTACTTGCCATTTAATAACCAGAAGTCTCTGCTTCTGACATCTTTTAGGATGTCTCTGATACTGCTGACATCTAGTTAGATTGGAGTCCCTACCTAATCTTGTTGTGTTTTTTATTATTGACATTTTGTGTTAAGCGTCAATTTCCCCCTCCTGTACAAAGGGACGTGGGTACCCATGTAGATACCCATGTACCTTTGTAAGACGCAACAGGGGTTGCATTGTACACCGTAATGACAGACGCTGTCGTTCACTTTTACTGGTTCGAGCAAGGAACAAGATCCAAAAAAGTGGAGTGTGGCACAGGTAAGACAATGTCTCGCACACGCTTGCCGCAAACCAAAGAGGCTCGTTCGACGGCTCGATAATACCAGTCAGTTATGACCCGGGGTTACCTAGCTGCGAGCCTACCCATAATAGGCTTAGCTGTTAACCACCCAAGCCAATCGTCAGTATAAAACATAAATGACAAGAAATTTGGAACAAAATTTACATGCTTACAACCACGCAGCACACCTGGCACATTTCAGGGCGGAGGAATTCTTCTTTTCACTTTTTTTTGAGAAAATTGAGGACAATTGCTTCGTCTCTGCTCCCCCGCCCCTCTGTCCCTCTGTCCCTCTGGCCACTAGCGCCTCCTGCGGCTTATCCCTACGACGACAGCAGCTTGTTCTTGAGGACAGATGTTGATCACACGACGATCCTAGCTTCGGCTGTTGGGAGGCTGGGAAGGCTTTGGACGCTGAATGACGGCCTCGCCAAGCCCTACAACAGACTGAGAAGCTCGGTTCGTTCTGATCTTGGAGGTATGTGCTGCACATATTGCTCAAAGTCTTCGTCCTGCAGAGCCTCGTATTGTTCGCCCCTTACGGAGTAGTGTCTTCCCCCTCTTACCAAGACATCATAGGCTTTTGCAAACATCCAACAAGAGGGCTCCCCCCCCTCCCCCCCCTCCCCCCCCCGGCCCCGGGGCGCTGTCGTCTAACCCGACTCGTGGTTTAACTAAACACCCCTGCCGTCGCGCTACTGCTGCTTGCTACGGTAGCAATCACGGCTCATATCATTCTTTATACCAAGACCTTCCCTAGCTCTGGCTTGCCATCCAAACTGCGCAAGACCTTTTCACGAGTCTGCCTTGCTTCAGGTTGACTCGCTGTCCATGATCGTCACCAACGACAGACTCACAGAGTTTTCCCTTCATACCACGCTGTGATGCCGACCAGTCTCCCAACTTCTTCTTTATAGCAATCAACCTGTGTCTCATCCCCGCACGAGGGACGCCAACAAGCTTCGGACGACACGGACGGCGACCCTTCGTCGCCCATTGCCCACCACTATCACTATCCCTTTCCCTGACACTGCCAAGTCAAGATGTTCGGTATTGGCTATATCGGCCTGTACAATCCTAGGCATGATGCGGCCCTCAATCAGGCCCTAAGAACAGATTCAAAGACTGGACGGCCCTACACTTCTTCTTCCTCACAGCCTCACTCATCATCCGATGTGCTGTCGTCCACGGAGCAGCTTTCGAGTGCCAGTGTAGCAGATTTCCTTGGACCTGCTGTGGACAGCCCGCCTTCTCCTCAGAAGTTGAGGCAGCTGACCAAGCAAATCAAGAGAGCATCACGCTTACACAGGAACTGCGGTCACAAAGCTGCCTCATCTGAGTCGTCGTCCAGTTCTTCCTTCGCTACCTTGGATCGTCGTCTACCGTGGGAAATGTCTTTGGATAGTCTGTCCCTGGTGCGAAAGTCGTCCACTCGATCTGCTGCCAGCAGCATTCCGTCCCGGGATACACGGGAAAGCTTACACAACCCCGGGAAAGGTTTCTTTCATCGCCGTGGCAAGTCGAAACGCGATGGTAGCACTGTCAGCTCAGGAGCGAGCTCCGTTTATTCTGGCGATGCGTCTGCTGAACAGGGTTTCGTCGGTGGAAAAGAAGGCATCATTCCGTCTATATTCAGGAGGAAACCATCTCGCAATGAACCCCCCCCAAAGCGACCACAGATATCTGGCCCATACAACTTTCAACACGTGATGCATCCGCAACAGGAGAATTTCGACAAAGAAGTCTATTCTTGGGCAACCGAATCCACAAACGGTGCTTTGACTTACGAACATGGAGATTTATCCCATGGTCTTCCGAACAGTCTGTCATCAGAGACGATACATGAGCTCGGCGAACATTCTTCACAGCATACCGCTCGCCCGCTACTGGTTCCTCGTCATACAACACCTGTTTGGGGCTCTCGCCGGCTCTTGAAGCCCACCGATTCCCAGGAGCAGCTTGGCAAAACTCATTCACCAGTCCCTCCTCGCCCTCCCCGATCCCCCACTCAGCCGAGTGACTTCACATCCTCGCACCCAGTGCCGCCTCCTCGGACATCCAGTCGCCAATGTAACCACCAAGGCATGCCCGAATTGATCGATATGGAGGCTTCCGTTGACTTCCCGTTGACCAACGCTCATCATCAGCCAGCATCATTTAGCCCCGACTTGTCTCGTGAGCACTCAATCGAAGAACTTGGCTCTCATTCATCCGCCCATCCTTTTGTACCAGATAAACATCAGATTGAGCCACTTGAGAAGCATTTCTCACGTGTCATACCTGGTGCCCGAGACTCAGCATGGCCACTGACTATATCCACACCTGTGGCTTATGATTCGGCCCTGCCAGATGTACCGGAAGAAGAGGAGCAGCCCGGCTTTCCACGACGCTCCAGAATGAGTCAGACCAGCAACCACTCTTCCCTTCGGGGGAGTCAATCGTTGCCCACACTGAGGTGTTTGGCTGGACTTCAGCGGCCAACAAGCGGAGCGTCAGAAACTCTCGGTGCCTTGAGCTTGGCGGGAATGAAGCGGCCGGTTAATAAAAATCCTCAAAGTCCAGCTTGTTCGGAAGCACCGACGCGCGCAAGCTGGGAGGATTTGATTGATTATTGCTATGAGCATGAGGCTGAAGCTGATTGTGATTATCGATGGGATCGTCCATCATTGGACACTGCTAGAGACAGCATCACGCCCTCGGATGCCATGCCATTGTTCTACGAAGCTCAAGTTCAAGAAGAATTGAAGGCGAACTCGTCCGATAGCCAAATCTCGACCTCGCACGCTATACCAGAGGGGCCGCCCAGTCCTGGCAATGAGAGACCGCTGCCGCTTGGCGTAGACGGCAGCTCTTTAAGCTCGACCGTTCCCAACAACTTTTCTTTACCACGCAGCGATGGAAAGAGTCCCCATCTACTGAATTTGAAGGAACCCAAGCGGTCTTCGGGTATTTCAACGTTTCGAGAGTCGCAGACCTTTACCCTGTCACCTTCATTCCTTATCCCTGGTGACTATCAGCAACACATGCTTCTGCACCAGGCTGAGAAGGACGAGTTTGCGGAATTCGAATTCTCGGTCAGCGATGGCAACCAATTCGCGTTTCACGAAGACACAACATTGATTTCCAGAAGCAGCAAGTCACCATCACCTCTGACGGGTCAGCGGACAAGCACCTCCACAACGGCCACCGGCTCAACTTCTCGTTCAAACTCTACCGGCAGACGGTACCGCTCCGCCAATTCATCCTGGACTACCTTGACCCGGCGCACGGCCAGCAGCACTTCCCTCAACAAGATGACTGGAGCATGTACTGATGATTCCGAACCCTTGCCTCCCACGCAGTTGGCTGATGTCGCTCAAGAAGACTGCTGTGAAGCCTCAGATGCATGGAGTACTACCAACGACCACGTGCCGGACATGAAGTCGTTTTCTGCCATGACTGGGCTGAAGGGACACTTTCACAAGAGTCACGCAAGCGAGTCTCATATTGCTGGTGAACCAGCTCCCGCCTCTACAGGGACAAGTACTTCTCGGCGGCCCAGAGCTCGAACAACCAGTCTTGGCAAACAGTTACCGCCACCAGTTGGGCAGTACGCGCTGTTGCCCCGAGCACATGTGAAGACTGTTGGCGAGCGCATCTAAGTACCTACGTACACAACACCCTATCCCAACAACCAAACACTGCCTCCTTGCTCTTTATTCACCAATACGAGAATCTATACACTTTTCTCTCCCTACATCATATGTATATCCCTTTGTCTTTTGCTAGCGTCGATATTGTCTTCCATGTATTTAAACCTTGTTTCTTCGCCTCCGCTCAGGTCCCATGGAGGGGGAAAAGAAAATTCAACTTGACTCAGGCGTCTGGCACGGTGTGGTCAATTACTGACTGGTTCACAGAACAAAACTGGGGCGTCTTGCTCCGCACAATTTTCATATGAATTTCTGCTATTAGCTTCAGCCTGTCCCGTTCAAACGGGGCTCACTTGGACCGTCGTGAGATGTCGATGGCGGGGATGGCTTATCATTTAACGACGACCATTCTTCGCTTTGTTGCTATCTGGATCTTTATTTTTCTGCTTTGCTCTGTCATCTGGCTAGCTAGGGAGGAAAGCAAAGAGGGCTTGTCTTATCAGGGGATAAAGGATGTGAAATTGGTGAGATACTTGTAAAAATTGACATACTTTCGAGACATCTTTCATCTTCCCGTAGCACTTTGGTGGCGGTTCCTTGGTCTATATCCGTGCGGCACAGTGCTGGTGATTTCAGAATAAGGATATGACGGACCTCGTACGAATTCATTACTCAGTCGGCTCACAACAGATGAGATCCGTAGTCCATTGAGCTGTATCTAATTGATCTTTTTGACACGATAGTCAAACAGACGCCTTGTGAGAAGGCATAATTACATGTGCATGTCGTTCAAATCTGCAGGGCACAAAATAACGTGTCTCCAAATGGCCTTTACCCGTATAAATAATTACGCCTATTCCTAATCGTGACATGCTTTTCTCTCCCCCACCTCAGCCAGTTTTCTTCTTCTTTCTTGGCCGGTCCTCCTCGTCATCGTCGTCCACATCGCTCTCCCCCTCGCTGCCACTCCCTGAGCCTGAGCTGTCGTGGGCACTGTCATATTCCTCAGCCACGTCGCTGTCGCTCTCAGCCTGGAAGTCTTCGTCCACACTCTCTTCATCCTCGTCGGCCGAGCCACGGTCGGCCTGGTTGGCAACGACATCGTCGTCAGAGTCATCCATGTCCTGCTCGCGTAGGGCCGCAGCAAGCATGTTGGCATCTTCGTCAATCTCGTTCTTTACGCGCAGGCCTTTGAGTTTGAAGAAGGCTTCGAGTGTCTTGAGGTCCTCGCGGTTGATGTTGCTGAACTGGGATGAGCCAGCGCCATTCTTCATGACGACCGTGATGTCGAATGTTGACAATGTAGACACGGCTCCGCCCACGCGGGAGAAAGTGACGGACTGTGTCTGCTCGTAGGCTATGTATGTGGCTGGCTTGGGAACGAACATGAAGGCCTTTTCTAAGCAGTACAGAAAACCCTCGCTAGCTTTGATTGAGCATTTGATGCCGTATTGGCTTCGGTGCCTGGATCATATGATGCGGTTAGTGTCTGTTTGGGAAAAAAAGAAAAGAAAAACTACCCCTTTTCCAGTACAAGGGATCAGCATAAAACGTGCCCCCCACAAAATATACGTACGTGATGAAATCTTTTGCAGGGGAGGATATCTTCTTATTTGCCAAGCCACGAAAGATCTTTGCAACAACGTGGTGGAGCGGTTCCTCGTAATGGGGATCCAGTTTGTCTTTGTACTTGGTCTTCAGTTCTGATTCCTCGAGATTTAAATCAATAGTGACTTCTTCATCCTTCTTAAATTGCATAACGACGAAAGGGTATCGCGTTTGACCTTGACGCAGAGGAGGATCCAAGCCAATACACAACATGCAGTGCATTTCGTCTGGTTTAGGCAGCACCATAAACTTTTTAATAGCATCGTACTGTATCTTGTAGTCGTATGTCTTTCCTCGGAGACGAAATGAAGCTTCGTACATATCGATATCGAAACGACCTCTGTAGAGGGAGAGGGAAAAAATAAAATAAAAAGATTAGCATGCATCCTAGCCCGTGTAGAAATCCATCGGATCAAAAAGACATCGTCGTACCTGGGAGTGAGGTGCAGCACATCAAGGAATGTGGCGATAGTATCGCCAGCAGTCTCCCCGATCTCAGCCTTCTCAATCAGTGTCTCGTAGAACAGAGTAGCGGCATTCTTCTCTTCGCCTTCATCATCTTCACCATCGCCCTCGCCCTCTTTCTTCGTCGTAGTAGTGCCAGGAATGTAGAAACGCATCTCTACGAGCTGGTCTCTCCCAGCGCCTGCTTTCTTGCCTTTCCCACGTGCACCTCCAAGCTGGCCATCTGTGCCCGTATCGTTCGAGTCCTGAGGTAATGACATTTCGACTGCAACTTCATTGCGACCAGCCAGGTTTGTGTTACCGATTTCGGAGTAAGGAAGCTCAAATGCAGGCTTGTTCTGTACGCTAAAGGTGATTTCGGCTTTGGAAAACTCGGCTTTGCCCCAGTTCCAGCCACGAAGCGCATGCTCCTTATTCTCGAGCACGGTGCTGTACCAGTTTTTGAACACTTTGTTCAAACGTTCGTAGTCCTCTTGCTGGAAGCCGTCGAGTTGAATGATACCAGAGTTACGTTGCAGAATGCGAATTTCGTATCCCTTAGCGGCCCTGCTCCATTGTGCGCCGCCTATGTTGCCCTGGTCGAGGGTGAAAGTGTCGCCACCATTAGAGGGTTTCCATCCAAACCCTGTCTCGGCAAATCTACATTTGCCGCTCTCCTTTGACAGATCCAGATAGATGCTATCAAAGCTCTCGCTGTGAACAGGCAAAAAGTCAGTCGGGTTCGTCGACGCTTGCGCATACAATTTGACTGCTTGCGACGCCGTTGGAAACTTGCAAAAAAAAAAGCAGACAGACGGAGCCTATGCAGAACCAAAAAGCTTCGATCACGAACCGAGAAAGTACAATGGGAAAGTTTGAGTTGACTTACATTGCAGTCATCTTAAGCACTACGAGCAGACCGCTGCAAAATAATGCTAAAAGAACGAAGAAGGAGCTCGGGTGTCGAGCTGATGCATCCCAAAGATGGATTTTGCGAAGCTCCCAGATGGCTCGATGATGGGCTGCTTAGGATTGGCTTAGGATTGGCTGGCGAGCACCAAGGCAGGACACGCGCAATACCAGGGTACGGAGCCAAGAGCGTGTTGCGTGAGCGCGTGTTACGCGCACGGCGGACCGACTTAGGTATCTAGTAGGCAAAATCATTAAACGGAGGTACACCTACCCACTTTGGCGCTAGATCAGGTCCGGATGACCAGCCCCATAAAAATCAAAAGTCATTTGGCATGTGGCATGTGGCATGTGGCGGCAGGTGGGGCTCTAGTGGAGCCCGCCGTGGGTTGACCCTACGGATGGACAGCCTGATTGGAGGGTCCCCTCGAAGTCGGCACTAACAAACTAGTTAGCGGACCCGCCGAGATTTCGCACTGCTTCTAGCACTTCTGATAAACCAACCATCGCTCGACAGCTGCCGTCAATAGTCAGCCAAGTGCCTCCACTCGGGGCCTCCACTCGGGCCTCCAAGCTCCGATAACAAGTGTCTCCCTCCGCCTTGAACCTTCAACGATAAGGGCGCCTGCGTGCACACCTCCAGCGTTTCCATGTCTCTTAAACCTTCCTCTTCCATCCTTCTCCCTCTTCAAAGCATTTCATTCACAGAAACACGACGGGTTTTCTTTCTTAACTTTACGAGTCGAAGCACCCTAATTCAGAACGGGGCTTTACCACAGTGCATCCAGTGAACTCAGCGAGAATCCAACCAAGCACATGTTGGTTGATGGATGCACTTGGGGCTGTATCTAGCCGCCACCTACCATCATGTCCTCCACCCGCCCGTCACTCGGCACGACGCGCACGTTTTGCGTCAGCAAGTTCTCCAAAGTTTTCATGATATTAGTCTTGGCGACATTTTTGCCTGTTTCGACCTCGGAGTCGTCACATTTACGCCAGGATGTTCCTGTAGGACAAGATATCTTAATGCCTCCCGACATGGTTGGCTCTCCGAATCCGGAACCACCGCAACCAGCCGAGCACTCTTTCACTCTCCGCCACATCTATCACCATGGCACCGACCGACATCCTCGATTACATCGCCGACTTGATGTGACTCACACATCCCCTCGTGTCTATCTTGCCGCCGAGGATGGACATGCCGAGCACGACCTTCCACACCTTAACGCAAAAAGTCGTAGCAGACCCATCGAACGCCTGGTGGATCGTCGACCATCCATCATAGATTCTATGGTCGCGCGGGCGCGCAGAGACGGATTTGTTGCTGCTCTCGATGCCTCGGCATGGACTATGGACGAAGTACCCTCTCCAGACGTCACGGATAAGGGGACAGTCTTGAGTTTGGCCTACATGGCTGCCAACGCCTATGTGGAGTCAGACTCGCGCCCAGATTGGGATGAAGTTGGCGATCCTTTCAACCGCAGCGCTGATTTTGGATGGCAGAGTGACGGACTTCGTGGCCACATCTGGGCTGATGCCGATAATTCGACCGTCGTCATCGGCTTGAAAGGAACTTCTCCAGCAGTCTTTGACGGAGATGGCACGACGACTAATGACAAGATTAACGATAACTTGTTCTTCAGTTGTTGTTGCGCACAACAAGGCCAGTGGACCTGGCACAAAGTTTGTGACTGTGCGACGGCCACATATGCCTGCAACAACACATGCGTTAAGAAGGCTCTGAAAGAGGAGAGCCGCTATTACGGTGCCGCCCGCGAGCTATACTCCAACGTGACCGAGCGATATCCCAATTCCAACATTTGGGTAGTTGGGCATTCGCTTGGGGGAGCTGTTAGCTCTTTATTGGGCCTAACATATGGTTTGCCTGTTGTCACGTTTGAGGCGGTTCCAGAGGCTTTGGCTGCGACGAGACTTGGCTTACCAATCCCACCTGGTTATGACCCCGGAGCACCTCAGACGAGGCGAAATACAGGCGCGTATCACATTGGTCACACTGCTGATCCAATATACATTGGCACCTGCAACGGTGCTACCGCGTCTTGCTCCTTCGCCGGTTACGCTTTGGAGACAACTTGCCACACCGGGAGCGAATGCGTGTACGACGTGGTTGCAGACAAAGGCTGGCGCGTGGGTATTGGCACCCACAAGATTCGGGCCGTCATCTCTGATGTTATTTTAAAGTATGATGACGTTCCCGAATGCCATATGACTCCTGAATGCCGCGACTGTGCTCTATGGAAAATGTACGAGAGCAACGGTACGGCGACTACAACTTCGATGTCATCATCCACATCATCATCTCACACTCGTACACGTACCACCACCTGTCAAACGCCCGGTTGGTGGGGCTGTCTGGACGAGACAACAACGACAGCGTCTGTCACTGCTACGACTACGACTACAACTACCTATCACTCGACTTCAACCTGTGAAACGCCCGGTTGGTTTGGCTGCAACGACAAGACAACTACGACTGTAGAAGCCACGACAACGTCAGACTTGCCTACAACGAGTCCTACGGCAACAACGACCTGCGAGACACCAGGCAAGTTCTGGGGCTGCTGGGATAAAGACGAAACGAGTACGATGTTATCTGCAGTGCCAAGCACGATTACTCGCCCTTCTATAACCAGCCCCCCGACCTCAACCTCGTCTGCAATGACACCGACGACCACTGCAACTGCCCCTTCGGAGAGGAAATGTCTACGTCGTAGTTGGTTCGGGTTTTGCAAAGACTGGGGAGATGACGGTGAAGGCGAAGACTTCATTTCACACGAGATGTAACACTGCTGCAACTCACACCTGCTTTCCTGGGGCTTTGTCCAAAGGCAACAGAGCTCACCTGCAAACGGTTGTTCTAACATCGCAGCATGTTGGGTTACTACTCACTGCACTGCCCCATGCACGCATGATTGTCTAGCGCCCTGCGCCGGCCTCGGTCTATAGTGAGTGATCTTTGGCTGTACTATTACTAAATCACATATGTACATGAAGTTCTGGCTTGTTGGTCTGGGAAATGGAACTCAGCGCCTGGAGTTGACCTCCCTAGGTCTGACACCTCTGTTTACCCCTCGGGCTCTGAACATTTCTTTTTCCCTTTTCTGTAGCGTCTTATCTCGGGTATCCGAGTAAGACTTTTGTATTTTCGGCAAGCGGGAGGCGTTGGGACTACCTGGCATACACATGTCTCTATAGCATTGATAGTATCGTGATATTACATTTGCAGGCCGCATGCACCACATCTTGTTAATTGATTTATATTCAAGATTATACAAGTTAGCATATTTCCCTCGCGTGCTAATGATTGCCATACTATCAATAGGGTCCCTCCTAGCGTTGGTTATTTGCTGCGTGATAATGTAAAGCAGTCATTTGAAAAGGGTGAGCAGTACTGAGTCACATGAGGGGGCGTGTATGTAGCGTCTAGGTTTTAGTGGCACCCCTCGTCGAACGCATCGCATCGCCCACGCTTTCTGGGGTCCGATGCTCGAATTTCGATTCATTCATATGCACAACTGGCAGAATGCATCGGTGCGACTGACGTCCTGGCCTTTTGTTTCACCTAAAGCACGATGGAGATGGAGGACGGCTCTGCGGTGTCGGATCGAGACACGTCGCAGCTGTCCGATCCTCTTAGCGACCTCGACAGTCTCTCCGACAGCGACTCGCCGGTTCAGCAAACAGAATGGCTTGCCACCACGAGAAAGCGCCGTTCAACAGCCGGCAATCGAATGAAGTCTATGCTTGCCAACGAACAACCTGACTCTGACCTAGAGCTCCTCTTCGCCGAGGATGAGAATGATCAAGGCTTTTCAGACGCAGACGAGGATGGCTCCGATGTGCAGATGGATTCGTCGTCCGACGACGAGGACGACAACCACGCAAACGCAGACGATCTGGAGGGCGAGAAAGAACTAGAACGGCAGGCAAAGTTAAAGCGTGCAGCGCAGCGGAAGCGCAAGGCGCAAGAAGCCATACCGGCCAAATTCCGAAAGAAGGTCAGAATCGACCCGGCGACAACCGAATCGCCGGCGCCGGCGCCACGGCCCAAGAAGAGATCTGAACGAACGTCCTGGCTGCCATCGGCTGCTGACCTGCCGACCCGCGCCTCGTCCCGCAAGACGACTCGCATCTCCAAGGAGCAATTACATCTGCAGATGGCTGAGCGCGAGGCCAGGAGGCTCAAGCAACTCGCGCAGATGGAGAGGAAGGCTGCCCGGCTGGAGGCGATGAAAAAGCCGCCCATGACGCAAGAAGAGAGGCTGGCTGAGGCCGCCATCGTGGAGAAGCGCAATAGCAAGAGTCTGAACAGATGGGAGGAAGCCGAGAAGCAACGGGAGGAGGAGCGCCAGGCGAGGCTCGCTGCGCTGAATCAACGGACGCTCAAGGGACCTGTTGTCACGTTTTGGAGCGGAAAGGGGCAGTGGGACGATCCGGAGCTGCGGTCGCTACGTCCCTTTGTGACGGAGGTGGAAGAGAAGCCCAAGAAGAAACGTGAGAAGCTTGATAAAGCTGGCAGGGCGAAGGGAAAGGCAAAGGCTCAAGAGACGGACCTGGCGACGGCGTCCAATGGTAAAGCCGCCGATGACGACGCTTCGGGGAAATCCAAGACTCAGGTTCCGGAGACGAGCCGGCTGGTTGCGGAATCTAGCCCTTTGCCCTCTGAACACATCGAATTCACGGTAAAACAAGGCGATCAGACGGCTGGGATGGACTCTGCAGACGTGAAAGAAGACGTAGATTCAAGCTGCTCAGGTATCACGTCGAGCCTCAACGGAAAGACAGCACATGCAGAAGCCAATCGCTCATCACAATCGAAGGAAGCAAATACTGCGAATACAACGCAGGAGGAATCGAAAGAACCAAGTCGGACTGCTGGAGAGCCTCTCCAACAAGCAGCCTCGACTAACCCATCGACTGATCCTGTTTTGACGGCGGCCACCGGTAGTACGGCAGATTCGCCAAGCAAGATGGCATCCACCGTCGTAGCTGCTACATCAAGTGGCGTGGCAGCACCGCAAACAAATAGCCAAACTGCCGGTCCTCTGGCTTTGGGAACTGCTGAAGCCAGGCCATCAGGTGTGCTGGCAGCGCCTGCGCTCTCTTCACCTGCGGCCGTGGACACGAAGGAATCCTCCTCAGAGGCTCCCAGGTCAAGCGTGTTGGCACCTCCATCCATCAGCCTACCGGAGCCCAGTCAAGCATCGCCGGGACGGCCGTTGTCTGTCGACGTGCCGCTGCCGACGGAGCTCGATCCCAAACCCGAATCTGCTGAAGCCAACGCTCAACTCCCCCCAGCTGAGACGGCTCCGACAAACAAAGCCGTCAGCCCCGGAGATTCCGAAGTCCCAGCAGCCGAGCCGGAGCGACCTCGTGATATGAATGCGACTCGCAACTGCATTATATTTCAAAACTTCAACCAAGTCGCTCTGCGCGACAAGAACATTCAGACCCAGATCCTTTTTGGCCGCAAGATGACAAAGCTACCTAGTAAGTGCGCCCTCGTCATCTTCCATTTACTACTCCGTGCACAGTCAATCGTTGTCCCAACCGACACGAAATCACCACACACAAACACTGGCACTTTCACCAAATATGCAAAAACAAAAGGCTGCAAATGCTGACGACCCCCTTCCCCTCCCTGTTCAGAACTTGCCCCCCCGCCAATCTGCGTAATTACCAACAACCCAGCACGCTACCGTGACCCCAAAACAGGCCTACCCTTCTACAACACCCACGCGTACAAGGAGCTCCAGCGGCTGTACCACGGCGAATACAACTGGAGCCGTCTCGTCGGCGCATGGGTGGGCAGCGGGAAACAAGCCGCCAAGGGTGTCCCAGACCGGTTTCTCAACCCCCGCGGCGGACAGGCAGAGACCGCTGCCGCGACCGATGGGCAGAAAGAGAAGGAGAAACAAGTTACGGGCTGTGAAGGACGAGAGCCCGCTGGCAAAAGTGGCACCATGGCTAGCTGACGCTCTGCCTATGCGCGGATAATAGGCAATGCGCCAATTGATAGAGTCAGCGGTGGGTGATTCGGGCATTATCTGGCGTTGAGCCGGCTTTGTCGTGGGACAGACGTGGTAAGCACTGGCTGGTTCAGTGCAGGAGTCGGGTTTGTTTCAATACTCAGGAGGGGGAGTACCGACTGATATAACAGCGGCTATTTTCTTCCATGTTAAAAGAAGACATGGACTGGAAATAATGATGTCAGTCTTCAGCTGACAGTTTGTTTCGTGAAAATAAAACTACCCTAACCCTCGAGCGGGTCGTAAGTGTTTGCTTTAGCTTGGCAACTCCTGCTTATACATCACAAGTCAAGTTGGTTCTTGAAAATCTTGACTGCCAGTAGGCTAATATTCAACCTCTGGTCTATTTGGCCTACTGTACGCTTACATATGTCATAAAGCTAGCTCATCGAATACGCTGGACTGCTTTGTCTTCGTCCCATTCCTGGAGACAACAAATATCAACCTATATAACATTCATGTACGCCTTGCTTTGTTGCTGCTTGGGGAAAAAAAAAGAAAGAAAGAAAGAAAGAAAAAAAAACATTGGTCAGAAAATGTACAAGGGTATCTGAAGATGGATGTTTGATGCTTGCCTGCAAGAATACAATCCTGATCAACGCCATAATATGAGAGGGGAAGTACGGGGAAAGTAATGAAAATAAGGCTTGTTGAAAATGAAGCAATCAAGTCTGGTTATGACTTAAGTAGATCATATTTCAGGCAAAATCATGAACATGTCTGGTATGCTTTGTAATCTCAAAACAGAGTCGTCTTTAAATGCAATGTCAAAAGTATAAACGACACAAAGGCGGCTTGTTCAGCAAATGTCCCCGCCAGAACGAGCAAGCTGATGCAAAGAACTTCAATCGCGCTTGTTGCTGATGACTTCTACCATGAGATCAAGTTCGCTGGCAAAGTCATCAAGACCCGTGTCAATAGGACCGCCAAGATAATTAGTCCCCGTCACGGGAATTTCAGAGTAACGAGGCGTCAGAAATGGGCTTGGTCTCAGCCCTGTCATTTGAGGTTTTGCTGATTCCAATGATTTCTCTTCTGCGCTAGGTTGTGGCAGGCTATAGCCCCTAAAAGTTCCACGATTGGCCATATACGACTGCGAACGATAGGATGAGAAGTCGCCATCTGCGCTTAATAGATCATCGTCTTCATTGGAATCGTAAAAGCACACCGGCTCTTCAGTGATGGAATGTGGTGACATTGGCGTGGTGAAAGTACTTGATGACATTGACGGAGACCAGTTGCAGTGGGAAATGGTATTTGAGTCGACGTTAGCCAAATGGCATGTGCTTGCCAGAACAACTGGTTGCTGCTTAAGCGAGGCTTGTTCGGCATTTGTTTTGATGGTAGGGGTCAGGGAGCTTGAATTGGAAATTTGTTGTGGCTCCTCAGTCAACGAGCGCACAGTGCGCTGGAAGGAAGGTGGTGACAGTCTTGTTCCAAACACTTGAGTCTCCGAAATGGCCGATGTAGCAAAGTTATCGTCGTCGTCGTCATCATTCACTTCATCGTTGAATCGGTGAGGGATTTGCAGAGACAGAGATCCTTGGGCACTAGGGTCTAGCGGCAGAGGAGCGTCATCTATCAGGAAACGTCTTAAAGACTCGGGGGAAATATCTTTGGTCCGTTGCTGACTGTCAAGGGTTCCGGTTTTAAACTGTGGGGTAGCACCGTCGCGACCACAGCCAGCATTTATTGATCTTTCTATGTCCCGAGATGTCGCTTTACGACCAAAAATCCGTTTCCAGGAAGACCCTCCAGACTCGCGCCGGTTGGTTGAGTGACCGTAGAGCAGGGACGATGATGAGCCAAGTCGTCGAATAGCAGGTTTGACAAGAGTTGCAGGCTGCGGTACGGGGGTGATAAAACGAGCCTCAGGGTCCATCGTCATGAATGATTCTTGCCGAAGCGAGCTGACAGAGGCGCTACGTACTCTAGAGCTTCGTTCCATAGGCACATATAACGTATTCACGGTCTGTCCGGGTAAGTAAGGACAGGCCGTTGTGGAAGGTTGTGTAGGGTCATGAGCTTCTGTCGAGCCATCGACCTCGTACTTTTATATGTTCTTTTTTAGTACAAAGAACAACTTGGGTTATCGTGCGATTCCGGGACTTACATAATAGTAATAAGTGTTGCCCATTTTCAAGCCTCCATTCCTCGACGGTTGGAGAGTTGAGCGTTCATCTCCGGAAGAGACGCTTCGAAATGAATGACAGCCCCTCCATTGACCACGCCCGCGTCGCGTATCATGCTTCATTGTGTACCACGTGGAAAAATTGTCCCATGAACCAATGAGTTGTACCGATGTAACGGAAGGGTCCGTTTCACTTGGAGATTTTGCGTCAGCATCGTCTTCTTTACAAGGCTGATGACGGGGATATATAAAGATAGATGTGGAATTTTTGCAAACCCATGCCACGCCACGCCACGCAACGCCACGACGAGTCCGCCGTGCCGCAGGATGCCGTAATGCACTGACACGCAACCCAGACACATACCGAAGAGCCAACAAATAGAGGCTGCGAAAGAGATTACCTGCCACTAGCAAGAATATCTAAGGAATGGCGTGAATTAATTTGATTCAGACAAATAGCCGAGACGATGTCTTGCTGAACGGTTTTGGCAAATGGCGGCGAGCTTGTGGAGACAAGGGAGCAGTACTTGGGGAATGGTGTAAAATGAATTCAGAACAATAGCGCGAGAGCTTAAGACGAAATAAAATAGCTAGCCACGCAACTGGCAGGGTTGTCTCATTCTCTCTCTCTCTCTCTCATCATCTTCTTCTAAAGAAAAGTATGTCGGTTCTAGGGCAGGGATATAAATTGGACAAAAGTTGTGGATTGAATAAGGGAGCTATAAGAAGGTTCACTACGCGAGTGCGTAAAATAGGAGCGATACATGTAGAGAAAAAAAAAAAAACTCAGTAGAACTCACAAAAAAAATGTCATCAAAGTCGTTGAAGGTTCCATGGCGAGGAAAGGCAATGTTTGAAAGCCTGAGGATTAATGCTGGTATTAAATGTCGTTCCGCCGCCGGCAACTGCAAGGAGAGGCGCTCGGTGCAGCCAAAATAATTGATCCCTGTTGGGTCCCTGTTTTGTCCTCCCTTGTCCTGCCCTCCCGCCGAGTCTGAAAATACGGGATTGGTGACGCTGAAACACGGGGCAACAGTTGCATATTCGAGTGGGTGGAGGAACAATGAAGTGTCAGGGATTGCGGGCGCTTAATGGCTGTGAATAGTGAGCTCGGGTTTTGCCTTGCAAGGATGCTTATGGAGATGCTATGGCGTAGGCGTTAAGAAGTTGGAGGGTACTGGCCCGGGAGCGAAAAACCGACTAGGAAACCAAGGTTTTATTATTAGCTGACCAGACAATGGAGACAACAAGTACTGCCAGTTGCAACCAGGCACGGGCTGGTCAACTGAGCCAGAGTTGGCACTGATAAAGCGTATAGTGTTGCGAATAATACCGGGTGCGGCGAGCTTGAGCGTATCCGTCGTAGTGGAGAAAACACGGAATGACGGAAGCTGACCCAATGGCGAGACTGAAATCGGTCAAAAGACGAAGGCCACTTTGCTGGGCGTGAAGACAACGAGGCAGTCAAAGGAGTTGTGAGCTACCTGTGCTTTCATAAAGTCCCGATGATCCGCGTCCCTGAGGAAGTGCGTCGAAGATGTGCACCTGTATAGAGCGCTGTATGAAGCGGCTGATATCAGATTTCACGGTATAAAAAAAAAGAGGTATATGTATTGGCGAGATAGAATAGAGGCGAGAAGGCCGGATTAAGTTCCCTATTGAAGACTAAACGAGTATTACTGAATGAGACAGTAGTGCGGAGTATCAGCAATGCATAATCGCCGTCAGCCGTCAGTCGAGGTGATGAGGACGAGGACCTAGCTACCAGCTTCGATGCGATCAATTGCACCAAACTATTGCCAGCGCGGCTGGTCCTCCTTCCGGAGCACTAGATCGGGAGAATTCCGCGTGAAGCCCTGAGCTGGGTTTGAAGCTAAAGAATCCGGCTAGGGCCTGCCTGATCGAGCTCCGCAACCGTTGAACTTATTTATGGAACTACCAGGTCCATCCAGGTCCAGTTGATGCTAGATGATGATTCAGTACAAGTTCGGCTGCTAAATCCGATGTGCTGCGAGCTAGAAACATGTAACATGATGAAAGTTATGTTCAGGGTTGAGCAATGGCGGCAGAGCTGGCGACTCTGCGAGAGAAAACGTGAACCATGGACGAAGGCGCAAAGAAGCAAGTTCCCTTGAGTCGCAGGCTGGGATGGAGCAGCAGCTGAGTATGCAGACGACAAAGGGACGAACGAACAAGGGCAAACCCGCGCAAGCTTGTCACAGAGGCCAAACGAACGCCCGCAATGAATGGAAAGAGGTAACGA
The DNA here is from genome assembly GCA_000709145.1 of Balansia obtecta B249. Taxonomy (NCBI): domain Eukaryota; kingdom Fungi; phylum Ascomycota; class Sordariomycetes; order Hypocreales; family Clavicipitaceae; genus Balansia; species Balansia obtecta. Next base: position 22,189 of record JFZS01000046.1, read on the forward strand.
TCAAGTATGTAATTGGAAAATGAAGGGCTTCCGGGGCAGTCAATAGTCAAGCAAACAGACAAAGCTGGGTGGGCTGCCAAGGTGAGACTTGGTGGAGCAGGATCTAGAAGGAAGGACCGGTCTAACGCAGGAAGGAGGGTCCACGAGCCGTCCGTCTGGCGAGAGCTGAAGGAAGTTCCCAGTACTCCTCCGTACAGGGATCACAGCGTACACAACCCCCAAGACACTCCATGACACTCCATGGCACTCCATGGCACTCCATGGCACTCCCATGACGACCCATGACGACCCATGTTGCGCCTAGTTCCGACATTCCCCCACAGACGTCCTAATTATTAAGAATAAAGCATTATGCCTGGTGGGCATTCCGAGCCGAGTATCTGATACACGAGAGGTTGGTTGGTCAACGACTTGCCGTTGCATCGGCGTGGTGGGTGGGCTGAAAGTTGGAGACTGCACTTTGGTCACTTGCCGGCATTTGCTTGTCAGCCTGAACAGTCGACGACGACGACGACGACAGGGCACGGGTTAATCGAATCGAAAGGGAGGCGACCAAAATACAACGACAGTTCACGATTGGCGCTGCAAGGACGGCTGGCTACGGTCCATCCTTGAATCTTGAATCTCGAATCTTGAATCCCTTCTCCAATCTTGTCGCCGGCCCAACGAATTTACCTTGGCGCTGTGTTGCTGAGGTCGCTTCGTCGATATCTGGGTGGTTGATACATGCAACTCCACGGGCACGCGTCGGCCATGCTTGCATTTGTGCGACTGTGACTCCTCTGCCGTGCGACCCTTCCACGCATCCTTCCCCCATCGTCCGGATTCATGCCGCCCACTTGGAAGCCAGGACGAAGCCGGCCCTACGACACTATGATGTCTTATCCGACGCAATCATAATGAAATCCAAAGTCGAGCAACATTGTTCCGTACCATTCCAGTCATTAGGCACAAAAATTCGGGACTCACTCGTCAGCTTCGCCGGTGGCGCCGCATTTATTGTCTTCAGCCCAGGTTTGTCTCAAAACGACAAATTGCCCCGGCTGCGCTCCACAAACCGCGTCGCCTCTTGCAGCTAAGACGAAGGCGTCAATCAATGCCAGCCACTCGGCAACGTCTTACGGATGGCTTTCGCAATGCGCATTAGCCAAGGTCGGTCGTCTCGCCCATCAGCACGACCCTAAAATGCGTTTGCGCCCTGCTGCAGAAAAGTCACGGACAGCCTTCTCTTGTTTCAGACATGCCTGCTAGCCGACATGCATATGTGCATCTTAATGAACCTGGAAATAATCAGCTGGGTTGACGTCTTCATACCGTACCCGTACCGCCTTGAACGCTGCAGGTGATTACCGGGTTCACGTCATTGCACTGTCACACCATGAGGTATCAACCACCGTGCCACGACCGCCGTTGGCAAGGCAGCGCCAGTCACCATCTTGCTGGAGGACTTATGCGCATCTACCAAATCCAGCCAGCATGGCTTGAGGCGCCACACTTTACCACTTTACTCTTTCGGTTAAGAACGGCCAAAGGAGGTTACACCAGAAGAATGATCCGTCCATCAGATGACACTACGGAGTAGAACGATGACTTAGCTCCCGTGCTCATGAAGTGAACTCAATGCTATCACACAACGAATTACGGAAGTATGAGAGTTGGTATTCAAGGCTAGAGCGTGCAAAACCAGATGGCGACCGAAACCTGCCAATGCAGACTAAAACTCTGCAATCTGCACTCGTTGGATAAGCAAACTCATTTAAGTTCCAGCTTGGTCTAGCATCTTCAACGCTCAGCACTCATCGACCAAAGCACCCAATTACAATAATCACAACCTCGCGTCAACTGGGCTATTGTAGCGCATCCATATTCCTGTCCATGACATGTCGTACCCACTGAGAATCAAGGTTGAGCATTTGTACTTTCGCAGCCTGTAGACATGTAGATGCATCTCAAGAAATTTGCATATTCATTCCCGACGAGCATGATCCAGCTACGAATTTCTAAAGGGCAACATATTCGTACCACGGAATCCAACCGGACCTGTCGCACGTACCTGATGCGAATTGACCGAAATGCATGGCACAAGCCGCACTCGCACCTGGAAATCTGTCCAATCTGAGTTCGCAAGACACAATGATCTCGCCTCCTGCCACGCACAACTTGTTACTCACCATACATCATGCTGGTGTCCCCCTCGTCCTCTATCTAGACATGACAGTGTCCCCTACAAATTCAGTACAATACCCATATGTTACCAGTAGGGAAAAAAAAAAAACCTTGGTTTCCGGCCCATCAGTATTCAAATACAAAAGCTACAATCTGCTCAAGCCATTCACCATGTTCGATGGCTAGCTTGACTTGATGCAGAACTTCAGCCAGCGAATCATGCTACTTGTTCTTGTTTACAGATAAAGGCGCAAGGCCACTTATCGGACCTTGTGCTTTATGCTATGAGGGTCGGCCTCCGGATCGTGGGTAGAAAGCAAAGGCCAGCCTATGCCGGAACGTCATCTGCTTGAAAGACGTAAACGAGAGTTGAAGTGGTAATTATGGTATTATTCGGGAGAGAGATTTTGCGTAATCATCCAAATTGACAAGTATACTGCTTTGTTTCTTGTCTGATATGAGTGTCTCCTTGCGAGAGTAAAAAAGGGTAAAAGCCAAAGAGGTAAAACACATGCTTGCATGTTGCTCTCAGAGCGCATTGTTGGCGGAAATGAGCTGCGATGAAAGATGTTTTATTGTTACCTCTTTTCGACAGTGTGGGTATTGTGACGTCTACTTCGTCTTCTCCGTTCGCATTTTGTCGGCAAGCCTGTCGGTTCGGGGGCCTCTATACCTTGTGCCCAAAATGGTATCCCAGAAAGTAAAGAAAGGTTGCGAAAAGTTCGTCTTGATGCCCCATGTTTGATGATGAATATCGTGGTATGCCGCGTTGTTTGATGTGATAAGTTGCAGAGGATCCCAAGGAAATGCGTAGCCGCAGTGGTCATCTACTGTTTTGATGGTGGAAATTGCGAAGAAGCAGGTGCCTTGTCGAAGGGTCATGCCGGTCAACTTGAAAGCAATGCCAGCACCGAGCGTATCCAGCAAGAACCCCTCGAGCGGGTGGTTGTACAAAGCCCCATAGGCGTAAGGGACGTAGAGTCGGTGGTGGCGGGAGTGAAAGGTGGCTGGGTAGTTGTAACTGGTTAGTTTGCCGGGAGATATCAAGTGAAGCAAGCGCAAAGAGAACTTACTGTACATCCATCGATTCATGTGCATCAACCGATGTAAGAAGTATTGCCACGAATCGAGGAAGAACACAGCAACAAAGAACTGAAGACCAGGAATAAGAACATGGTAAATGGACTTTGCAACCGTCAATTCCCAGGGAGCAAAGGATGGTTCGGCGGAGTTTGGAGTAGACAGGAACGGATAGTAGCCTCCTGCCAATGCGCCGGCAAGCAGAGGGTGTGTGGCCGACATGTTTTTGGAGATGGCGGTCGCGTTGAGCCCAAGCAGGTTCAGTAATCCAGGGAGGGCGCGCTGCGCAAGTCGAAGTCTTGTAGCCCACACGGCAACGTCATAATCGGCCTTTCCAGCAACCTCGGGGGGTTCGGACATGGCCAACAAGGCACCGGTGGCAACTTGAATGACCTGTTGGATTATGACATCGCGGGCTACTTGAAAACGAGTAGCATGGTTCCGTCGCAGAATTTCTTCGGGCGTATGGAGGCGGTATTGAGGGAAGATGTCGAGCGTATCAATTATGTGGAAAAAGAGGGACATTGCCCAGTAAACAACGACGGGCAAAACGAGAGAGAGCCAAAAATCGGATATCCAGGGAAAGAAATCGCCTCGAGACTCGAGAGTGTATGAAGGCAAGGGCGGCAAGGCCGAATTCAAAAGAGTGCTGTTTGCCATGGCGGATTGTGGTGCGGCCGGACCGTTGGTGGTGTTGACCATGCTCTAGACGTTTGTAATGCCGTGTGACGCCTTGCGAGAACCTTGCGACTAATCTAATCTATCGAAATCGGAATCGGAACCGGAGTCGGGACATTAAAATCGCTTTGAGATTCGGTTGCAGCCCGAGGTCGACAATTGATGGAAAATGATTGATTGGGAGGGGAGTGGGAAGCAAACGACAAAGGAAGGGTAGTCAGTCAATCAATGGTGATGCCCTTGGTAGGTGGAATGGGAATCACGCAGGGCGACCATGGGCCGCGGTACGCTGAGTCGGATAAGATGGCAACGGAGGAATAGGGGAGTGCGAAGATGGACGGAGATGACTGTAGAATGAAAAGGTTTTGGTCTTGGCCGAGTATGACAGTTGTCTGTCGAGCAGGACGGGGTCTGGTGGCGCGGCGCGCGGCAGTGTCGGAGGTTCGGATATTGCTGGGTCCAGGGGCCCACTCATTTCACTCGTGTCTTTCGGTACTCCACGTCTGGGCAGGTGGCAATAATGGGTAACATGTACATGCATGCACAGGCTGGGTTGGGTTGTCACGGTCAACGGAGCTGATTATCCCTCGAGTATGGCCGATTCAGTAGTGAGGAACCAACTAGGTCATATATTGGCCGACTGGCGTATTGAATCACACGAGATGATGAAGAGAACGTTTCAATTCACGTACAGCCCACGATACGATAGAGTCATTACTGGAGTACTTGTAGGTACCTGTCCGTGCAGAAGCGAAGTCTGCAACCTAGAACTAGGTCCAAGCATTGCACAAACTTTATGGCTACGGAGTACGGAGTGCAGTTCAGTGCTTATACGCTTGGTGATCGTTCCTTCCTTCCTTCCTCTAAATAATCAAGGTCTTTGCCGACCACAGAATCATCCGACATCAGGTGTTGATATAAATCGATCAGCCCACCGCTCCCCCCCAATGCGGCACAGCAAACTGCAAGTCTCGTGTCTGGACTGCCATTCATCAGGAAAGTCCTCTTAGGTCGTGAAATCATGTCCCGACGCGTACTAGAACGGACAATGCGCTTCTAGACTGTCGTGCCACTGCAAAAGCAAAAGGTCTCCAGCCTTCGCAGGTTGATGGTACGATCAGCCTTGTGGGTCCCACTGACTACGCCACCTTGTACGAACTATCGTTATACCTGGCGTGATTTTGTGTGTTTTATGGATTTTTTTTCTTCTTTTTTTAAACAATAAGCAACAGGCAACAGCTGCCCAGTCGAACAGGAGCAGCAGTCCGATATGCTGCGTTGACATGTCGACGGCCGGACGGTGATTAGGGCGAGCTAAGTGCAAGTCGTAGGTCGCAGCAAGCGCTCTGGTTCCAGTGCGGGGCCAGGTTTGGTTGGCAGCAAGCTCTAATAATAAGAGTAAAAGAAAAAATTTAAAAATTTAAAATGATTAAAAAAAAAATTAAGGCCTAACCCCACTGCCCATAGGCGCTTTGCACCCACACAGAGTGGGAGCACGACCCCTCACTGGCCACTTTCCCACTCTGACCTCTTCACGTCCATCTCTCACTTCGAATTTTTCTCCTCCCTTCCTCTTGCTGCTCCATCTCCTCACCCAATCTCCGGTCGCCCGCCGAATCTGAAATCACACCGTCATCATGATTATTTTCAAGGCATGTTGTCGAACCAGCCTTCCTACCCGCTCAAGAAACACGAGTTTGGGCATGTCCACTTCGCCGAGCCGCGAGTTGAGCATGCTCTCCTGCCCCGCGAATTCCACACAGGCGCAACATATCAACTAACAGCGCAATGCATAGGACATCCTCACCGATGACGAGATCATCTCCGATTCCTATGACCTGAAGGAGGTCGATGGCATCGTCTACGAGGCAGACTGTGCCATGATCACGGAAGAGGCTGTCAACGTTGGTACGTTTGTTTGCGAACCTTGTCAACCCCGCTGGCACGCCCGAGGCCCTGGATCTTGCTTGACCCCGCCGCCGATACACAACACACCCCGCCATAGCCACGACCCGACAACATTTGCGCCCAAAGTCATGGCGGCAGACTGTCTATAGTAGAGACTCTACCCAGTACCCTCGGCCGCGTGGTCTGCGCCGCCTCCCATGTCTTACCTGCAGACTCAACTTAGTTACATGGTCAAACAGAAGCCAATAAATTGATTAATACTAACTTACTCGTGTATAGACACTGGAGCCAATGCTTCCGCCGAGGATGCTGACGAAGGTGTTGAGGACACCGCTGTCAAGGTCAACAACATCGTTCACTCGTTCCGTCTTCAGAGCACCTCTTTTGATAAGAAGGGCTACCTTGCCTACCTCAAGGGTATGTTTATAGACCTTAGGGAGGAAGAAAAACGTCTAGTCTCGATGGCGAAGAGCTGCGGAACGTCTAGTCGCTGATGTATCATCTTTTTTAGGCTACATGAAGGCTGTCAAGAACGCCCTGCAGGAGCGGGGTGCTCCCGCTGACGATATCACCACCTTCGAGAAGGGTGCCCAGAGTTACGTTAAGGAAAAGCTTCTGCCTAATTTTAAGGACTTCGAGTTCTACACTGGCGAGTCCATGAACCCCGATGGCCTGTAAGTATTGGCATCTTTGTGCCTGCTCCCTTCAGCATCGTCGCTAACGCTTTCTTCAGTGTCGTTCTCCTCAACTACCGTGAGGACGGCGTCACGCCCTACGTCATTGTCTGGAAGCACGGTCTCAAGGAGATGAAGGTTTAAGCGATTTGAGGTAAAATAAATCTGCACATGAGACCTTGATGTACGAATGTTACGTTTCAGATAAAAAGAAAAAATAGGTTGTAAAGGGTGCCTATCGCCATACCGGAAGCTGGAAGCACAATTCAATAAAAAATGATGAATCCACCATGGGCTTCCCAAAAACCTTATGACTGTCTGGGTCTCAAATCCAAATCGTGGCCATATATGCAGCCAAGAGAACTGTGCTTCAATCTGTAATGCAAGTGAAAAGAGAACTAGATGCTGGGGAGACTCGCAGTACACCGTCTCAATATGGGTTTCACTATGGCCCATGGCGCATACTTCGTTGCGCGTATTTACCACATCATTTAAGATCAGTGCAGCAGAGTGCATAGGAAGTTACGCAATTTATGTGCCGGGAAAGCTGGATATGGCAGGTGAGTGCAGTGCAGACCTTAGGGCTCCAGCTCAGGGAAGCTAGAGTGACTCACGAAGTGATAAAAGAGTTATAAAATGGTGCAAGGTATTCGACAAGATCTAGAACGCTTCTTTCTTCTGCGAGATTCTTCCTGAACAGATATAATACGGTGCCGGTCTTGTTGGACAAAGGCTTATGAAGTGATACGACGAGGAGCCCATGCACGTATATCACTTATCCCGATCCGACCGTAAGAGAGGGATGCCCATAGCTCGTCGAAGGCATGCCAAGCTATCTTCAAGATCAACTTCTAATTTATAGCCAGACCCAGGGAAGCAGCTACGTTCCGGCATAATACAGCCAACGACAAACCCAAAGATTAGGCTAGATTACCCTCTCTAATAACTATAAACGTAGCTAACGGGGAACAGCTATAGAATATAGTGTCCCTGTTATTCTCTGCAATGTATATAGTTGTTGGAAAGGATGTAGTCCTGCCTAATATTTGGGCTTGTTGGCCATATTATTGGAAACGTAACTGCTTCCTGGGCCAGGCAATAAATTAGAAGGTAAACTGGAGGAAACTCGACAGAAGAAAGCACCGTTCAAACTTCGACTAAATACTTAAAAAAGGAATGTGGCCTCCTTACGTAAGGAGGGTTTTTTGCTACTGTGCCCTAACCTGGCGAGCTACGATGTTGTGCGACGTACTCCTTTATGCCTCCAGAAATTGCAAGTATGTCTACCGTCGCAGTGGCGATCGCCTGCAAATTAAAGTAGCTTCAAGATTCCCCCGTTCTGGGTCCAAAATTACTACCTAACTAAACCGAGACCCAGCTGCTGCCTTAACACACTCAAATTGATGGCCCAATGTTCTCGAAGACCCGCAACGGTTTGGAAAGGATTTTAGAAGATAATACTAGCGCGGGCCCACCAAAATTTAAAATCTCGTCTTATCGACAAGATTATATCGACTTAATCAGCTGCGAAGCGAAAAAAAAAAAAAGTTTCCCATGAGAGAGGCGCTCATAACTGCCCCGCCAACACAGCTATTATCCAACATTGGCACCGAGAACGCCCTTTTTATCATGACTGACGATGGTCTGCTATTGAACTTCGATCTAGGAGCTGTGTCGGTCAAGACCCAGGTCAAGTTCAAAGGAGGAAGATGGCGAGACAGGAAGCGCGCCGAACGAGGCGCCAAGATGGCGCAGGCTCATCCAGCCTCGGATAAATCGCAAAGTGAGGATAGCTTCAGATCGAGCAAGCGGCAGAGATTACATGGCGATACTACGCTGAACTTCTCTGGCTACGAGTCAAATTCAAGAGCAGACCGGCCTGAGCATCAAAACTCCACGAACGTCACTCCCGGAGCACATAAGTCTGCCTCCACTGGCAAGGGAAATCGCCAGGTTATCTCACGCCTGTTTTCCTTTAATCCAGCTCAGAAAACAGAAAACACCAAGGACGAAGATTGGAAAGCGCCCCAGCCGACGAATGCTCCCCTGAGCGATGTGGCAAACTTTGGTTCCCTCACCCTATCGTCACGACTTGTAGAGTCCTTGACCAAGATGAACCTCGAGCGCCCCACTGCGATTCAACAAAAAGTGATCCCGCATCTTCTGCACAATTCCTCTGATGTTTTTGTCCAGGCTGAAACCGGTTCTGGAAAGACTTTCTCCTATCTTCTTCCCATGCTCCATCGAGTCTTGAAACTGAGCGGCAGCGGCGAAGGGAAGCAAATACATCGAGATTCTGGCATTTTTGGAATAATCGTGTCTCCCACCCGCGAATTAGCGAAACAAACACACACTGTTCTTGAACAACTGATTCGACCGTTTCCATGGCTCGTTGCAACAGCCATCACCGGTGGAGAATCCAAAAAAGCGGAAAAGGCTAGAATTCGCAAGGGCGTCAATTTCTTGGTGGCAACTCCCGGTCGTCTTGCAGATCACATTGAAAACACTAAGGCTTTGAAACTGGGCACCGTACGCTGGCTGATTCTCGACGAAGGGGACCGGTTGATGGATCTAGGCTTTGAAGAAGATCTGAAGAAGACTATCGACACTCTGAAGAGAGTCCCGGTTGTTGAAACGACCGAGAATGGAACTTCTCTAGCGGCGCTACCGGAGCGTCGTGTCACTGTCCTCTGTTCGGCCACCATGAAGATGAACGTACAGAAACTGGGCGAGATGAGCCTTGCTGACGCTACTTTTCTGGCCGCTGCAAAGAGTGAGGATGACAATACGAACGCAAAGATAGTTCATAAAGCGCCGGCCCAACTACATCAGACCTATATCGTTGTTCCGTCCAAGCTCCGGCTTGTCACCCTCGCGGCATATTTGAAATCTGTATTTTCTCGAAAGGGCCGTACCATGAAGGCCATTATCTTTATGTCATGCGCCGACTCTGTCGATTTCCACTACGAGATTTTGCGTGATCCAAAAGACACGGACCTTCCAGCATCCGCAGGAAAGGATGGGGAATTGATTGAAAAGACAGTATCCAGAGCAGCCTACATATCTTCTGCAGCAAGCCCAGAAGTTGTTCTACACAGAATGCATGGTTCGCTTTCTCAGCCGGTCCGGACGGCAACTCTCCGTTCCTTCTCAGCCTGCAAGTCCCCTTCACTACTCATCACGACTGATGTTTCATCACGAGGCTTGGATATCCCGTCTGTGGACTTGGTCGTCGAATACGATCCAGCGTTTAGCTTCGCCGATCATATCCATCGTGTAGGTCGTACCGCACGAGCGGGCAGAGCCGGTGATGCTACACTGTTCCTCCTACCCGGCACGGAAGAGGGCTATATTGAGCTCCTCAAATCATCGACACTGCCTTCGTCACAATCATACGAGAATATTCTCAAAACAGGGCTGATGGCCAAGCTTGAATTCCCTGTCGAAACGGCCGCAGCGCCGACAGATGGGCAATCCTACCACGACAAAGCCGAGACACTGCAGTTGCACTTTGAGCAAAGGCTGTTGGGAGATGCAAAACGCCTGGAACTCGCCCGCAATGGTTTCAAGTCGCATATCCGTGCGTATGCAACACATGTCCGCGAAGAACGGGTGCATTTCGACATTACACAGCTTCATCTCGGCCACGTGGCCAAGAGCTTTGGACTTCGCGATCCACCGGGTGGTATTGGCGCCGGCCTCGATCGAAAGGCCAGCAAGAAGGGAGGATTCAAGGACCGCCAGTTCTCTGCAAAGTCCAATGAAGACGTATCCGGTGCGCCAGCAGTGGATGAGAAGTCGTCGATGAACCTCATTCGAAAGAAGAGCATGATGTTGATGAGCGCAGCTGCAGATGAATTCAACATTGGCTAGAAAGTACTGTTCTGACGACTGACGACTAACGAAAGCTTTTACTATGCAGATGGTGTCGGATTTCCTTGGCTGTAGTAATATAGAAAGCGCCATAACTCTCTACGATACTGTATCTACAAATAGATGCCGATGACAGTAACAAGGACGACTCCTTGCGACCTTCTACGTTTTTGGTTCAAGTAGCATAGCGAGATGTAATAGTATTCTTCTCAACTGAATCGGGTTTCCTCTTATATTCGTACTTTAAGATCAGCCTTCCGTCCTACCGAGACAGTGAGCCTAGAGGTAGTAGCTGCACAGTAACGTAGCAACCTCAAACTTCACCGTCTTCCTTCCATCGTGCTCTCTGTGCAGCTTCAAGTTAAATCGGGTTCCGCTGTGCGTCCCTGCAGGTCATCGATCGAACACATTCCTTGTTTTGCCAAAAGAGGACCAGTGTAGGAATCATCATTCTGACGTCATGTGGACCGCTCTAGCTTGCTGCTTCACCAGCATGCAGGGCCACATGCAAGAAACAAGTGCATATAAGGCGGGATCAAGGTTTTCAATTGCTGAGCCGGGTTTGCAAGTAGACTTTTCATCAAATTCTGCGAGGCAGTGCATCAATACAAAGCCGTATCCTTTGCGCATCACAGGCAATCTCTTGACAAATTCTCTCACCATGGCGGACTCGCAGCAAAAGGTCAACAGCGCCGCTAACAACGCCGCCGGCACTACATCAGACAAGGCGAATGCGATTGGAGACCAGGCTGCTGGTGCAGCTGGTTTCTTGACCAGCACACTCGGCAATGCGGCTGGTGGCATCTGTCGCACTGCTGGTTCAGTTACCGGTGCTGCCACGACGGGACTTGGAAACACAGTCAACAGTGTGACGGGAGAGAAGGGCAAGCCTGTCGGAGATGGGATTGGATCCATCGGCAATGGTATTTCAAACGGTGTCAACAGTTTTGCACAGGGCGTGGAGGATGCTGGAAATTGGAGTAAAAAATAGAGTGGTAAAGGTTGTTCCATCGCAAATGGCCAGCGGGCCAACTGTCCTCTAGTCGTTGGAATTCGGTTATCGCTCTTCGCATCTCAAAGTAGTATGGTCCTCGTTGTACAAACGATCTAGTCAAGCTGCTACTCACAACACAACCTGCGACGTTCATTATGCGAAAAATTAGTTTTACACTGTCCACGTCCTCGTCCCACGTGTGCTTATCAAGGTCAAGTGACATGATATTTCCAGGATCGCAACCTTGTTTCAATGCGCCGCATCCTTCTGGACCTTTGTTCAAGCAAACTGACTGGCGTTGTTTACACTTGTTCGGCACCCCATCCAGCGGCGTCGGCGTCGCGCATGTTGCTCGGGGGTTCGATGGATGGAATAAATTCGAGCGCAACGTAACCAATGCCCATGATGCAAACAATGCCACCAGCAATGTTGCTGAGGATCCCCGAGCCAAATAGAAGACCACCAATAAGAACGTAGACTAGAGACCGTCAGCGAAAGGAACTAGGAGAGGTCGCTGTGCTCGATTTTGACTTACATATACCTCTCCCAATGAAGGAGAAGAGGAAATTGGCATATCGAGAGACTTGAGGGGGGATTTGAAACTCTGTCCGCCGTCAGCATCTTCTGTTGTTCGAATCCAGGTAAGAGCACCTACCCAGCAGGGCGATAGCCAACCCGAAAACAATCATATACGCGCCAAGGATGATAGATTGGCTAAGAAAAAGCAGTTAGTTTAATTTAACTGCAGACTGCAAAGTTCAGCTGCACCAGTTCCTTATGCCAGCTGGAGCTTACCAGAGCTGGCGCATGTTGGCTATGTTTGGACGGACTAGACTCACATCTGGAAGTGGAAAATGCTGGCAATGCCACCAAGTACGGTGATAGACGCAACGGCCAAGTTGACAATACGACTAGTCTCAAACATCAGTGAAATTCAAATCAGGCGTCGAGCAGGTACCAGGCGCCCGGTACGTACAAGACGTCGGAGAACTCCATTATGAATGCGGCTTAATATGCTGATGACTTAGAAGATGTCGCGAAGCTTAGAGGCGGGTACATATGCTGGCAGATATGGGAATGCTCTTTAAAAGTCAAGAAGGTGAAGTTTGCTTGGATGCGTCGTGGCGATGACAATGGCAATTGGGTTGTTTATCGCAAACAGGTGGCAGGTTGGTGAATAGTCGACTGCGACTGGGTACACGTCCGGACTGACGTACTGACAAGCAGTTGTGAGCAGCAGCTGGCTCTCACCGCCTGCCATTCTGGCACTAGCCCAGTTAAACCACGGTTTCATCGTAGAGTCAGCCTCCAAATTCTGCCCTGCGATATCAAGAACAAGGGTCTAATTAAGATTCAATGCTCGACACATTATTATTTTTTCGGCTCGGGCGTGAACTAACGACTGCTTGCCACACAAATTTTATTGCAAGACTTTACATTGGGGGGACGATGATGGTCGTCTGAATGCATCTAGCACCCTTTCGCGCTCCTACATGTGACGCCTGCATCGCACCTTGCTCCTGAGCACAGAAACAGCATGCTTGTTTTAACTTTATGCCGCAAAGCGCATCAATCGGGGTACTTGCTAAGTCAACGTTTTGGAAAGCTTGCACATCTTTCAAAGTCTATGCTGCCTGTTCGGGCCTTGCACAAAAAAGCGGCGAGCCATCAAGATGCACAAGTCAAAGATATCCGCAACATTGGCATCATAGCCCATGTGGACGCCGTACGTAGCCTATGACATGGACGATTTATGTGAAATCTCAATGACAACTTTTTTTTTTTTGCAGGGTAAAACTACCACGACAGAGCGCATGCTGTTCTACAGCGGCGTTACGCAAAGAGTTGGGGGTAAGCCAGTTTTCTCCAATGCATTTGCCTTTTGCTAACTATCCCTTCCCCAGACGTTGATGCAGGAAATACTGTCACTGATTTCTTGGAGCTTGAAAGGGAGCGTGGAATTACGATTCAGTCAGCCGCTATCACCTTCCGTTGGCCCAGACCACAAGATTGCCTTCCTAATACTCGTCCCAAAACTGTCAATCTAATTGACACACCAGGTCATCAAGACTTTAGATTTGAAGTTGACCGCTGCCTCCCAATTCTCGATGGCGCGGTTTGCATTATAGACTCGGTCAAGGGCGTCGAGGCGCACACAGAGCGGGTATGGGCATCAGCGCAGGAATTTAAGATTCCTCGCATCGTATATTGCAACAAGCTAGATCGCGAAGGAGCCTCCTTCAAAAAGTCCGTCTTGGAGATCGGTACGAGGCTAAAAGGCTGGCCCCTAGTCTGTCAAATTCCCTGGTGGGAGAAAGACACCTTTGTTGGTGTATTAGATATTATTGATCGGGCTGGTTATCGCTGGAAATCGGAGAAAGAAAAGGCTCGATACGGCCCTAATGAGCTAGTCCAAAAATTGTCGGAATCTAACCCGGAATTGTTGACCGAAATGCAGCTGGCTAGGCAGCGACTCATTGAGGGTCTTGCCGATTTCGATGAGTCCATCATGGACGAGTTCCTGGCTGAGAACCCTGACATCCCCAGCGAATTGATCAAGTCAGCTATTAGGCGTTCGATCATGAGCGGAGATGGACATGTGATTCCAGTGTTCGCAGGATCGAGCTTCCGTCATATTGGAGTTGAGCCACTTATGGATGCCATAACAGACTATCTACCAGATCCGACAGAAAGGCCAGATGCCGAGGTAAGGATCGGCTCATCAAAGCAGCTTCTCCATGACGTCTTAGGAGTTAAAGGCAAAAAGGATGAATCAACTGTTGCAGCTGTGGCTTCGGTCTTCAAAGTGTTCGACCATCCAAAAGAGGGTGTCATCAGCTTCGTCCGGGTATACCATGGAAGTCTGACTCGCAACGCATCAAGTTTTAATACTGTTATGCATGTTCAAGAGCGACCAATGGGAATTCTTCAAATATCTGCCTCTAAAACACAAGACATACAAGAACTAACTGTTGGACAAATTGGTGCTCTCCGAGGATTGAAAAAAGCTCGCAGTGGAGATACGTTGATAACGACATCGAATGGAAAAGCGGTAGCAGAGCGTCTCCGCCACATGCAGATCCGACCGCCTGAGATACCGCCCCCGGTCGCTTTTCTGCAGGTCGAGCCGTATGGGAATGTCGCCGCTGCAGAGTTGCAAAATGCTTTGGAAAATGCTTCCAGGGAAGATCCCAGTCTAAGATGGAGTCGAAATTCCAAAACTGACCAATTCACGGTTCAAGGTATGGGCAGACTACATCTCGACGTATCCCTGTACAACATGAGGCAGAAGTACAAAATTGATGCCGAATTTGGCCAGATTGAGGTTGATTACAAGGAGAGCGTGACGCAACCAACGCACCCACGTCACACAGTATTCGACAGACCAGTTGCGGGTAAACCAGGAAAGACTGCATGCACGGTGACACTGGAGCCACTCAATCCTGACAATCGAAGTGACCTAATGGGATCTGGGGTCGAAATTGATGGAAACATCTACCAAATCGAGATACCCGAGTCTACGTCGCCCGCTTATGGAAGCCTTGACATTGAAGAGGCTCGACATCAACTTCTCAACGGAGCTATCGCAGGAATGGCGAGAGGACCGCGAAGAGCTTCGCCGGTTCATAGCTGCCATGTCAAAATTATCCTGGATACTTCTGAAGGAGCCATGGAGAGTCCTACGGGCGGGCATTTTAGTAGCGTTGCCAGAGCTGCCGTGCAGACCGTGCTGCGAGACGCGTTTGACAAGCGACACATTGGAGTCTTGGAACCCATCATGCTTACACATGTTACATGTCCAGAAGCGACGGCCGGCTCAGTACAGCACGATATTACCGCTGGCGCGGGTGGTCAGGTCCTCGAAGTCAGAGACAGATCAGTTGAATCTTCAAGCGATGAGCTGATTGACGCAGCAAAGATATATGCGCCTCCAGATCCATACGATTCGGTGAATTCGCTTCGAAGAAAAAAATCAACCGATAGGATGGTTGAAATTGTGGCCAAAGTGCCATTCAAGGAATTGTTAGATTATGATGACCACTTGCGCAGCAAAACGGCAGGTCGGCATTCCGTTACCATGTCCTTCGACTCGTTCGCTAGGGTCGTAGGCCATAGGGAAAAAGATGTGTGAGAGGTGGCCACTGCGCTGTACCAAGCATATTCTCTCTTGTACTAACACTATGGACACTGTAAACTCTAACGAAGCACCCAAGTCAATGGTATCAAGACACATAATGAATCTCAATAAATCTCTGATGGACTTTATTGCCATTTCGCGGGGTGACCATTGACAACTTCACTTCTCACGCTGGTTGTTAACTACACAACACGTCAGTTGGATCTAGTTCTTGGCGCGAACTTTTGAATTGGAATAAGGAAAGAATAATATAAATTCACCCCTCAGTATAATTTCACCTATGTCACTATCAAGCTCGTGCTCGATGTTACAACTACTCGAAAGAATCGTGAAGCATGATGGACGTTTCTAGGATTGTTCACAGTAACTAATGCCTTTCTCCTCGCGTTCTTGGCGACATGGCAGTCGGGCGTTTTCCGATGCAGAGTGCTGGAAAAAAGGGAGACAATCTACGGGGATGCGCATGGAAAACAAACAAAGTGATTCCATGTCTGGGATGCGCAACGGACCCATGACGTTTGGATGAGTTCGTTGGGACTTTGGTCAATGCAGTGTGGCATGTAGAGGCGACTTCAGAGCAATTGTGCAATTCAACGACAGATGACAATATTATGCGCGGGGGCAAGATGCGACGAATATCCGAGCGTCGATCAGCCGCCACGGATTGAAGGAGGAGAGGAATATTTATGCGAAACTGTGTTTTTCTTTTTCGAGCGCTCTCCTTCCCGGCAAGGAGTAGACGGTACTCAAAGGGGGTGCGCTGCAGGGAGGATTGTGGACACATGACTCTGTATGAGGACGAGCCAAAAAGAGCTGCCAATCAACAAAAGTTGCCGAGTCACAAAAAACCAGAGAGTGGTCAAGGAAGTGAAGTGACCCTCTATTCACAGAGTCTTCCCGGACAACAGGATGCGGTGGCAGGAGAAGAGGGAGAAGAAAAGAACACGGTGAACAAGCGAGACGTTTTGGAACTTGGACGTAGAAAAAAGCAATGAGGATTTAGGATGGTGTCCTTTCTGCGTAAAACTCTCGTGGTTGCACCTTTTACCATTTAGTTGTTGATTTGTTGTGGTTGTCTCAAGGAGGGGGATTCCTGGATATGCCTCGGGTATAGCAGCGCTCAAAACAAATGGCTGATCGCGCTTGCTCCGGCCAGGCACGGGTCAAGGGCAGGTCTGTCCGTGGGAAGCGTAAAGTCTGCAATGGAACACCGCAACGTGGGGAAGATGATGTGCTCCGTTGTTGCACCATTCGTCCCGTCATGTCTCATGACGATGATTAAAAGGAGCCGTCAAGTCGGAGTGGGCCATGTCCCAATCGGGCGCTTGCAAATGAGAAATTTTTTTCGCATGGTGCACTACCCGGACCCTTGCAAGTGTGGATCAAACTGTGGCTTGTCGACGCGCGCATGACACTTCTCTCCGCCAGTCATTTCCGGCGCGGGGTTTTTCTTTTCTTTGGGTAAGTCGAGAGCCAGCCAATCAGCATGTCGACGCCGCAGAAATGGGTCGCGGGGAGGGAGGGGGGGGGGGTGGTATCCATGAGTATCCATCTGGGTAAAGCGACCGGCGGCGATAATTTTGCTTTCATTTCCATTCGGAGTGGGGTCGTGGTATGATTGGCGAATGCAAGGATCGGTACCTGCATTGAACTACTACTATATTGGGCTGGAGAGGCGCGAGGCTTCTCTCCGATTGGCAGCGCATGTGGACCGTCCGATAATTGACCTTTAATATAGCATATACTCGAAGACAACCATAACCAAGCATGACTTGGCTCTCGCCGAACAGCGGCAGCGGCGGCGGCAGGCAGGAGGAACCCACGTGCTTGCCATCCGAACATCAGGGAAGGCCCCGAGTTTCTCTTTGCTGATCCACTCGCTCGGTAATTAAATGGATGCCTCCTCTCGTGCCTCTTATTTCCTGGCAGCTGATGTCCCTTCCTTTGAGCAAGTTTGCCCTTTTTCCCTTGCAGTTGCGTCCATTCTTTACTCGACTCGATATTGATTGTCCTACGACATCGCCGCTCCTTAAGTTATTTTAGCAACACTCACTCTTTCAGCAACAACGCCGCGATATCGCACGCGATTCGCGACCCAGACCCGGCAGGTCCAAGCCCGTTCAAATCTCACCCTTGTCCATCTGTCCCACTTGTCGAAACGGCATCAGTCATTGCGAGATATTAGCGACCAGATCTGTCGTGGTTTATATTTAGTTTTTTGATAGATTCATCAGCAGTCCGCGACATTGCTCCTCTCCAACTCTGTATCAAGTCAGCAACTCGTTCATCATTCATCATGAAGTTTTCCAGTCTTCGAGCCGTTCTCGGCACCACGGCCCTTCTTATCGCTGGATGCGACGCCAACGCCTCTCACCAATCACGAACGGTCAACAAGCGATTGAGCCGTCATGGCCACCTTCACTCTCGCGCCGAAACCAATGACATCGTCAAGCGTGGAACATGTGCTTTTCCTACCGACGACCCCGATCTCGTTGCCATTACGCCTGGATCTACGAATGCTGGCTGGGCTATGAGTCCCGATACCGAGTGTAAGCGAGGGAAATACTGCCCGTTCGCTTGCAGGCCCGGCATGGTCATGGCTCAATGGGATCCTGATTCCAAGTTTATCTATCCCGCCTCTATGAATGGCGGATTGTACTGTGACCAGGATGGTAACGTCAAAAAGCCTTTCCCCAACAGGGCCAACTGCGTTCGCGGGACTGGGGCTGTCAAGGCCATCAACAAGTGTAAAAAAGAGATGTCCTGGTGCCAGACTGTTCTGCCAGGCAACGAAGCCATGTTGATCCCCACGCTCGTCTCTTCTGAAGTCACCATCTCTGTGCCTGGACCTTCTTACTGGGAAAGCACAGCCGCACAGTAAGTTGTCTCCATAACCCGGACTTGGTTCGCCACTGGCTATCCAATAACCACATTCATAGAAGTCGAAAGACAGTGTTGCTAACTAGGTAATAGCTACTACATCAACCCTCCTGGTACTGGCGTAGAAGGTTGTGTATGGGGAACTCCCACTGCACCTGTTGGTAACTGGTCTCCTTACGTCGCTGGCGCTAATACTGACAGCAACGGCCAAACCTTTGTCAAGATTGGTTGGAATCCCATCTGGCGAGCGTCCAACTTGGCTGGATCCAAACCTGACTATGCAATCAAGATTGAGTGTCCGGGTGGTGGCTGTACTGGTCTGCCTTGTCAGATCAATCCGTCGTCAAGCTCTACTGGTACGGTGGATAGCGCGCTGGCCGCTGTTGGTGCAGGCGACGCTGCTTTTTGTGTAGTGACGGTTCCAAAAGGTTCCACCGCTCATGTTATTACCTTCGATGGATCTGGTGGCAACTCTGACTCCAAGCATGAGTCCAAAAATGAATCCGCGCAAGAACCAAAACCCTCACCCTCACCTACGCCAAAGCAGGGCTCTTCTATTTCCTCTTCTGCCGCACCGCCTACGACTACTTTGGTGCCCACAACAAGCCAGACCCCTACCACAAGGTCGACTCGATCGTCGACCTCGACGAGCTCGTCAAGCTCATCAAGCTCATCAAGCTCATCTAGCTCATCAAGCTCATCAAGCTCATCTAGCTCATCTAGCTCATCAAGCTCGACAAGCTCATCAAGCTCGACAAGTTCGACAACCTCTTCCGAGCCTCCATCTACCTCATTATTTTCCAACTCATCATTTGCTAGACCAACTCAACTCATCGGCGGTATCTTCCACGAGCATGGTAAAAGTACTAATGCTACCTCTACCGCGTCTTTGCCGTCATCAACGGAGTTTTCGTCACAACCCAGTGCCCCAAATGCTTCCCAGACAATTGAAAACAAGGGCGAAGCAGGCAGACAGTCAGGAAGCGCAGCGGTCGGCCTTGTTGTAGTCTTTTTTGTCGCTACTTGCCTGTTCTAAGCCTCATAAGCTTGCAGACCAATGTTGCAAATAGTTTAACGCTCTATGCCAACGGTTAGCTGCGCTTCCTTCGCTTCATTGTCACATTTTTTGAAACCATTTTAAGACACTCGCCAACTATAAAGATTTTATGGTGAAGTGATCCTCCTTACGACGCGCAGTGAGAAGTCTGGCTGCATATATTGCGGTGGAAACCATTCTATTTTTTCATTGCTGCATTCTTGGAAAGATATACTTGACTAATTTCGACTCGAAGTACATGTATTTCTGTTGAAATCTTCAACTTCCCTTATGTTTGTTCACCGGATCCTATCCGCGATAGAGTTCATTGTCTTTTGACACAAACTTATGGCTGATCCCATCGGTCCAACTCATTTTTACTACACGGGCTTTCAACACCTTCTTTCTTCTTTTTTAACTTTCAAGTGGAAAGTACCGTATTTCGAGTTACATATTTTTTTTTTCTTTTCAAGACAACGATGAAAACTACTTTTCATGTGAATGCGCTGGACTAATAGCCATTTTTTCTTTTCTTTTTCCCTTCAAGATATATTTTTACCTTCTTCTTTCTTCTCTCGGGCCAATGAACTGGGGTTTTTATGATTCACGATTATGCGTTATGTGGCGCGATTGATAGTTGAGGTCTAGTGGAATGCAACATCGATTCGACACGCTTTGATAATGTCTTTGTCTACATTCTGGTTCCCTGCTGCAACCGGCATGCTGCGCTAAATGATTCGAGACTTTTACATGGGTATCTTGACTTGGCGATTATGTACATGACTGCTTCTGCACGCGAATTGGACCACATCGTGTGCCTAGGCCGACCATTATTTGACACAATATAAAATATGGATCTAGTTTCTTATCCCTTCACCCACCCAGGCACCTCGTTTATATCGAATTCCTCGTCGTACCGTCTCTCAGTGATAGCTTGCCACACGCTTGGCCAGCCTGCCAGAACGGGACCTTTTGCCTTGGCTCCAATAATGGCGAACCTAGCCTGACCGTGGGCGACAAAGCCGTGCATAAGCCCCTGCTGGACGAGTGTCGCAACCATCATCTCAACGTCCTTGAGCGTGATATCGGCATTTCCCCACACCAATCCTTCATTGGGGCGCAGTTTTCTTGGCCCACCCGGCGGAGGCGCAAGCGTCGTCTCGGGCGACTCTTGAACATTGTTGGCAACAGCCTTGATGAAGAGCGGATTCGCCTGTGATGATGGTCGAACTCCCCAGGCGTTTGGATTGGACGGCAACCAGCCCTCCATTCTGCGCTGAAGATAGACCGCTACGGTATGCAAATGGGTGATGTCCAGAGTTGCCGCCTTCCGAGAAGACGCATCCGTAGGAGGCACATACGTTAGGATAAACGTCTTGCGAGCCAGAGACCTCCATAACATGGGCCGACACTTGTGCGTCAGAGATATCAAAAGTCCCTTTTCAAATAGCCATGTTTCGTGCGCCGCCAGATGGGCCTGGAACTGGATGAAGTTGCCTGCCCGGATGGCATAGCAGAGCGGCGAGAAGACGGACTGCAGGGACCGAGCCTCGGCCCGCTGCATGAGAGCCCGGGAGGGGAACCGCCCGAGCAGGATGTTGCAGGGGATGAGGTACGTGAGGATGTTGGTGCGGTGGGAGACCAGCTGCGGCGGTGTCTGCAGGTAGGCCTGCTCGAGGCAGAGCGCCGCGCGCCGATAATGTTGGTTGGAGAAGTTGAAGCGCCCTAGGTAGTACAGGAATGTGACGCGCTGAGAGGCAGGGTACAAGGACAGAGGAGGCGAGAGCGTGGAGATGTTGACGAAGAGCATTTTCGCCAGGTTTGTTCTTCGGCACTATCAACGATGTTAGTTGCTTCTTATTCTTCCCTTTTCGTTGTTGATGTTGCCTGTTGTTCCGTTTCTTTCTTTCTTCCATCTGGGTAAAATGGCATGCGTCGTAATGGGGCGGGGCGGAACACACTGCAAATAGAAGCTTGAGGACCAGGTTGGCAAACATGTACACGCCGACCTTTTTGCCCTCTGGGACTCTGCCGGCAGACCGATCGGTCAGACACGTCGTGAAGATCTTTTGGATGATCTCGGCGGATGATTCGGCGACGGACTTGCCGCTGCTGTCTTCGTCCACGGAGCGGATCCGCCGGGTGAGGTCTGGCCTCCTGTTGAGCTGGAGGGTGAAGCGGGCGAGAGTGACGGAGAAGGACATGCTTGGTTGGAGGAGCATGGCTCCGTAGGTCGGGTGGGCGAAGGCGGTGCCGCATGAGCTTTTGGCAGGCGTTAGTATTCTTGATCTTGAGACGGGCAAAAGTAATGGTTTGGGTCGAGATGGACAACTGAAAAAAGTCGAGAAGAGAAAAGCTCACTTCACAAGCGTGGTCAGAAGCTCGTGCGTCCCCAGCAGATCCTCGTAGTTGATATCCCGCCACAGCGTCAGGTAGTCCCTCATGAAGGACTGGAAGCTGGGCCAGACGGATGCCTGGCCCTCGGGGACGTCCTCGTCGACGGGCAGGTATTTCTCGACGGCGGCCTCGATGCCCTCTGGGCCCGCGAAGCCGGCGCGCAGCTCGGCGGCCATGTCGAAGTACTTTTGGCCCGAGCCCGGCTCGACTTGCAGCCAGGAGCGGAGCTTGTCGCCTTGCTGGGTGCGGACATAGTGGCGGATCTGGGTGAGGAATTGGGCGACGAGAGACATTGCTGCACGGGTCGCAGCGGGGCCGGCTGCCTTGGTTTGAGGTTGTTGAAGGGCGTGGATGCGGTGCGTGGTGGTTGGTGCCGTGAGCTTGAGCGGTGGGACGCGAGAGGTGAGAGGTGAGATGAGGGTGAGTGAGTGAATGAGTGAGTGAGTGAGTGAGTGAGTGAGTGTTGGTTGCGGCGGGATCACAAACTCCTGCTTTACATATTTGGTCAGCGGCTTTGGATTAAACACACAGTAAGTAAGTAGATTGATTTATTTAAGATGGCTTGTCTTTTGTCGCGCGTTCTGCCGCTAATCTTCCGTCCCTATTTGCGCAACTCTGTCACACTGCCAGATGAGCCTTGTCGATGTGATGCATTCTCATCGCGCCAACGGTCGATCCGTGCGATGGATCCGCGGTGCGTTTAGTTTTGTTCATTGGTATAATTTATATGCTGCCTCTTCTTGACTAGTGTGTGCGCAACATACGACCATCTATTGTAGTGCTTCCCTGTGTACACGTTCCCCTTTCAGACCCAAGTGTGCGAAGCAGACGAGACTTTGTTTCAGAATTTTGACACCATCTTTCATGACGCTGCTTAAGCGGGTATAGCGAATCAAGACCCTACACTACCTCGTCGATTTCCAGCTTTTCCCCAAGGGAAATATATAGCCCACCATCCTCATGTCCATTCCGGCCAAGTCAATGCAAGATGCTACCGTACAACACGAAACAAGAAAGAAAAAAAAAAGTTTAAATATTATACGGCCGCAATTCTTTGTACAACCATGGCAGTGGCGGCACCGCCACCATTGCAGATAGCAGCAACACCATACTCACCAGGCTTCAACTGGTGGAGCAGGGTGGTGAGGATCCGCGAGCCAGAGCTTCCGAGAGCGTGGCCGAGAGAAATGGCACCTCCCAGAGGATTAACCTTGGCACCCTCCAGACCAAGAATCTTTTGGTTGGCCAGGATGACGGCAGCAAAGGCCTCGTTGAATTCCCAGACAGCAACCTGCTCCTTGGTGATGCCGGCCCTCTCTAGAGCAATGGGGACAGCCTTGGCGGGCGCAACAGGGAAGTCGATGGGGGCCATAGCTGCGTCGGCATAGCTGCAGATCTTGGCGAGGACACGGGAGTGGGGGCCGTATTGCTGAGCCAGTGTCTTGTTCCCCAAGACCAGAGCACTGGCGCCGTCGTTCAAGGTCGACGAGTTGGCAGCAGTGACAGTACCGCTGCCGTCGCGGACAAAGGCTGGCTTGAGAGTGGGCACCTTGTCAAACTTGACGTCCAAGTAACCTTGGTCAGTATCAATGACGGTGTCGCCTTTCCGGCCAGAAACAGTTACGGGGGCGATCTCGTCGGCGAAAGCCTTGTTAGCCCAAGCCTTCTGGGCGTTCTTGTATGACTGGATGGCATACCCGTCCTGCTCCTCCCGGGTGATTTTGTATTTCTTGACAGTGTTCTCAGCGCAGTTGCCCATGTGGAACTTCTGGTAGACGTCGGTCAGGCCATCCTTGATCAGACCGTCCTCCATCGTGACGTGGCCAAAGGCAGGGAGGCCACTCGCTCGGGGAACGTAGAGGGGCACCTGGGACATGTTCTCCATGCCGCCAGCGATTTGAGCCTCGGCCAGACCCATCTGAATGTTCTGTGCGGCCAAGGCAACAGCTTTGAGGCCAGAGGCGCACACCTTGTTGATGGTCGTGGCCTCCACGGACTCAGGAAGACCAGCGAAGATGGTAGCCTGGCGAGCGGGAGCCTGGCCGACTGAGCCCTGCATGACGTTGCCCATGTAGACATCCGTGATCTTCTCTATCGGGACTCTGGACTTCTCGACTGCCGATTTGATGGCGACGGCGCCCAGTTTGGGGGCAGACACACTCAAGAACGAGCCATTGAACTATCACATCGAACAATTAGCTTGCGGCCGACATGAAGGGAGCGCAAAGGAGCGTAAAGCACTGTCACGGCCAGACGTACCTTGGCCGTCGGCGTTCTTGAAGCGCTGAGAATGTAGGCATCTTGAAGCTCCTTGCGCAGCGCGGCGGCAGTGGAAAAGCGGCGGGCTGCTTTCACTTGCCACGCGAGCTGGCTGGCGAGCCGTGGTGATCTGAGCTGTGCGACGGGCATCGTGACGGGCCAAGTAGTCTGGTATCCGTGACTACTGTAGCGTAGGATGGAAAGACTTGAATGGAAGTGATGGTGTAAAGAGAAGAGTTTGGTAGTGTGTGAGTGGCATGGTACGCTGCTTGCTCGGTCCGCTTCGGCTTAGAGCGGGGGAGATCGGCATTCCGGCGATCTTGGCAGCAACGAGACCGAAGTGGAGGCTACGAGGCTCGAAAAAAGGCTCTAACGCGCCCTCGCTTTTGTGTGTACATGGTTCGAACATAGGGCCTGGCTAGCGGCAGATGAGCCTCGATCATGAGCCTCGAATCTAGGATTAGAAAGCAATGCACTTGTTGGATCACGTGAGGTCTTTACCCTGAAACAGCTGGCAGAACCGTCTAAAGAGTGTTTCTATTAAAGGTTTTTTTTTTTTTTTTTTTTTCAAAGAAACAAGTGTTGGGGGCGAAATCCGTAATCACGTGTTTTCCCTCTCTAGGGATCCTGCCCTCCAACTCTCCACTCCTGCAACGCGTTGTGATTGGCAAGGGACATCAGCATGCTGGGGCTGTTTCGGGTCTAGACCACCTTCTCGGCCTAAGTAGCTCGTGCTATCAGTCTAACGACTAATGAGCAAACCCCAACCCTTCGTTCGCCATCCGCCGTCATACGTCGACAAACAAGGACATTGTACATTTGCAAAGCTCGGACCAGCCACCGCGCTGTAATTACTTGAGCTTTGCCGAACACTTTCTCACAGCCGACCGCGCCTGGCCAGATTCCCCTAACTAGGCCGCTATCCACCATGTCTACCGCTGCTCGCCGCCGTCTGATGCGCGACTTCAAGGTCCGCCACGATGATCCATTCATTACCCAGAGGTCTTGCCATGAGCCATGCTGACGAACTTTTGTAGCGCATGCAGACTGACCCTCCTGCCGGTGTCTCTGCCTCTCCCATCCCCGACAACGTGATGACCTGGTTGGTGTTTAGTCTTTTGTCCGAGTTCAGGCATTGAAGAGAATACGGCGTGGGATGCTAACGAGACGGGCTTTCTCCCTTACCAGGAATGCTGTGATTATAGGTCCGGCCGACACCCCCTTCGAAGACGGGACATTTCGACTGGTGATGCAGTTTGAAGAGCAGTATCCGAATAAACCACCCCAAGTCAAATTCATCAGCCAGATGTTTCATCCAAACGTGTATGCGACGGGCGAGCTTTGCCTGGACATTTTGCAGAACCGCTGGAGTCCGACGTATGATGTAGCTGCAGTTTTGACGAGCATCCAAAGGTAGGAAATTTTGCGCAGCTCAGTGGTGTGCAGCCTCCCCTCCCCTCCCCCCCCGCGAGGTCGTGGCTAAGCTGTCCGATTTTAGTTTACTCAATGACCCGAATACCGGTTCGCCTGCCAATGTGGAAGCCTCGAACCTGTACAAGGACAATCGCAAAGAATATACCAAACGAGTAAGGGAGACGGTGGAAAAGAGCTGGGAGGACTAGGCGGCCACCCAAACTGCCCTCGATATGGGCCACTCAACAAGGAATCGATCGACATGAATCTTGTATATGGGAATCATAGTATAGGGGTCCGATCGCTGGGCACATTCTGCATTTCTTGAGCCAAAGTTATGGGTTTCGAAATTCTTATCATCATCAAAGTAGCTGGGATTTAGCTTGGCGGGCGTTGTTGGTGCACGGTGTTGAACAGATTATACCAGGGTTCGTATTTCAAGAAGCATGGTGCATTTTATTACTTCTCCGTTTCTACTTGTCGTGGGCCTTTGTTTTTTTTCTTTCTCTTTTTCCTCTTCTTATTTTTTTCTTTTTTTCCCCTCCATTGCTTGTGTGAAGGTCATTCCCGCCAGGGATTGAGAATCCTGGCCACCTGACCCTGCTGTCGTGCATGAACCAGTGCCTGGGCAAAGCCATATGTAGGCAAAATGATGTATGACTGGTTCCAGCTTGACTCACTATATGAAGCTATGCGCACTACTTCTCGCTGAATCGGAAGACGGGGTGCTTTTCCCTTGGCCAACATGGCTGTTCTGGACCACGATGCTGAGCAACACGAGAGTCGTGTGTCGCTTCGGAGGGAGTTACTTACAATATAGATAAATTGACGATGGATGAGAAGGCTGGATAGTACAGTAAAGGGAGTCATGTAAAGTGACAGGGCCAGTTTATAGATCTTCCTGGTGTCCCTCAGTTAGGGGTTAGGGGTTTAGCAGTATTGGTCACATTGATGCCCCTGCGCCCTTATTTTTTTTACTTTTTTTTTTTTTTATCCATGGACCATACACACAACACATATTTACTACCTGCATCGATTACACTTGGAGGAAACCAGGGAGAAAGTCTCGGCGGAAAGTCGCCATCCATTCGCCACAGCCCGTGATTCGAAGGCAGAGTGAAGTTCCTCTATATGTACCTTTGTACCCGGTACTTGGTACCCCTGGTACCTGGTACCTAGGAGCTAGGGCACTTATAAACTCTAAGGCGCGCTAAGCCACCCCTAACAAGAATAAAGTCATGTGCATGGTTCTTCCGCCCAGGCCACGTAAAGGTTACTGTAGGTACGGCTGTACCGTAAGTACCGTGCCAGACGTGCGGTACCAGTACCCGTGGTGCTCAACCACAGGGCGGATGCCACCAGCCAGTTGCTGTTAATGCGAAAGCGCGTCTCCCCTCCCCCAAGCCAGACTTCAATCTCCCTGTCTCAATCTAACCGTCGCGTGGTCGATCTTGGGCTGCTTTGGGGCGCATACGACCCGGCCGCTTTCAACTCCATTCTCGTGCACGGATTCCAAATCTTCGCGTTTGTTCTCCTTTTGCCCCTTTCTAGAAACCCTCCTTGGCTTGGTTCGTTGGGCCGCTGCCTCCCGCACGCTGTCTGTGCCCTCCGCCCCTGATATCAACACCGATTCTGAGGGGTGCGGCCCAGGCACTGGCAACACAACGACGATCGGCGGTAAATCGCAAATATGTCTGCCAACAGTATCAAGGTCGTGGCCCGATTCCGGCCTCAAAACCGGATCGAGCTGGAATCGGGCGGCAAACCCATTGTCACCTTCAGCTCGGAGGACTCTTGCACTCTTGATGTACGAATGCCCTACCACCGCCACTGCCGCCCCCCCCCGTGGAAAGACTGCACGGACATCATGCATGTATTCGACTGACAAGCATCATCACAGTCAAAAGAAGCTCAGGGCTCCTTCACGTTCGACAGGGTGTTCGACATGGAATGCAAGCAGCAGGACATCTTCGACTTCTCCATTCGACCGACTGTCGATGACATCCTAAACGGCTACAATGGCACCGTCTTCGCCTACGGTCAGACGGGCGCTGGAAAATCCTACACCATGATGGGGACAAATATCGACGATGACGAAGGCCGAGGTGTCATTCCGCGAATCGTCGAACAAATCTTTGCGAGCATCATGACCAGCCCAAGCACAATAGAGTACACCGTAAGAGTAAGCTATATGGAAATTTACATGGAAAGGATCAGAGATCTCCTGGCTCCCCAGAATGATAATCTCCCGGTGCATGAGGAGAAGAATCGCGGAGTCTACGTCAAAGGCCTCCTGGAGATCTATGTCTCGAGCGTGCAGGAAGTTTACGAAGTTATGAGAAGAGGAGGAAATGCTCGAGCTGTGGCTGCCACCAATATGAACCAGGAATCCTCGCGATCGCATTCGATTTTTGTCATCACCGTAACGCAGAAGAACGTTGAGACAGGTTCGGCGAAGAGCGGTCAGCTCTTCCTGGTGGATTTGGCAGGAAGCGAAAAGGTGGGGAAGACGGGTGCAAGCGGACAAACACTCGAAGAAGCCAAGAAGATCAACAAGAGCCTAAGCGCCCTTGGCATGGTCATCAATGCTCTGACTGATGGCAAATCATCGCATGTTCCTTACCGAGACTCCAAGTTGACCCGAATCTTGCAAGAATCCCTCGGTGGTAACAGCCGGACAACCCTTATCATCAACTGCTCCCCTAGCAGCTACAATGATGCCGAAACTCTGAGCACCTTGCGATTCGGCACGCGAGCCAAGTCGATCAAGAACAAGGCCAAGGTCAACGCCGAACTCAGTCCGGCTGAGCTCAAGATGCTTCTCAAGAAGGCTCAAGGCCAAGTTACCAACTTTGAAAATTATATCTCAACGCTCGAGGGTGAGATTCAACTGTGGCGCGCAGGAGAGTCGGTTCCGAAAGAGAAATGGGCACAACCTGTGGATGGTGTCGTGACAAGGGCGGAGTCTAAGACTCCTCGTCCCTCAACGCCCTCTCGACTCGCGACAGAAAACCGTTCAGAAACACCATTCAGTGCCGATCGTGCTTCCACCCCGAGTTTGCAGTTGGAGAAGGATGAGAGGGAAGAGTTCTTGCGGCGTGAGAACGAGCTACAAGATCAGCTTGCAGAGAAGGAGTCGCAGGCAGCAGCCGCTGAGAAGACCCTGCGCGATACCAAGGAAGAGCTAGCCTACCTCAAGGAGCACGACAGCAAGCTTGGCAAGGAAAACGAGAGGCTGACGACTGAGACGAACGAGTTCAAGATGCAGCTCGAGCGGCTAACCTTTGAGAGCAAAGAGGCACAGATTACCATGGACGCCCTCAAAGAGGCAAACTCGGAGCTGACTGCCGAGCTGGACGACGTCAAACAACAACTTCTTGATATCAAGATGAATGCCAAGGAGACCGGGGCAGCATTCGACGAAAAGGAGAAGCGCAAGGCGGAGAAGATGGCCAAGATGATGGCTGGCTTCGACCTCGGAGGGGATGTTTTCAGCGACAACGAGCGATACATTAGCGAGGCTATTCAGCTGATTGACAAGTTACACGAAATCAGTGCCGTCGGCGACAATATTGCGCCGGACGAGTTCAAGGACCTGCGTGCTAGGCTTGTGGAGACACAAGGAATTGTCAGGCAGGCAGAACTGTCCATGTTTGGAACAACATCCGGCGACGGTGACTCTCGACGAAGGCACGAGCTGGAAGAGAAACTGGTAGCCATGCATCAGCAGTACGAAGACCTTCTAACAAAGAACTTGAGCGAGACCGATGTCGACGAAGTCAAGGCCCTGCTGGAGAACGCATATGCCAGCCGGCAATCCACGCAAGCTCAGCTGATTGAAGAGCTCAAAGCGGATGCAGCCCAGAAGGCAAATGAGAACTCAAGGATGAAGTTGCTCATAGAAGACCTCCAGCAGCGAGTCAAATCCGGCGACGCCGCACCCATGACCAATGGCAAGACGATCCAACAACAGATTGCTGAATTTGATGTCATGAAGAAGAGCCTGATGCGGGATTTACAGAATCGGTGCGAGCGCGTAGTTGAGCTGGAGATTTCGCTGGACGAGACACGCGAGCAGTACAACAATGTCCTGCGATCATCCAACAATCGGGCCCAACAAAAGAAGATGGCGTTCTTGGAGAGAAACCTCGAGCAGCTCACACAGGTGCAACGCCAGCTGGTAGAGCAGAACTCTGCGCTTAAGAAAGAGGTTGCCATTGCTGAGCGAAAATTGATTGCGCGAAATGAACGAATCCAAAGTCTGGAGAGTCTTTTGCAAGACAGCCAAGAAAAGATGGCCGCGGCCAATCACAAGTACGTCAAAATACACTCTTTGCCGACCACCACTATTCTCAACGATAGCTAACGGAGTAATTTTCTAGGTTTGAGGTCCAACTCGCCTCCGTTAAGGAGCGACTTGAGGCAGCCAAGGCTGGTAGCACCAAGGGCCTCAACACTGCAGGCGGAGGCTTCAGCTTTGCCAATGCCGGCAGCCGCATTGCCAAACCGCTCCGCGGAGGCGGCGGTGACAGCCCTGGCGTTCTGTCGATCCAAAGCGAAGCCACCAGCAACAAACGGAGCAGTTGGTTTTTCAACAAGTCGTAGAACTTACGAAGTAGACATTGCTTTTTGATCGATGCTTTTCTACGAACACAGCGAGACCGCGATTTGATAACACTGAACATACCCACGCAACTGACGCTACGACAAAGCCCCGTAGCAATGAGTTTCCTCTTTTCCTGATCGCTACGCGCAACAGATGATCAGTTTTGATATTTTTCTTATTGGTTAAGTTTGTCTCACTTTTCTTTTTTAAGGAAAAAAAAAAATAACCAAAACAACCTCTCTGTTGCAAATCAGCGGTCTTCCTCCTCAATGGTGCTGCTCTTCATCCTACCACCTTCCGCTTCCCGCTTCCCGCTTCCCGCTTCCTCTTTGCTCTCCTTTCTCTTGTCCGGTTTCTTCAAATCACACATGGCCCCAGCGAGGTTATCCTTCGAGGAACATACTTGCCTCTTTCTTCTTATACCTCTATAACTTAGAAATCAAGTATCAACGACGAATTGGATTATGACAAAGGCTTTTGGGGCAGGGGTTGGGGATGGTGGGGGACGGAGCGCACGCTCAGAGAGGTTGAAATGAGAAGCCAACGGTTTAGGATTATGGCAGGAGTTGATGGATGGCGGTTATGATTGTAGAGCTCACGTATGAATTATATAATACGAAATATAAAGTCAACAATGGAAAATAGGAAACTGAATTTATTGAGAGAATGCACGACCTATTGTTTTGAATGACAATCTGAAACTATATTCACCGAAAGCGCAAGGGAAAAGAAAAAAAACCCAAAACCGCAAAAGCTATTTGACTGATTTACAAGAGGGAGAAATTTCGGGAAAGGGATGTCTGTTGGGCCATCCGATAGCAACCTGACTACCAATGAGGCTGGAACAAGCTGAAATGAGCACAAAATGAAATGGAAGATGTCAGTATACAACAGAGTGTACAAGCAAATACTAACGCATACGGCACGAGAAAACGCTTAGAGGACTTCCTTGCTGTGCTTCGCAATCAAGACAACCTGTGGCACGAGAATAGCGCTGAAGAGGATGACGGCGCCGATGCTCAAGGCGAACATCTTGACGTAAAGGGTAAGCAAGCGGCGCCAGGAAGTCTTGCTGAATGTAGACCAAGCATCCATGACGGTAGCATAGCCCTTGCCACCAACGACCTCTGGCTCAACGGTGCCCTGGAAAGAGCGATCAAAGGGAATGATGGTGCTCTGCTCGACGGGAAGAAGCGAAGCCTGGACACGAACGAGGACCACGTATGCTGGGATGATGACGAAGACGGAGCACATGAGCGTGATGACAGTGACGAAGAGGGACTTGACGATGAAGCCTGTGTCGACGGCATCCATGTCCATGGGCTCGCTGAGGCCGCTCTTGGGAAGCTGTAGCCCGATGACGAAGGCGGTGGCAAGGGGGATAAAGCGAGCGACCTCGCGGGCGAACCAGAAGATGGTGACGGCCTTCCAGGTTGCGTCAAAGGTGCGTCGGAAAGGCGGCAAGCGCTGCCAGAAGTGCAAGGGGGACTCTTCCGAGATGATGATGTGGACCCAGGCGGTGCTGAACTGGACGAGCGTCAGGGCGGCGAGCAGGGTGGCGACCGGGTAGAAGAGGCCGCCGAGGGCGCCGGTGAAGATGCCCATGACCACGGACGTCGAGGCAGCCTGGGCGAGAAAGCAGGAGAAGCCGCGAAAGTTGGCCTTGAAGCCGCCGTTGGCCATGAGGAGGCGGTTGATGGCGCGGAAGGAGGAGGTGACGGTCCGGGGCTGGCCGCGCGTGGGCTTGAAGCCGTTGCGGGTTACGCCCACGCCTGCGCCGCCCTCGGGGTCGGCGGACGGGTCGTTGAGGGCGACGGGCTCGTAGGCGGGCGGGTTTTCGTCTTCGACGATGGCGAAGACCGGGTAGATCATCTTGAAGGTGTATTCGAACTGCCGGGACGGGACAGAGAAAAAAAAAGCGATTAGTAGCGAGTTAGGAAGAGTTGTGAGTTTAACAGGTTTTGGGGATCTTTCTATCTCGTCCGGGCGGGAAGGACAGACACTTACGATGAGGAAAACGGGTATCAGAAGGAGGATGTCGAGGAGCATGACGAGGACTGCCCAGGGTGGTAGCTCATAGCCTCTTATGTCGTCGCCGCCGTCGACGGCGCGCCTGACGGAGAAGTGCATGGCGATTTCTGTGTTTCTACAGTTTCTGGCAACACTTGAGCCCAGGAGAGAAGTTCGGTCGAGGAAAGGAGTGGGTGGACGGACGGATAGGAGGATGGGAAGACAAAGACAGGAAGTGAGGCTCTTGCGTAAGCATACGTACGCGTCCCGGGCGGGGCAGCGAATCGCGCCCTGGTGTCTTGGTCCCCTTGTTTGAAGCGGGGCCCGGCTGCATAGATCAGCGACTAAGCGGACAGGAAGCTTCAGGCTTATCGCTTATCTGCTGACGTTGGCCATCTTGAGCTTTGCGGTGATGGCGTAGTCTAAATCACAACTGACCTTGACGGAACGATTCAAGACCAGCAGTGACGTGCATCATCGACCATCACCGGCCCCTTCCCCAAGACGCACAACTTTGACGAAACACGGAAACATCCCAATGCTGTGCCGCAGTTTGTGCTCAAAGTTTTGCACCCCGCACAAATAACTGGGTGGGCGCATTCACTCAGCTCGGTCGCTCTTTCCCGATGCTGGCCGACACGTCGCGTTTGAATGAAAATCTTCCAGCTGGGGCCCCTTGTTTGATATATATATGTATATATATATATTAAGATAAATACTTAAATGCGCTTTAGATTTTAGGACTGATCAATCAGTTCATCTCCATTTCTCACAAGAAGCGCCTTACAGGTATTGGATTGCGTTGGCTTCTACTATTCAGCACTCTTGTTCATCTAAGTCCGCGAGAGTGACTACTATAGCGGGGAGCTGCCTCGAGGTTTGAATCAATACTTGGAAAACTCCATCAGTCAGGAAATCTATTAATTCTACCGCTGTTCCATAGATGGCTGCGCCGTCGATTCCAAATCTTCTTAGCTTGAGGGGAGACGGTCGAGATGGAGGGAGAGGCGGACGAGGTAGGAGATCAGCCGGCCAGTCCTCATCATCCGCAAGGATTTCTCCGGATGCTGCCATCCAAAGCACCGATATGGATGCCTCGGTGTCACGGCTGAGTGCAGTCGACTTGGGCTACCTACAAGACCCGTACGCACGATTCTTCCTGACGGGGCCGTCTACGAGGAGACAGCCCGTTATAAACAGAGGTGAGCACAACCCTCGAATGGGATACATATGCGTCTCAAAAGCTTCTCCCGAAAAAAAAAAAACAACTGACGCTCTCTCAGGGACCTATGTGCGGACCACAGCCTTAGATACTCTGATAGAGGCCTTTCTCTCACAAAACGGCACACCAACCAAGCAAATCATCTCTCTTGGTGCAGGCACCGATACGAGACCACTTCGTATACTCCAAAGGCCTGGAGCCGAAAACATCATCTACCATGAGTTTGATTTCGAGTCCACTTGCCGGCGCAAGTTGGCCATGGCACAGTCCTCATCCAGCCTTCGACACGTCTTCCGAGAGTTTAGCATTCACGACAATGGTTCCTGGAGCGCCGAACCTTCCAAAGGTGGCTCATACCACTGCCATGCCCTGGACCTTCGCAATCTCACCAAGTCCTTCACAGATCTCCCGAGCACCATGCGTAGCGACGTGCCAACTCTTTTGCTATCCGAGTGTTGCCTCTGCTATCTGACACAACAGGACTCTGACAATGTCTTGCAATTTTTTACTTCCAGAATACCCACTGTTGCCGCATTGCTGTTCGAACCGATGCTTCTTGACGACGCTTTCGGTGAAGTAATGATGTCCAACTTGAAAATGCGACAGATTAGCATGCCTTCACTGGACACGTACCGGGATCAAGAGGCACAAATGTCACGACTTCGGAATTCAGGGCTCGAAAGCACAGGCTGTTTGACCACTGAGGAAGCGTGGAACACGTGGGTGGAGAAGAGCGAAAAGGAGAGACTTGACCGGCTGGAGGGCTTGGACGAAATTGAGGAGTGGAAGTTGTTGGCGTCACATTACATTGTCGTGTGGGGGACGAGAGACGTGCAACTTGAAGTCTGAGGATAAGAGCCGTCGAGCAGATTGTGCCAAATGAATGGTCTAGCGTCTAATGCTACAAAAGAGAAAACGAAGGTCAAGAGGGGGGGGGATAGAAAGAAAGAACGAAACCCGAACTGTTCAATGTATAGAGTATTAATTACTAGAGTAGCGAAACCGGGAGCAGCGCTGAGCTTACATAACACGGTCACGTGCCTGCAGCGACCCAATAGCCGACGTCGCGCAACTCCTCCCCCCTCGGCGCGCCAAGCGCATCGGGCTAATTCTCTTGTCATCATTAGCCACTGCATATACTACCCCAATCGGATACGAAAACAATTACTGCTCTAGGAGCTCACAGGAACTAAAGCGAACCCGTATTCAATCCTTGTGTTGCTCCAGCCCAGAAAAAAAAAAATGTAGCAGAGGCCCTCAACCTCAATAGCCGCATGCTACAATCTTACATGAGCGCCTCGCAAGCCCCGCGACCGAATGTGCACGTCCAGTGAACGATCGCGCGCTGTTCGTCAGAATTGCGAAGAATAAAGCCCATTCCCTGGACGAGCCGTTCTGCGAGACAAAGCCTCGCTGTTCGGGGACATCAGCACAAAGTTGACTGTTGCACCTCGCGACGCTCAGTGAGCCCTGCCAAGATGGCCGACTCCAAGGACAACAAGGCGTACAAGTACCGCCAGGAAATCAGTCAGGTAAGGAACCGGCAGTCGATAACCCCCGTTGTTGGACCCGTCTTCGGATTTAATTATTGATTTACCGTCCCTTCAACTGAATGGATGCGTGCTGACTCTGACAGATGATGTACGTCTCTGGTGAGACTGGAGAGCCATCGGTTGAGACAACGAGCATTATAGAAGACATTGTGCGCCAGCAAGTCATAGAACTGGTAAGCATGTCTCAATCCGCATGCGTCTTGCCCAAAACACCGAGTCTAACCACAGCCCCCAGCTCCGCAACTGCACAGAGCTCGCCTCCCGGCGCGGCTCCAAGTCCATCTCGACCAACGACCTCATCTTCCAGATCCGGCACGACCAGGCCAAGGTGTCCCGGCTGCGGACCTTCCTCTCGTGGAAAGACGTGCGCAAGAACGTGAAGGACTCGGAGGACAAGGGCGCGGACGCGGACCTCGGCGCGGGGGAAGACGGCGTGGTGCCCGGCGGGCCGGTGGACGAGGCGGCCAAGAAGAACAAGAAGGCCAAGGTCGGGCTGCCGTGGGAGCCGGCGTCCTTCTACGCGGTCGAGGTGCCGGAGCGGGACGACGAGGAGGACGAGGAGGAGGAGGAGATGAACTACATCACGCTGCAGCGGCTGCGCAAGGCCGACGAGCGGACCAAGGCCATGACCAAGGAGGAGTACGTGACGTGGTCCGAGTACCGGCAGGCGAGCTTCACGTGGCGCAAGGGCAAGCGCTTCCGCGAATGGGCCGGCTTCGGCATCGTGACGGACAGCAAGCCGTCCGACGACATTGTCGACATCCTCGGCTTCCTCACCTTCGAGATGGTCGCCACCCTGACCGAGGTCGCGCTCAAGGTCAAGGAGCAGGAGGACGTGGCGCGCGCCCAGAGCGGCCCCGACAACGCCGGCACCAAGAAGCGCAAGCTGCAGCAGGGCCTGTTCGACCCGCCCAGCGAGGGCAAGACGCCCGTGGAGCCGAGACACGTCCAGGAGGCATTCAGGAGGTTCCAAGAGAGACCCAAGAAGTCGCGAGCCATGTTGATTGGCACGCGGCTGACGCAGAAGACGGCCTTGAACATAATATGAGTTTTTTTTTTTTTTTTGACATAAAAAAAAAGCAAAAAGTTTGGATACCGGCTGAGCGGGAGAGGGCCAAGCGTTTGTCGTAGTAATTGATTGTGTTGCTCGTTGAAAATGAAAATGGCCCTTGGCGTTGATTATCAAAAGTATTGCGTCCTCCAAGCTGCACGCCCGATCGACAGACAGCCAGCCAGCCCACTCCGCAACCTCTCCCCCCCCCCCCCCCCCTCCTCCCAAACCTCCATCCAACCCAACATCTTAGGTGCACGCCCAAGCCGCAATGCTCTCCTTCATCCTCGTCCAGAACCGCCAGTCCGTTACCTCGTCCCCCCTCCAAACCCCTACAACTCCAAACAAACTAACAAGAACGTCCCTAGGGGCAAAACCCGCCTGGCGAAATGGTACGTCCCCTACAGCGACGACGAGAAGATCAAGCTCAAGGGCGAGGTCCACCGCCTCATCGCGCCGCGCGACCAGAAATACCAGTCCAACTTCGTCGAGTTCCGCAATAACAAGATCGTGTACCGCCGCTACGCCGGCCTCTTCTTCTGCGCCTGCGTCGACACCAACGACAACGAGCTCGCGTATCTCGAGGCCATCCATTTCTTCGTCGAGGTGCTGGATTCCTTCTTCGGCAACGTGTGCGAGTTGGATCTCGTCTTCAACTTCTACAAGGTGTATGCCATTCTGGACGAGGTCTTTCTGGCGGGTGAGATTGAGGAGACGAGCAAACAGGTTGTTTTGACCAGGTTGGAGCATTTGGACAAGCTGGAGTGAGTCGGACGAAACATGCACAGTACGGAGCGAAACCACAATTGTTTGGGACAAATGGCATCATAAAAAGGGCGTTTGGCGTTTGGCGTTTGGCCTTCATACGAGTAGGCGCCCAACATCTGCAACACCACCACACCGACCGTTATGGGGCTACTAACTTTGTTTTTTTCCTCTTTACTATCGAACTGGTATATACTCTCATGTCTAAAGAAAATCCGCTTCGTTCTATAATGGACATTAGCCTCTGAAGCCACCGAGCAATAATCTTTGCAGTGACGGAGTTCCTTACCCTTATCTCTTACACTAGTCATACATATCCTGCCCTGCTCACAGCCATACAGGCCTGCTACGCTACCAGTCTTTTCCTCTCGCCTATGCAGAAAGTCCTCACATTAGTCTGTTTCCCGGGTTTGGATCTTAATGCCAGCTTCGTACAGCTCCATGGCACTATGCCCCGGCCCTTGAACCGAGTCTTCCTGGCCGAAGCTGATCAAGGGACTGTGAACGCTGGATTTATCGTTTATCTGATCGTAGATGTAGTCTGATAATGCCACTACAGTAGTAGATGAGACATCCGATTTCGCAAACTTATCATCTGTTTCGCTGCCGGGATATGGTACACATGCAGGATTCTGAGCGAAAGAAGACTCGTCCCTAAGCACGGATTCTCTGCCGACAGGGCCTCCGAGTCTTGGTCTTTTCCTGGCAGAATCAGCTTCCGACATGAGATCATCGTCTTTTCCAGTCCCAAATTTTCTCTTCAAGGCTTGTTGAAAGCAATTTAAAAAATCGCTCACGCGCTGAAATGCCGCTTCTTCCGTGACGTTGAACTACACAAGGTCAGATCAAGGGCGACAGAAGATGATATACATGACCACGGATACCTTCGTGCCAGAACATACTTCTTCAGTCCTCATGGACAGACGTTCCAGGCCCGGGCTTTCAACGCGCTCTTGTTGTTCACACCTGCACATCTCTCCGGCTTCATCGCGATTCAGTTGGGCCATGGCCATGGCCGAAGCATTATCCGACATGCTATGCAGTTTAGAACGACAGCTTGGCTGGTCTGGGAGCTTTTCTGTGAGATTTCGATGTTCCAAGCAGGCATCACGTCGACATAGCACGGTCAAATCATCTGTCTGAGTTCCAAGGGAGTGACTCTTCACGGGATCTGGTGCCTGTGGGACATTGATCGGTGCCGGCTGACGTTCTGAACTCGAACTTTGCGAGCCTGCGCGTTTCGGTCCATGACGGCTTTCACTTTGCCAATCTCTTGGCTCATCCGAGGGTCTCCAATAGGATGCTCCAGAGTGTAACCAACTTGGGCGTCGACTTAGGCCGTTTTCGCTACTTCTCTCCGACGAAGCAACGCCGCTTTCAGATAAGCTCTTCGCAATCATACCATAAAGGCACCATATCTCCCGATACACATTAGGTACCTTGTCAGTTGATTCGAAGGCATGCCAAACAGGAGGTCCAGAGGTGCGCCAATACCACAAGACCTCAGACGTCCTGCATCCCAATGTGCTGGTTACGTATTCGCACCATTGTCTTATTGGGAGAGAGTGGAGGTAATACTCCATTGCTCTTGCTTGTAACCAAGCTATGAAGATTGATAACAGGTTTCGTGCAGGTAGCCGATGCCTCACCGTCTCAATCCGCCCCAGGAGGGTGCCAAATTTCATTCGGCCGAGTGAGGCCAAGTCGCAAAGGCCGTTGAAACCAACTGCAGATTGGAGGATACGCAGGATCATGCTTCTGTGGTCCATAGCGGCACCGCTGGGAAGGGTGAGAACAAGGCTTTGGAGATGCTCTCTAAAGGAAACGAGGCTCTTGAGATGACGGACGTCGGCTCTGGTCAAGGTTATACGTCCAAAGAGAATCCCTGACTTTCAGATGTTGTTGACGCGATCCTGTGCTTTTATATTTTTGCTGTGGCAGCTGAGAAATAAACGGTAAGAGCACCTCGCAGCTGGCAACAGCACTTCGCATCAGGCAGCCGACGCCAAGTGCCTTCCACACTCACTCAGCAAGAGCCTCGAGATGGAGTCAATATGACTCAGAAAAATTCAGATCAGCATGTTGAAACATCATTGCCAGCGCCCAAATGACATGAACAGAAATCATGCGATGATTCAGTATGAACGCTTGACAATATGATCAATGCATTTAATCCCCAGAAAGAAACGAAGGAAAGAAAGTAAAAAAAAAAAAGGGACAAGGAAGAAGGAAGAAGGAAAAAAAAATGAGCAATGAAAAAGAAACCTATTCCATCCATCATCATCTCTTCTTCAAAGCCGCAAACCTCTTCTCCAAGTCACTAATATCCGGCACCGCCCCATCAGGCTCCTTCCTGCTTGTCGTCTGCTCCAGCTTCTTATTCGGCTTCAGCTCGACAGAACCCAAGGTAACCTTGGGATGAAGATTATCCGTCGTCCTCCGCGGCGGCGTTACCGTGACTGGACTCCTCGGCCCTGCAAATCCCTGAGGCGGCGTAGCCTTGTTCAGCTCCTCCTCGCCCTTGGATAATTTCCTTCCTGTCGTCAGCGGCTCAGCCAGTATCTTCTGACCGCCTGATAAATCGTCGTCGTTATCCCCATCCATATTTGCATCAGCTTCATCGAGAAACTCTGGCGGAGGAGTAACTGTGGCCCTCTTCGGCCAGTTCACTCCGTATGCCCTCGCAATCTCCTCCAAGTAACCCTGAACAAGCTCTCGTCTCGGCGGCTCGACGCTCAGTTTCTTGACCACCTTCTCATTCACTTTGCCGTCGGAATTCTCCATTGCCGTCAACACAAACTCCTTGCCATATTTTTCAGCCAGGAGCTGTCGCACGGTCATGAGTTCCTTAATTTCCGTCTTTGGCGCTGCGTAGATAATGCTCTTGATCGCTTCCTCCAAGCCAGGGTCGCATACAGAGCTCTCCATTAGCCCCGCCCGCGCAAGCATCAGCTCGCAGTATAGCTCGAGCATCTCGTGAAGCTCTGTCGTGATGTCGGATCGAATAATGTTCTCGACACGAATCGTGGCGGAATCAATCTTGCCGGCCTCTAGCAGCTGAGCCATTGCCCGCTGCTGGGTCTTTCCTATTTGCTCATCTCGTTGCTGCACCATACGCAAGCGTGCGATGGCTAGCTTTAGTTGCACCTTCAGCTTGGTCTGTTTTGCACGCAGCAGAATAAGTTGATGTCGCCTTGTTAGCTTGGCTCTTGCAAAACTGGATATTGCGCCACTGGCCTGGCAATCGCGGGGCTCCGTCTCAGGACTCACCAAAATAGACGTCGACGGCGGCATGATGGGCAGATGAGCTGGATATAATCGCAGAATCAAAGCTAAGATGCTCCGAAAAGAAGCAGATGAGATAACCAACAGGCTAGAGGGTCTCCTAATGTAGTAGAAGGGAGATGGACCTGACTGTGAGAAACGAGTTCAATTAGCAGCTGGCCTGTAATGCCGCGCCTCTTTTCATTGCGGGGCAACGCCCTCTTCCTCTAGTACCTGTTACCAGCCAGGTACGCAGGTATCTTTCTCGCCCACTCGAGTACTGTGTTGTACTTTCGACGCCTGCCATAGTATATATATACCTAGGCACCTAGCTAGGTACCTTTTAACCAACAAATATGAATGCAATGGCGTCTAAAGGACATGTCACAAACCGAGCCACGCCGTCAAATGCAATTACTTGTATATTTGTAACATTGGCCCATGCCTAATCAAAAGCAAGGAGACAAATTCTATCTAATGTCTGCCTGACAAAGCGGCGACTAAATGCACTGTAGGTGATAACCGTTCCTCGGACAGGAGGGAGGGATCCAAATTACGAACCGATGACGCCATCCTCTCACAGCTAAAAGATAGCTCCAGAGAGGAAAAAATTTTT
Source organism: Balansia obtecta B249 (assembly GCA_000709145.1). Taxonomy (NCBI): domain Eukaryota; kingdom Fungi; phylum Ascomycota; class Sordariomycetes; order Hypocreales; family Clavicipitaceae; genus Balansia; species Balansia obtecta. Next base: position 62,772 of record JFZS01000046.1, read on the forward strand.
ACCAAGATCCTTCATAGCCTTGAAACGCCTGTATCCGGTGCCTCACTGATGCTGCTTGACACTCACACTCGTCCGGCTCGGATAAATACTACAAGCAGCGAAGCGAGCTGTGTACCCTCGACTGTTTCGATGTCATTCCATATCCGTATCTACCGCAATTGGCGGCACACCATCAACGGCCTCTCCTTGGAAAATCTCCTTTCCTTCATACGTCACTCGTCGCCATCCACATGCTTCTGTGCTGTCCTTGATCCACTCCATGGTCGGGAAGTAATGGTCATTCTTCTTCATCGTGATGACCCAGGGCACACTGTCGAACGTGACAGCTTTGAGACGGAAATCTAGAATATAAAAAATTAGTGACCGTACAACTCCCAGCTGGACAACTAAAGGCGACTTACATGTATTGTCAGGGATCTTCCGAGTCGCAGCAATAAAACTCTCCAAATCAGGCGTAGAATGGCCATTCACATGGGTGATAAAGTTCGTAGGTGCCACGCCGTACTGGTAAGCTGGCGAGCCACGGATCCGGCTGGATACATACACCTCGCTATGGAGTTTGCTGATCTGTTGGCGGACGGCTTGGTGTGGCCGATGGAGGATGGCACCACAGAACGAGACAGCATGCTTAGTCTCGATATCATCTGCAGGAACTGTGGCCAGCTGCAGCTCGATTTCATCGCATTCCCTCAAGATGACAGCGTCCAGCACTTCATTAGAGTACATGACATCAAAGTCAGAAATGGTTGTACAGATCTTGCCGTTCAGGGTCAGTATAATATCGCCCTCCAAAAGAGATACTGGCTGGTTCACCCGCTCGAACGTCCTCTTGCTGACCATAAACAGCTGATGATGGGATCGGTTGGCTTGCGTAACCTTCTGGATCCACTCATCGGATAGTCCCATCACAGACGCTTGAGACATTTGAATGGCACGGAATTCTACTGACAAGAGGCGCAACTTCGGAGATTCCCCTCTCTGGATCGTGGAGATAATGGGCAGCAGAGTAGGTGTGCCCAAGCCGAGGTAATATTCCTCGTCCCGTTGGCTGCAGGGAGAACGCTCGCCAAGGTAAGATAGCCACAAAGCTTGTACTGTGCCATCGGGCGAAACTAGCACACCACTGTTGCACGTCGAACCCAGGTTGCTGTCAATTGTAATGGCGTCTACGTTGATAGCGCGGTATCGGGGAGCACCGCTGTTAGCAGGTATCGCGACAGCGGTGATTTCTGTGACGGTTGTGGCGCCATGTACCACACGCCCAATCCTGTTGTGACCTAAGAAATACGTCTTGGCTCCCTGGGTGAGATGTTCGCTACTCAGCCTAGCGCTCATCACAGGTGCATCCACCAGGGAAGGGTCGTATTGAATGATAGCGTAGTTCTGTAGTGGGTGTAAGAAAACGACTTTACCCTCAACAATGATAGAGTCGGCGATAGTAACGGTTATATCGCAGAGATCGTAGGGTACGATGGCTCGGGAGATGAGGACAAGACCCTTTTCCGCATCAATCACTAGACCCATCCCCCATCTGCGATTCTTGGGGAAGCCATCCAGCTTGATGGGCATTGTACAATTGACGTGAACGAAGCTGCGGATCAACGCGGCGATACTCGGGTGAGGCATGTGGTCCAGTTCAATGAAGGAAGCTGAGCGTCGCGTGGGAGGCACAGGGGGAAGCGGGTCGCCAAGATCAGAAAAGTCCCAAAGACCGGTTTCATCGTTTCGGACAGCTAGCTTCATTTTAGATGACCAGTGCCGGTCCATATAAACGACGGTAGTGTTGAGGGTATGCAGATCCCTCAAGTGCTTGTACGTAGCCACAACTCTCGCTTTGTCAGGGATGGCCTTTACGACTTTTATAAAAGTATCCAGATCAGGAACCTTTTGGTGGTCGATTGCTTGCATAACCCAGCCATTATCGGTGTTGTCAAACCTGAAGGACCCCGCAGATTCGCAGACATAGACGCCTTGAACGGCTACAGCATAAAGACGAGCTTGCTGATAGGACAGGTTGTGGAAGCTTGCACCGGCTACTGACACAAACCGATCAGGAGTAATGCCGTGCAAATCTCCGACCTCAATGTTCACCTTGACATCCTCACCACCACGTTGAAGTTGCAGCTCAATCGTGCTGCCAACGTTGGAGTCCAGGATATCGTCCAACCGGATGAATTGTGTGATCAGCTCCCGGTTCACCTTCATCAGAACGTCACCCTCCTCAATCTTGTTGTCGGATGGTCCAGAAGGCAAAATGATCTCAGCAACGAGCATATTGGTCTCGTTGGGGAAAGCCTTGCGCACTTCGGCTTCCCATTCAGGGGTCAAGCCTAGTCTGCGGCACTCATCAAAGGGCTTCAAGAGAAACTGACATTGAATATCGCCACGTGTGACCGGCTTATTTTGTTGAATACATTGTAAAGCGCGCAGCGGTCGATCCAGTGGCAGGAAGTAATCAGTCGAGGCGCCATCCGAACGACCGCCTGCCTGCAATGCAACAGCAGATCCATCCTTGTTGACGACAGGACTACCTGAGCTACCACCGCTGGCGGCTGCGTTTGCCTGATAGTAGCATGTGTTGAAATCGCTATAGCCATCGCCGTACTCGGGTGCGTTTCGATCTAGACGGCTGATTACGCCAGAAAGAATACTAAGCTTCTCGCCGGCATCATTACCGACGACCCGAATCTCCACACCAACTGACGAGAAAGCACATTAGCTCCCGTAAATCTCCTTGAATAGTTTTGCCCAGGAAGAGAAGCAAAAAAAAAAAAAAAGGACGTACCTTTGGCTTCATCTGGTCGTAGGTCCAGCCCATCAACGAGCATATACTTGATTGCTTTGGGATCGTAGCGCAAGATACCAAAGTCATGAACTGGGTCGCGGTAGACGGGATAACAATCGACTTCTTCATGATTATCAAAAACACAGTGACCCCAGAAGGGCCCTGCTCCAACAACGTGCCTGTTCGTCAAGATATACCTGCGAATGATGTGTTAGTAAAACTTTGACAAGACAAAAGCCTCCCCTAACGCCAAAATTGCAGACATGGCGTACCCTCGTTCAGAGTCTACAACAAATCCAGTGGCTTCGCTCGTCAATGCCGGGTCGGTATCAAAAGAGCACGTCTGACAGAAGCGGATTGCCACAACGTTTCGGACAACCTTTTGAATGGTATCTTTCCATTCCCCTAGGCTGCTCGGCGTGCCGACGTACATGGCGGCACTGGCATGGATATCGTCGCCCAAAACAGACATTTCATCATAATCAGCAAGGTCAGGAGTATTGTCCCCGGGAGAGAGCTTTCCATTGGTAGGGCGTTTGGATGGAGAGGAGTTATTAGGCGAATAGTCGGCTTTTCGCTTGCCTCTTGATGAGGCCGCAGTCCGGTTCATGCCGGGCAGGAGATTTATAATGATGGAGGCTGGATTCCTGGGGAAATCCAAGCGAAAGGGATGCCGATAACTAAAAGTCCTCGATTGTGCGGAACACCGAATAGTACTTTTTTTTTTTTCAAACTGTCCCGTCCGATGAGTTATTCGTTGACGAGCTCGACGGCCTCCAGTTGGCGAATTCCTTGGGCCAGGTCGATGCCGTTTTGTACCTGGCGGAAACAGGCAACACGGCCAGCTCGTGATACTCGTGACGAAATAGCCGACTGCAAAGGGTAACGGCACATCTAGATGAAACAAAGCCGCGCGCCGCAAAGGTAGCTGGTAGTGCAGACGGATGCCTGCGCGAGGGAGGGATGCTGGATGGACAGGCAGTCCATGTGACGAGAGGGTGAGGATATACGGGATGGGTGTGGATGGGTTGACAGAATGTGTGGATCAGCAGGATAATTATTGCAGCCGACCTTTTGAACAGGATGGAGCGGGCAGGGGGCCCATCAGCCGTGGTAGCCAGAAGCCAAATGACATTACAGTACGGGGTACAGAGTACAAAGTACGGAGTACAAAAGTACAGAGTAGAAAAGTACAGAGTACAAAGCACAAAGCACAGACAACAGCATGTCAACAGTCATTTACCCATCACGCGACACCGACTTGATGGCCGACATCAAAACATCATCAAAGCACAAAAGTACCAGACAGCACCAACAACAACATGATTCCCGTCCAACCGTCTCCGGCCAGGACGTCCGGAACCGTGCCTCCCGAACCACGAACAAAAGGAGGAGGGGATTAGCCAACGAGGACTCGTCATCTAAATGGGCGGCCCTCGTTGCTTTTTCCATCACGAGATTGGAAGCGACATTCCCCTCCCTCCCCAGCAATCAAACATCATCACTTCTTTCGCGAAAAATGCGTAAACCAAACGGAGTCTGCTGGTAGCTGCAAGTTCCTGCCACCCCCATCCAAGAAGGGTGGCAACGACGACGGACAGCCGCCCCCCTCCCCCCGTACGGACTACACGGCCCAGATATACAATAAACCGTCTATCTATTCCAATGGCCTCGCACATCTGTCATCCATGCATATGCATGTCGCTGCTGGACATTAGCGCATCACACGGCACATACATCAAGAGCGGATCATACGAGCCATCTATCTGTTCAGGGATACGTCATCGCAGTCAAGGTGGACTAGAGCCAGACCACCAACGGGCTGTGATATTTGAACGCTGATGAAAACAGGTGGCTGTCCTTGCCAGAAGTCCGGCTTGTCCAAGTGAGCGACTTTGCCCACGTCCAGCACACACACCACAGAGTGGATTGACCGCCCGGCTATGTGTCTCATTCAACACATTCACTCACGATCATCTGCAGAGTCCCTCATGCTGATGACGGCAACCATTTTGAGTGAAATTTCCTGTCCGCGTAAACCTGCTCTCCTTAACATCGGTTCAGATCCGTCGTAGCGTACGCTAGGTACCATAGTCGACGCCACTTGTATTCCCGGTGTTGTTGCATGGTCGGGATGCTTGCTATATGCAATTTTATTGCATAATCTTAAGCATTCAATGAACTATCATACCTCCCTGCCCTTAAATATCCATCGAACGGATTTGATGTAACCTGGGAAAACACGACATCAGTATAACCAGCTATACTGTCTAACTAAATTTGAACCTGCCCAGCAGAGTAGAGTAGGTGGCGCTAACATGCAGTCTTGCAAGGCGAGAAGATAACAAAAGTAAACGGGTTCTAACTGGGTCTCATCACATCTGTGATAAACTCGCAATTTTTTTCCTCTTTTTAAAAAAAAAGGAAGGAAGAAGAAAAACTACTCCTCCTACAACATCACGGCTTATGATCCCAGCTGTCCCGTCCTATCATCACCTTTATGAAAGCAAATTCTGTTCTCAACGGAAACATATAAAGCAACCCCGGCCGGCGTCCTTCAAGCCACCCCCAACCATCTTCACATTTCATCATCATAGTTATAATCAAGCCCAGCATAATCGGGCACCTCCGTTTCCGACTTGAAGATAATCTCGTCATCCTCAGGCTCAGGCTTCGGCTCTCCCTTCAGCCTTTTAGTCTTCCCCTTGACCATCTTGTCCTCTGCTGCTCCGTCAGTGATACTTTTCATCGTGCTTCCACGCGAAGCATGACACGCACCAGAGCCTCTCTTCTGCGGAGTGACCATCTTCGGACTGTCCTCATCATCTTCCGCCAGGTCCATGGCGCAGTCTGCCTTGCTTTTTCTTTTCTGAGCTTTAGATCGGTCAGCTACCCGTCTACCAGAATGTCCAACCGTAAAAACTTTCATAGCCAGTGGGAACACAGACACCAGGGACTTACGAGTGACGTTTGCAGAAGGACCCCCGTTCTTCTCCAGCTCCCGAATCGACTTGTTGATTTGGAACCACACGCCCTGCAGCGACTTGGGTGTCCGGCCGGGCATGTCGATCTTCTTCCAGTCGATGGATCTGCCGCCCTCACGGAGCTGAGCGACAATGCGCAAGAGGAGCTGATACTATGTAGTGAAAGTCTCAGCTTGGGGAAATGAACCCCGTCGTATTTGAGACCGCAACTTGAAAGGAAAAAAAAAAAAACGTACCTTGGCCTCGTCGGTCCATGGCTGTCCCGACTTGGAATCTGAAGGAGCCATGATAGATGAAATGGCCCTTTGAACAAGGATGTCAATGTCTAACGGCGGCACTTTCAGGGGTGCTCGCGACGATGCCAAAATTGGAACTTTGCAAGAGACGCCCTGTTAGTAAACGGTAAAACGTAGCAGGACGGGAAGATTACAACGGATGAAAGCGGGAGGATATTGTAATAGTGGGAAAGGTAAAGGCTGGCTAGATGTAAAGTGTCCAGAAGTCTCAAGTCAAAGGTACAACAGTAGGCGGAGAGAAAAGAAGAAGAGGCTCACTGAGTATGAAGGAAGCAACCTATGTGTATCAAATTCGCCTCAGTATAATCTTTATAGGAGGAACTGTAAAGATCCAAGCAGAGTAGGAGTGGAAAACAGGCTGTATCTAGTCTTGTAGACACGAACTGAGACCACTCTGACCAAGCAGCAACGGTGTGTGAAAGAGAAAGACAAAGAATCACAGATTAAAGTACACAACACCAAGATTTTATGCAGAAATCAGCTTGGTTGTAAGAAATGGCAGTGAGGCGCAAGGTGAGATGAAAGTGAGTCCAACCAGCAGGACTAATACGCACCACACTGCTATTATCCGCAATCAGCCACCGCGCATACTCGCCAGCCGCTTGGGCTAAATTAAGTAGGTCAGAGAAGATGTTTTGAAGAGTTGACTCTACTCTCCAACTCTCACTGTTTGTCTTTGGCGAGGCAAGTAGTAGATTATCTCTTCCCTTCCAACGGTAGAACCATGGCCAATAGTGAAGGCGATCACCAACACACACTATGGTTTACATCATTTCTTGTTCGAAAAGGGTATCCGTATTTGTTTTCATCAGCCGCGCCTCCGTCGTGCTGCATAAGTTACACCCTATGGACCTAGCTAGTTCTTCTCATCTTGTCTCTAAATGCCATGAACTCCCGCATTCGGTCTTGATGCTCGACGCAAGCATCCATCCATTGCTGTCTAACATCATTGTCTTGTAGCACCCAGTTATAATATTCCTGTATTTCCGTGTCCCCTCGAGCTCCCAAGAATCCATAGCCCTTGGTCGTTCTCTTGTCAGATATATGAGCCTGCCTCGTAGCAAAATGGTCCACAACTTGACCGTTGAATGAGTCCCAGTGTCGTAAATAGTCTTCAAAATCAGCAAGATACTTGCTCCATGATGCAGGATTTGGCTTCATGCCTTCTATGGCAACTGTAGGAGGCGGACGCGGCGCCTTGGGGGATTCGGGAAAAGCCAACGGCTGTAGATTAGGTACTTTGATAGGAGGGACATCCGATGCTGCACTCTCAAATGGCAAATTATCCTTCAGTCCACTAAGCGAATTCAGTCCTTCCTTCTGATGGGAAAGAGGTGCCACGTTCTTCAAGTCTGCGAAGCTGGCTCTAAACTCTTCACTGTCCTCGGATCCCACTGTGTTTGCATCCAGTGGTATTTTTGCAGGTCGTTGTGGGATTTGGTCAGATGGTCCGTCATCTACATTACCCGCTCTCCACTCGGGCCGTGATGGCTCTACATGGATAGTTCGTGCCGGCTGGGCCGATGGAGTTTCAGAGGGTGGAGTGTCAATATCCATAGCCTGTGGGCTGTCTGTTGCCACGGGACGCGTCTGTGGTTGAGCCTGGGCACTTCTCCCTCTCCAATCGTATGTCTCGTCATCGCTGCTACTTTCTTCGACTGACGCAGCAACTCCTGCTGGTGGTTTGGCTTTCGTCTTTTTTGAATTAGGACGGCTGGCGGTACGAGTTGGCGAAGCAGACGGACCAGGCCCGGGTTGCGGAACAAACGTCTGAGGGCCGAATTTGTCGCTCCAACCCTCGGGGTTGAAGCCGTTTTCAGCCTGCACAGTATGGATTGCAGAATTAGTACTACAGTTGTAATACATGGTAGGACGCTTGTTATACGACTGGCGACTTCGGTGACCGCCAGGGGAAGGCCTGTTACCCACATTCGCATCAGCCTCTCCTGTCCCTGCATTGAATTGCCAAGCGTTCATGCTTCCGTCATTGACAAAACTCGTGTTAATATCATCGACGCTGCTCTTCGCAAAGCCGTGGCCCCCAGACGTTGTTCCAGATTCTCTAAAAGTGTCGTCGTTCACGGGAAAGCTAAAACTGTCGTTTTTGCGTTGATCAGTAAGGTAATCATGTGCCTGGTTCTGTACAGACTTCATGGACGAATTTAAGACCTCCTTCCTTTTCAACAACAGGCATGCCTGCTGATGGTTAATAAGCTCATTGAGGAGATCTGTCTGTTGCCGCTCGAAGGATATGGTTGTGGCACTACCACTGTTAATACCACCCGGAGCAATACCTTGGTTAATAGCTCTTGAACTTTCAAGTCTTATGGTCGGCAGCGGGCACTCGGCGCTGGATTTCATCTTGTTCGGCTGAGGCGAAGCCACAAGCTGTTTTGGTGCAGTGAAAGTTCGACAGTAGGGAGTATCATACATGGATGGACCATCTTTTGTCGATGCTATGGAATAATGAGTCAGCTACGGCAGCATTAAAAACAAGGTTACTTTAGTTAACTTACGATTGGCTTGACTGGACGAAGTGGTTTGAGCAGGGTTTGATTTTTCTTGTTCAGCACTTGGTCCAGCATCAGTCCGAGACTTGAGGGGACTCTCGGTATATGCTCTTGTGCCATTTTTCGGGCTCTGCTGTTGACCCCCATCAGATTGCATTCGGGCATTCGCGTCATGCTTTCCTTCTGGATTATTTCCCGTTGAAGAACTTATGTTGCTTTTGTCTCTAAATTGGCTCAATGGATCCGGCATCGGGTCTTGTCCCGGTCGTCGACGAGGAGGCGGAGGCACGTCTCGGCGCTCGGTGTTAGAGTAGCTTTGATTCGTCACAGGAGGCTCGTCGCCTGGCATGGTCGATCGAGGATAGAATCCAGTTTTCCTAGACCCGAACGAAGCTTCAGCTCGCTGCCTCGCAGATTCCGTGCGAGGAGGTTGTCGAGGCGGCGGTGGAGGAGGTTCAGTTGACCGTGATTCCCGCTGCGCGTTCTTGCGCATGTTCTCGAACGCTTTTGCAGCATTCTTCTTAGCCTCTGGCTCCGACCCAAAAGCCTGCTTCGCGGTGGGTGGAACGCCGCTGAAGAATCTGGTCTGCCATCGTTGCGCCCCCGACTGTGCGTGCTTGGGGTTTTGGGCACCTCGCGCGGCCCCAGCATTCGTTCGCCGTGGAGGCGTGGGAAATTGTGACCCAGCATTGGCCCAAGGATTCCCTCTCACGCCAGATGCCCCAGGATACCGACTGCGTCCGAGAGTGGCATCATATTTTGTCTTTTCAGTAGGGTCTGAGAGAACTTCGTGGGCGGCTTGGATTACTTGAAATTTTGCATTGACCTCTTGTTCCCGGCCAGGGTTTCTATCCGGGTGGTATTTCAGAGCTAATGGCAGGGGAAGGAGAGGGTCAGCAAGATCTCAATGGTCCAGTTGCCGCGCAAAGTCAGAGTTATCGTCGTACCTAGCTTGCGAAACTGCTTCTTGATGTCGCTGATGTCCGCATCTCGAGGCAGTTCAAGGTCGGCGTAATAATCTCTTTCAGCTGCCATGACCAGTATCTTGAAAACGGAACGTCGCTCAAGGGTCGAGAAGCGGATTGAAGGAATCGGAGCTCAAGCGACGACTCTTTCCAATCAGCATAGCAGTGTAGAGCGAAATGAGTACCGCGTATTGTAACAAAGGTTGCACGCCAGAGGATTGTTTGAATGCCGAGTAGGGCTGATGGCAGGCAAAGTCGAAGAATTCTTGGCCTCTATGTTGATAGAATGACAGCACTGGTGAATCTGTGAGTAGACTGCATTGACAGTAGTACAACCAGACGTCAGCAGCTATACAGCTCTACTGTATGACAGTGGTGAACTCTACCGAACTCGAGTTGATCTGCAACACACAAAGCAAGAGCTGCAGGAAGAGCAATAAAAGAAAAAAAAACAAATTTTTCCAATAAATTGTCTCGTCCACAAAATTCAAGTTGATAAGAGGAATGTTAGTGAAAGCCGGGTTTCGTCACAACTGTCGCGTCTGATGGGTCTGCATGCATGTGAGGTGGCTAAGCCTGCACGCCCGTGTCTGTGAATGGGATTGTAGAACCGCAAAGCCGTCCCCGCGGTGACGCAGCCTGGCAGTGCGGGTCGCAGATGTTGTGAGGCTGTGGCTGCTGTGGCTGCTGTGGCAGTGGCAGTGGCAGTGGCAGTGGCAGTGTTTTAACTGATGCGCTGTCGATGGAAACCATTGTTGCATCTTGTCACAAGGTCAGAGCAACCATTACGTAGACTCGTTACTTGGATTAATTACCCTACGCAATGTCAGGTGCGAGTTCCAGGGTCCAATTCTGGGCTAGGGGAGTTGTACCACCACTAAATCAAAGCCATTTCCGTGCCTCCTACTTTGTACCCAGGTCCCTACCTACGTACCTACGTATCGAAGTACCAAGGTACCAAGGTACCAAGGTACTTCAGCACCCAGATACCACTATTTCTTCAAGTCCTGCCATTTAACTGTCAGACCACACAAGAGTCAGCGTTGCATTGCTCGTGAGAGCCCATTATTAGCTCCGCCCCAATACACGTTCTCAGGACTGCATGAAGCATCACGACTCCAAACAACACCACGTTCCCGCCCATGTCAACAAACCAGCTATGCATTCCCATGCACCTCAAGTACCTACCTCAATATCCTGCCCAACAAAGTAGCAGACAGGCAGATTGCAAAGAGATGACTCAGACCGCTCCAAACAACGAGAAAAGAAAAATATAATATGCCGAGACCGCTGAAGAATGACATTCTACTAACATATCAGGGAAACAGACCCTCGTTTCATCACTTCCCCCGACCCTCCACCGGTGCCTTCTCCGCCATTAACTTAGCTTCCATTTTCCGTCTGGCCGCCAAAATCATCTCATCCCGTCTCCTCTGCAGCGCCAACTGCCTTTCTTCCCGATTCGAGCTCCAGCCCTTGCTCTTGTTCTCTTCCCACTCGGCTCCTTCAGCAATCTTGCTCTTGAGATTATATCTTGTTATCAGGTCCGGCTGTAGAGGCTTGTCGGCCTGTCTGTTCGCAGTAGCCGTGCTCGCGCCGGTGTGAGGTTGACCGGGCGGCGGAGGAGGTTGGAACGTCACCGGGGGCTACAGGTCACGTAAAATAAGAAAAAAAAAAAAGGTTAGCATTAAAATTTCTGCAAAAAGAATAAATAGTTACATCACTCATCAACAGCCAGATGGCGCGAACCGGTTTTGCGTTCCATCACGGTAACGGGAAAACCTGCATTAAACATACCGTTTCCAGGCGGCCAGCTAGGATACGCTCAGTCGTGTTCTGTATGCTCCCACCGTTGCGCTGCAAGTCCCACAAGACACTCCGTCTGTCCGTCTGAGGAAACATTTGTTGTATGCGCTCCACCGCTGCTTCACGCGATCTGCGGACATCTTCAGACGACCTCGATGGTCGCGATGTCTGCGTGCCTGAGAAGAAAAGATATCGTAGGATCAGGCCAGACAAAAGGAGAATGCTGACCAGATACGGCAAAGAGATTTGCTCGTTAGCCATTGTAGCTTGAGCCGAGGCCGGGCGACGGAGCAAAGTCGTTCGTCTCGTCGAAAAAGGAACGGTCGTTCAGAGGGAAACGGACGGCGGCATTCAAACGATGCCGAAATTGTTCGAATCGTCTGAGGGACAGAGGACGTTATCGCATTCATGCGCTGAGGAGGGTTTCCGAAGAATCGCAGATGGTCATAGGCAATATTGTGGCGCAGGCGAAGTGAGGTGACTGGAGCAGGGCCAGAATGTTTCCATTTCAACCGAAGCCTCGGAGACTACGGAGGAGTACTTACCTAGGCGGACATCCTGCGGTGAAACCTCGGCTATTAAGTTCAACCAACCGCTGCACCATATACGTAAAGTATCCTTTTTGACGTTAGAAAATATGAAGATATAAGGCAAGATACAAAGTAGTTATAAGAGCAACCAAGTATCTTTATTTTTTTGAAAAATATTTCTTCCATTCATTTCACTGTTTTGCTTTTTGATAGAGCAGGCAAGGTTTGTACAGGGAACCAGAATAGGTGCCAGGGCATGGTCAAAAGGTACCTTCTACCTACCAGGTACCTACAGGTACTGGCCGCCACATGTTAGGTACGGAGCAGCAAGGTTAAAGACTCAATGGTCATTCTCTTCCGTCGAAGATTGCAAATCAAAAACACATTCTTTCTTTTACGTGATTCGACAAAAAAACCGACGCGACCTTGCGGGGAACTCCATGTATTGCGAGGCATAAGGACATGCTTTATGCGCTGTACCATACAGATGATAGGCCCTCCTGAAATCATCTAACGATGTTTACACAGTCCAGAACCCGTCTGGTCCATAGAACATGCCCATTCGTCTGCTACGAGTAATAGTTTCCCAGTCCCCAAATGGACTAACGCCGATTGACCCTTCCCGTACCAACTCATGAAGCGTGAATCACCGACATCGCCCAAAGATCCAATAGCCCTTTCAACAACTAGATCATGGTATCGTTGGTGCTTGACTCAATGACGTATCCAGATCCCCATAGAACAAATTCATTTCACGCTGTAACAGACTCTCGGTCAGTGATTCGAGGTAAAAGCGTACAGTAGATTGCTGGCCTATCTCACCCTGTCTTTTCGCCACTGCTCAGCGTCCCACACTACGTAGCATCCGCGTTCGTGGTTAGGGCTCAGGATTTGTGGCGTCATAAGCTCGTCTTTGGTTAGCCAAATCTGGTGTTTCTTATGCCATCTCCAGTTACGGGAGTGTCTAGTGATGCGTTAGATTCTACTCAAAGCACCAGCCTTCTGGACAATGTGGGACATGACCTACAGTTCCTGAGCAGCTAGATGCTGCTTGGCATCCATTGGGCAGCTGTAAAAGATCCAAAACAGAGTGTCCTCATTGAAGTTTTGTATCTTGCTCTCAATCGGCTGCACATTGGTGACATTGTAGCAGTCCGGCAATCGGACCTTGGTAGCTGTCATTGTCGGTCGTGGTGGCAAGTCATCGAAAAGAGAGTATACTTGTGTCGAAATCATGCTGCAAAAATTAGCAAGACTGACTGGGACTTGTAGAAACCAAAGATCCGGCTCACTCCTGAGAGCTCATATCCAAGCCCATTGTGCTCGGATCCATTCCCACTATCATAGCCTGGTAGTCTGCATTGCTGTTCATCAATGTCCGCAATCCCTTGATTCCGAATTTATCGCTTTCGCTCATTCCAGCGAGAGGGTCGATTGCTTTGGGAACGTATGCGTCTTTCTCATCCCGGAGTTTTCCAGATAGTTCCTCGTTCCCTATCGCGCCCAATCGCTTGGAACCCGCGCCTTCTCCTACACTGGATTTGCTGTCACGAATTGTGTGTTTCTGCCGGATATCATCGTCTAACCCTTGTCGCTTAGAGTCTTGCGCACGGGCCTGGCCTAATGGAAGTTAGTTACAGTCAACTCACACAACTCATACTGACGGGTCACACCGCACCAATACTGGCTGGTGATCGAGCATCATTGGCTCGGCTGTTGGCGGACAGCGCATTGAGCAGACCATTGCCCCTGTGTAGATTTGAGGCCCCGTGCTGCGATCCAAACCCTAACGACATCGGGTTTCCACTGCGATCCGATCCCATGTCTCCATTACCGCCCCTGTTCAATGGAGGAAAATCATCACCAGTGCTCTGTCCTTGAGAGGTAGATGACAAGTTCCCTTGGTTTCCAAATCGAAATGAGCCTTGATTACTGCTGGGCATGCGGGAGGATGCTGTTCCAAACATGTCGTCCTGAGTCCCTTGCTGAGATGAAACTGGGGTTCCTTGATTTCGCTGAACTGGGCCGCTGAGATTTCTGGAACCCCCAGAAGCCCACATGGATGCTGAGTTTCCGCTATTTAGCTGAGAGTTATTAGATAATGAAGGGAATTCCCTACGAAAGTCGTCAGTGCATGTCCACACTAAAGGGATTTCAAGTACACAGCGACGACCATAACAGCGCGTAACATGAAGAAAGTCCTGGCAAAGGGGGACTGCATCTGACTGCCCCTTGAGGGCAGTGACATAATAGAGAGTCATAGGCTTCGCGAGTGAAGGCCGTGAGCTCCGCTCCCCCCCCCCCCTCTTTCCCCCCCTGTCACCCTCTTCCCATCTCTCATCTGCCATAACTCAACACTAAGTAACAAAAGTAAAAAAATAACAATATGGAGAGCGCAGACATGTAGATTTCCGACATTGTGAAAAAGGGGACATGTTGAGTGAAAAGTGGGCTACAAGGGTGTGGCAGATACGTACGACAAATCCAACGGAGTGGCAGGTTGCGACCCGCTCAAGCTTTGCGCGAAACTGACATTTCCTCCAAGTTGACGGACTTGGTTCTGGAAACCAGCGCCTCCCATCGGGACGTTACCACCAAACGCCCATCCGGGCCCAATGTTTGCGGCTTTCCCAAAAGAGATGCGAATCAGTATTGAAAGGTCAATTCATAGTCGCGGCATCAGCTGCTCATACCTCCTAGCTTTCCATTAGGCAGGCGATTCGAAACTGATCGACCGGGCTGTTGGTTCTGTGGTTGACCGCCGAAATTGCCAGGCATGCCTCTTAAAGATTGCGGCACTGTTCCTAATGTTGCAAGCACACGTCAGCTCGATCCATCGCAGTCTTGTCAATGCCCGACGCTGGAAAAGACACGAGGTAGATGTCGTTGTACAGCGGCACCGCGCTCAATCCAGTCGCAGACCGCAAAGCAGCTGAGAAAAACCCAAGAACCTTGAATTGACAATTGTTTCGACTTCTCTGCTTGACAAGTGAGGTGACCAAGTCCAATTCTAGCGAGAAGACGATAACAAAAGGACGGTACTGCGCAATTGCGGCCATAAATAGAGGGCGAGCGCGACAATGCCGCCCTCCTCGACTAGACTTCACTCGGTCGTGGGTGCAATTCGCGGCAAAGCAAGAGCGTATAATCGTTGAGTCTGAGTACGGAAGCCCTGGGCATGCCTACCTGGCCGATTCATGATGCCTCGCGACCGACGGGTATTGGCAGGTACAGGTAGCGTCTCCGTCGAGATTATGGAGAAATGGGTGAAATAAAGGTCGCGCCGTTGAGCCTCTTGTAGCCGTCGCCAGCTGGTATCTTGCGGATAAAAGCGAGATCTGGTGACGGAGATTTGTGTTTGCGTCGACAACCACAAAAGGTTACTACAAGGCTTAAAGAGTTGCTGTTCGGATTCAAGTGGGTCCGTGCCGAACTCTGTTTTGGGGCCAATCACGCACATAGCTCGCCCACCGCCCACGTCGAGGCTGAGGGCAGCATACCAGGAGCGACGTCCCTAGTGAGCTAAATTATTCGACCCTGCTGATTAACCTTGCATAATGTTTCCTTATGCGAAAATGGAACATAATATGCATCAAGGCAGGCATAATTTGATGTTGCCGAGTGTCGAAGATATCTACTGCCAGTCGCCTGACATCAAAGAAACAGCAACCAGGCTCGCTCACACCAACCTGGGCAATTCCTTCAAAGTTATGCCTTTATTGAAAGACTCTCTCAAGACTTTGTCGAAAATCTGTATCTAGTAGTCCTCTCCCTATGAAGATGATCTTCCCTTTCTCAGGCTGCGCGACCCCTGATTCAGGAGCATCACTCAGTTCAAACACCTCCCGTACGCCCTGAAGCATCTTAGCCGACCCGTCATCCAGAACAATACGACCCTTGGACCGGTGAATCTCGAAGCCGCCCTCATTGACACTTTCTGGGAGTTTGTTGTCCCAATGCACAGATCGCAACCATTTATCCACGTCTTCTACCTTCGACCGCGGCAGTCGTGGCACGGGTATAGATATGGTTGAGATTGTCTGCGGTGGTTGATTAGCCGTTGATGGTTGGGCACTTGTTGAGAGCTCGTTATAAGAATCACACTTACAGGATCTAGGTGGCTGTGGCCCTTCGACCGCTCCTCCGCTTCATCAAATTGGTCGTAGGCATGCAAGTCGAGTAAGAAACCTTCCAACTGAGGTACTACGCTCTTTTCGGTGGCATGCAGCTTGGCTAATCCATTGATGGATTGGATTCGCGCCTTGACACGCTGCAGCTCGTCTTCTGTCACCAGATCTGACTTGTTGATAACGATGACATCCGCATGAGAGATCTGAAGATGCGCAGTTGTCATTAGTGGACCATGGTCGTCTCCGTGTTCATGCCCTTCAACTTTCCCAGACGGGTCGTCCAAGCTCCGCAGCACGTTCTTGGCGTCAACCAAGGTGACAATGCCGTCTAAATAAATGGTGCTACCTAGGCCATCGTCAACCCAGAAAAGGGGCGCAATGTTTCCGGGATCTGCCAGTCCTGTCGTTTCCAGCAGAATGTAATCGAAGGCGCCTTTCTTCTCCATCAAGGACTCAATGGCGTTCACACCAGTATCCCTGCTAATGTTAGAACAGGAGCAAAAGGCTCGACGCAAGAAGAGTCACCCACTTGACCGAGCAGCAGATACAGCCATTGCCAACATCTAACCATTCCTCAACCCTATCGTCGCCTTGATTGACGGTAAGTGATTTCTCAATGTCCAATGCTACGCAAGTCAGGATCCAGTCATTGCAACCGTTCTTCATCGTTTGGGCTTACAATCTCCAAACTCTTCTCCGTAGTCAACGCCGTGTCAACTGTCAGCCGATGGCCCAAAGGGTATTCAGGCGAGTAGTAAATTCCAATGGCATCGCGTTTCCACCAACCGTTCATTATTATGGCAATTCTTTTGCCATGTTGAGCTGTAAGGATGTAATTCAACAATGTCGTTTTGCCAGCCCCCAAATAACCTGTACGGTCGATCAGGAATGTAGTCCGACGCCTCAAGCATACAACGACCAGGTATTATACCAACCAGTGACAATAGTAATAGGGACCTTGACAGGAACTTCATCGACCTGCGCGTTTTGCTCCGCAGTGTCGACCAGCTCTGGAGGGGAATCATCATCGTAATCCATGTTGTCGCAAAGAATGGTAGCGGATGAGACTTTCCAGAAGTCGATATTCCCAATGCAAGAGAGGCCGTGTCAAAAGGTAGCGTTTTCTCGAGTGATCTTGCAGGAGAATTGACGAACGGAGCCACAGCTGAGGTTCCGGATGGCCAACGCCATGCTAAGCCGACGGTATCCACTTGGGCACACCGCGCACTAACTGGAGCTAACGCGCAACTCGTCTACCCTCCTCAAACTCCCCGAAAAAGACGACATCTCAGACCTCACCCCGAATTTAGCCCCCAGCAATGGCTCTGGCACCGAGCTCGCCTCGCCTGCCGAGTCCGCCTCCGCCGGCCGAAATTCAAATCGGTCCCAACTCACCGACCGGTGGTGCACCGGCAAGTTGCTATGGGACGTTGATGGAGCAGTCCGTCTTGGACGCCAACTCTTAGCGCCGCATCCATCCCGGCACGAAAGCTGCTGATATGGCTGCTGGACCTCCACTCGTGCCGCTGAGCGAGGTATGTAAAAAATAAAAAAATTCTTCAAGTATAAGAAAAGAGTTTTCGAGAAGAAGACAAAAAAATAAAATAAAATAAAAAATAAAAAAACAACGTCTTTTCTAAACTAGTTGTACGTATCAGCTCGACTCAGCCTTCCAACTTCAAGAGCACCTCGCAGCTCTACACTACCACCACACAGCCTCCGGAACCCAGGCGATAACCCGCGAAGCCTCCATCCAGATCGCCCAACCGCCGGCCGGCATCGACAGAACCATCTGGCTCTACGAGCTTTGCCGCTTCCTCATCTCCCAATGTAACACCCTCATCGTGGGCTTCCTCTTCGACACACCCCCCTGCAGCGCAACGACCTGCCCCGAGATGCGGGCGTCAGAATGGCAGTTCCTGTGCGCCGTCCACGAGCAGCCGAAGAGCTGCTGCGCCATCGACTACTGCTGCCACACACTGGACTGGGCAGCCAACGTCGTGTCAGACCAGAAGCTGTTCCCCAGCAGATTCGCCGTCCTTAATGACATCCACAGCAAGAACGCAGGCGTGAAGAACCTCGTCAACGTATTTAGACGACTGCATCGCATCTTCGCGCACGCCTGGTTCCAGCACCGTAGCGTGTTCTGGTCCGTGGAGACCCAGTCGGGCCTGTACATACTCTTCAAGACCGTCTGCGACCTCTATGACCTGCTCCCGGCGGAAAATTACAAGCTCCCCCCCGAGGCCGAGGGCCTCGAAGACATACCCGCCGAGCCGGAAGTATTGGAGAAGGCTTCTCCTCCGATCATTCTCAAGCTACTTCCTCAGCAACGGCAGAGCATGGTATCGGTGTCAGTGTCAGAGGACAGCCTGCAGCCAAGCGGTCGCACCAACACCCGAAGACACATTAGAAGTAATCCGTCGACAGGGAGTGCCGTCACCACCGTCATAGAGACAGACGAGGAGGACACGGACAATGTAGGTGGGAGAATGCGGAACCTCCGCATGTCAGGCCACCAGGAGCCAGAGATGGCAGAAGTCCCCGTTATCGTGGAAGACTCCGTCATGACAGGCACAGACCAAGACTTCATAGACCCTGCTGAGTTAGCAGCTGCGGATGAACCAGAAACACCTGATATGGTGGAAGAATTAGAAGCGGATGAAACCATCATGGAGTCAGAGCCACCTGCCGCCGAGGACAAGGAACCAAACGTCATCCCAATCCCGTCAGAAGAGCCACTGGCGTCAAAAGCAGCAAATTCTTTTGAGGCACGACATCAATCCTCCACGGACAGCCCCGAGCAAGAAACCGAGGCCAAGTCCCACGACAAACCCGGAGATAAAGCCACATCCGAGGCCGAGACCACAGCCACCAACGCTGCAGAAGACGAGGAGGCTCCAAAGAGGGATGCTGAGGAACATAATATGACGGGGGAGTCTGGCCAGCTCACGTGTCCGGAATAATACTGTAACGGAAGAGCGACCAAGGATAGGATATGTCGTTCATTCCCACGCTTAGATCTTGTATTATCATAACAGAGCAACACTTTCTGCTGAGGAAGAAAACGTAGCTAGTTACGCAGTTTTGAGTTGCATCAAATACCCTTTTGACACGATGAATATACATTGTTGGTTAAGTGCGAGATGAACGGGGCATTGGAGGCACTGCAGTGGTGAAATTGTGTTTCTTATGGCTTGGGCCTCGTGTCAGACTCGAATATTATATATACTGACGGTCCTTCCAGGTCCCACAAGATCGAACTCGCTCTCGCCCTAGGTCGGCATTCGATGTGATGGCAGATGCCCCATTCATATACGTGATGAACGCGCCATTTTGGCCCTTCCTATCCACTGCCGTTTTTGCAATTCGACCAGCTCCTCATTCTCGACTCCATCATCTTCTTCTATCAACCTGGGCACCGTGGGTCAAGGGGTGTCTTTTGAAAATTGACTCCCGGGATGAGCCTGAGTTAGAGCCATCTCAGCGGCCTCCAGCTTCGCAAACAGGTGCCGTACTTCTCGGAGATTCTCGTGCTGTGCGTTGACGGCTGCCGTGTTTCGCTCATCGGTAAACGTCAGTATTGCTTGCAAGACGGGCGTCAATCCTTCATCGTTCGGAAGCCACCAGCGTGCACAGGACGGGTCTCGAAACAGTTGAGCAAGCTTCGTTCGTTGCGTGGTGGGATAGATGATCCTGTCGGCTGTGTTTAGAAGGAAAGAAAAGGGGAGAGTGCCGACGAGTGAACGTGTGCTTACCCCATTTTGTCGAGCAGCGCAAGCTTGCGTCGAGCCCACATTTGGTGACGAGAATCTCGTGGCAAGAAGAGAGACGCTATGGAAACACAGCAATGTAGAGGAATCAACGCCCCCTTCGGTTTCAGGGGCCAGAACTCCACTGTTTCAAAGTATTGGCATATTGTATAAGCATGTTTGGCTATTTTGACAAACACTTGCTCGGCCGGGGCATCTGAAGACTGTGATAAATGCATTATCATGACAGACTCCCACTCCGTGTTTATTAGCGTGTTGGTGAAGAGAGGCGGTTGATACAGCAGTCCAGGCATGTACGGGTCGACGATATCGTTCGGGTCAACTGCTTTTCGATAGAAGAAATCCGTAACGACGTACTCTGGTATTGAAAGGATACCATCCCAGGTTGTTTTCCAATTCAGCAAGTTTTCCGTTATTTTCGTGTGTTCTCGAGCGAAGTCTTCGGCACCAATCTGTCCACGGCTGCCACGGGCATAGAGCATAGCCATATCGTACGATATTGCACGCAGTTGGGTGGATCGGAGACTGATTTTACGGCTTAAATCATCGGGCTTGGCAATCACACGGTTCTGATGATAATTGTTCATGAGGTCGAACCACTCTTTCGGAAGATCGGTTGGAAATCCCCCCATTACCGCAACGAAGCAGTCATATCGAGTATACCATTCCAAGCATGCTCTACCGATTGATGTCTGCAACACCGTGTCGGGGCTGAAAATTTTACTGATCACTTGAAATGCTGCCTTTTGGTGACCCATCAGGTTGATCCAATCACCAAAGTATTCCTGACTCAGAGGTTAGCAGGAGACTTTTTCGAAGACATTTCTAGACACAAATGCTTTACCTCAGTAGTTAGGAGCTGAAGAATAGTGACCAACGTCAGCACATTATCCATGTCCTTCGCATTGATTGACTCCAGGAGTAATGTAACACTTCTGTTGTAATACTTCAAGAATTCTTGAAGCTTTCCATCCGGATTTTGCAGAGTCGCATGATACGCAGAAAAACCGACGACGGCATTTAGTAGTGGTTCATGCTGTATAGCCAAGTATGGGAGGATATAGCCATAGAAGTTTTCCTCGTCGTGTGCAATACTATAGTGGAAATTCGTGATGTTTTCGACAAAGTACTGCAGATAGTGTTGATAATCTGGCGGAAGATGCGACCAGTCAAGTCCGCCTTCTGTCGAAGTATGCAGTCCGAAAGATAGCGCACTCGTCGTATTGTAACCGTTTGAGGTGGACGGAGATGAGTACCTCGTGCCATCTTGCGATACACTATCTGCGCTCTGTCGTCTGATAAATCCTTTTACCGAAGGTCTAGTCCGAGTTCTTGATATTTGAGAATCATATGCTTCCTCCGGTGGCGATTCTTCCCGCTCATCCTCATCGATGATTATCTCTGAAGGTTTCGTCTCTGGGTCTTTATCGCCCTCCTCGCCGTCATTGGATGACTTTGGGCTTGTTCTATGGAACGATCTGCCACCTTCTTTTAGTCTAGAAGTCTTTGAACTAGGAGGATCTGGATAGACACAATCGCGGTTGCCTTTCTTGCAGCCTGGTCAATGGTTAACATGTATTCAGGTAACTTGCTTGCCTTCCATCACCAAGCAAAGCTATCTCGTCATGGATGGTAGTAGGCAGAGATACTCACGTTCACAGATTGGTCTTGTTTCGTCACACTAAACGGGTTTCGTCAGGTCAGTCAGCAACGTTGTGTTCTGTCTTACGGTCTTGCTTAAGCCGCCGACATTACCTTCACACGCCTGCTCCGACACATAAAACATCCTGATCGAGTCCGTCGGTGTTTAACGTGCTCGGCTCCAAAGCCCGACCCCGTCATTGACTTCTTGCGACCTTTGGCAGTGTTAGAAATATGGAGAAGAGGCTGGTCAGGAAATGCTCCCAAGGGGCCCAGATTATGATAGAAATTCTGCATTGTCCGGTCCGGTATGGGAAGTGAATAGCCAGCGAGAGCTGAGATGCCCAACTCATCAGTGCTGATAGTAGAATAGCCTCCCACTCCTGATACAGAAGTCAGGAAGTGGTGATAGTAGTCATCCATAGCTTTATTTTCTCGACAGCCGATTAAGTTAGGTAGGTATAATATGTCAATACCTGCAGCTAATGCTAGTACCAGGGTGCCTTTACCAAGCTCGATGTGGACGGCAACGTGCTTTGCTGTAGAGGTGTGGACACGGATAGCCACCACGAGCGGAGCCAAACGTCTTGATGCGCAGAATTCCGGGGGCGATTCCACAACTCTCCCGGGAGATTTATGGATCGCAGGACGTGTTTAAGTCCGACCAAGGTAAGTAAAATGACTTCAGCGGGTTCTTTATGGGCCGAGGGCTGATGATAGGTGACGTCTTCGCGTGCCCACCCGGTGAGCTGATGGAGAAAACCAAACTCGAACTCTTTTCTGTATGGTGAAAGACAGCCAGGTTTCCCGTGGTTTTACGACAGCAAGCTCCGTGAGTAAAGCTTCTGGAGGAAAGCCGCAGGCGGGCCTTGAAGGTCAATCAGGCCGAAACTGGGGAGGAATGGCAGAGGCTCATATTCACCATGTGCTTTGCTCGCCTGCTTGGCACGGCAGTGATGAGTGATGAATGCAAACACACAACTAAGAGTAAGGGAAACTTGGTGTCTGTGAAGAACATATAGTATCTCCACTTGCTCACAAGCAGCCACAGCGTCATTCGACTTTGCAGTAAAGCTTCATGCAAAGCAAAGTGGATAGTACCTGAAGGGCAAGTACATAACCAGATATGTACAAATGTACCACGGCGCACCAACCATATCCCAGGAGACACTAACCAGCCTGTCATCATTGTATGGCGGTTCGTCATTTTTGCTTTGCGTGGAGTTCTGCCACTGTGTCTATACTGTCATACTGTCATGCAAGAGCTTTTAGCCTTGCATGCTGTCACCAGGGAACCGGGTTGGCGCGCAATGATAGGACGAGGTATGTAGCTAGCTGCCTGCCTGACCTTGGCCAAGGCAGTTGGCTCGGTACTCACTGCTAAGCAGGGCAAGTCAGAAGGAAGCGCCTTGCTCTGAAAATAGTATCAATGCCTGTGTCTGTGCACAGAGCTGTCCAGCCTGTGATGATGGATAATGGGGCAAACAGGACGAAAGCGACCCTTGTAGCCTTATCCAAAAGGTTTCAGAGTCAGATCTCGTCTCACGGCAGTCGCCGGTTTAGCCCCCGTTCAAAGTTTAGTCGCCGCATTGTCCAAGATTAAGTACATAGCTAGGTGCCCTAGGTATGACTGCGTAAGGTGATTGAGTTTTTTTTTTTTTTTTCGAGCACAGATAGCATGGGATAGATTTCACGACCGCGGCCCATGTGAAATGCTCTGACGACGTGCGGTGTGCCAACCCTCAAGTTTCCAACCTCGAAGCCACTATAAGACAACGGATACAGGGTCAATATTTGCACCAGCAAGAATGGCGTAAACAAAAGAAAAAAAAAAGGGCAAGCACAAACCGACTTAATACAAGCCAGCCAGCCGCCGGGCATAAGATGACCGAGATTAGCGAGAGAAACCCAGGCTATCACTGGGTCTTCAACAGTCTGGTGGGCAAAGGAAGAGTGGCCGAGGACCAGGATGAGTTAGATGCTGCGGTAAGAACGGCGGTTGCCGTATAACGGCCTGGTGGTGTGTAGACTAGAGGCGTGCGAGGTGAACTGGTGCCTTTTCGGTGAAATTTCATCATCAGCCTTTTCAGAAACCGCTGCTTAATTATCCCCGTTGCCAATGTCAAGGAAGAAAGTCGGTCACAAGATCCACTGTTTATCGATTAGCAGTTAATCCTCGTGGCCGGGGCAAAACCTCTAATGACCACCTAGGCAGGTTTATAATCAGAATACTAACAAGGTACATACCTGGGTACCTACCGGCAGGTACAGTACTTTGCAACTTTACACTCCACAGAATATGTCTGGTGACAAGAAGTAGCAGTGCTACGGATTGAAGACAATCCCTAATCCCTGCAAAGTGACCAGCCTGCTCCCGCGACACTGTCAAAAGGGACATGCGGAGGAAGGAACCCACGTCCACCAGACGTCAATATGTACTGATGTTGTTATGATGGGGCTTTGTATGACCATCACGCCCTCTAGCTCCCTAGCTCTCTGCAGCTAGCCTCCACCACCACCCCTCCCAGAAGAGGGAGGCCCTGGCAAAGTCGAGGATCCAAAACAGCCAGGAGTTGCAAATGCAAAATGCAAAATGCAAGTGCAAGTGCAAGCAAGTGCAATGAAGCTGCAGCGCCAAGAGCCCCAGCCAGGGCCCCTGTCAGCCAGCTAGTGGGCCTGGTGGATACCACCGTTCATACTATTAGCAAATGAGCAAATGAGGTGCTCTGCAGGCTTATTAGTTTTCCTGTGATAATTCTTTTTGCACACGCATAACCCCTGTCCCTTTGCCTGCCCGTTCCTTCTTCTTTGAAACTCTGAAAACCGAAACGCGAATAATGACTGAAGGGTCGAAGGATGCTCTTGCCCTGCGTGGTGTAGCGTAGATCATCTTGCGCATGCGCTGCTTTTGCCATGGCGCAGCAACGCAGCTCTTGAACGTCTCGCGGAGTCTTTTTTGGTATGTGAGTGATGGGCACATATGGAGTTACGGGGACTATGTTCACTGTACCGTACTAATGAGGCTAGTTACCTACCTCCTCGGTAGCTGGGTAGGCAAGCATTATGTGATTATGTGTACAGAGGTACGGAGTCAGTCAATGCGACAACAACATAGCAACAACAAGAGTACGGAAAGTGAGGAAGCCGTGACAGCAGACGAGGCTTGGTATTATTGTACAGACTATTGGCGCAGACGTTGCGTAGCTCTTCCGTCTACGGCGTCTAGAGTTCCTCCAACGAAAGATAACTACATGTTGTCATCTATTAGCCTAAGTCTATCACACCTGTCTCACACGCCCACGCTCGACATCAAACCACTGCGAACCCCAGGTTTGGTGGGTGGGCTGATGGCGGACCAACCATTCCCATTGTCGCAGTATGCCAGGGGCAAGCCAGGCCTGCTGGCTGCGGGCTGCTGGCTGCTGGCTTCTTGATTGGGTGTCGCGTGCTCTCTCGTCGGTACTGCAGGCCAGTCAGTCAGTCCAGGCCTGGTGCCTGCCTGTTCAATCGTTGAAGAATGCAGACTATGAGGGGGCCGTATGGCAACGAATAGGGTTGCCGGAATGTCTTTGTGGGGGCGGCAGAAGACAAGGAAGGACCTTTGACAAACAGCCACAACAAGCCATGGCAGGGCACCCAAGTGAAACATTGTACCCGCGAGACAAGAGGAAATCCCTTCCAGTGCGAAGACAACTCTAAGCAAAGCAGTAAGCAGCTGGTCCATCTAATACGACCCTTGCTGCCCACTAATTGCTGGTGCTAAGGGCTGACGACTGACGACTGACAACTGACGACTGACGACTGACGACCGAGGACCGAGGGCCGGATTAAACTGACCTCCGCGTGACTGCCTATGCTACGGGATCCACTAGTTAAAACAACCACAACCACAACCACAACAGCTAGCTCTGGCTGGACCTTTTTCTTTTAATTAATCTAGAGCCAATTATCCAATTATCCTCATTAATCAAAACTGTCACTAAAGCGGCTGGCTAATGCAGGCACTTTCTCAACCTTTGTGCAATGTAATGTAGTTCCCTGTACCCTTAGAAATACTACGACTTCTATCATAAGTGAGGCTTCCAGGTAAAGTGAAATAAAGGTACCTTCTTATCCCGCTAGTCCGATGTGATTGATGTCTTGGCGCACCCAGAGAAATGCAATGTGGCACGCCCGCTCCACATGCTGCCTTGCTACTCTTAGTCCTGTTTCCTCCGCCGTTGCCTCTTTTTTTTTTTTTTTTTTTTTTTTTTTTTTTTCCTGGCATTTGCCGCTTATGCGCCAACCTCATAAGGAGCTCCGCATCAACATCAACAGCATCAACAATATCCGGCTTTAGTGGCTAATATATGCGAAATTAGTAAGCACTAGTGAAGCTGAAGCACCAGGCATTTGTTATTTTGTTGCATTAGGTACGTCAGGTTGGCAGGGCAGGCAAGAAAGATGTGGGGGCTGATGGGCATTCTTGCTTGGATCCACCCGTCTTTCTTTCTAAACAGCCTTTGCAGAAGCTCGACAGCAAAGTCTATTCTAACCGTGGCATGGCTAGAGCAAGCTGTGTAAAGTTTCGGCTTAACGACTTACATACCTAACGTTACTGTAAGCACGATTTACTTCTCGGAGGCAAAAAAAAAATTCCAACTTGGTCGAGAAATAACAATAAAAAACATTGGAAGGCTCTACGATGTTTGACTCGTTGTTGCTCAACCAACGAAGTTGACATCTCGAATCAGGTAAAGCCCTGTGGGTATCAGTAGATTATACTGAGAGTACGGAGTGCTATAGAGATAAGAGTATCAATCAAGTGACTCCGTACAGGCAGGCCATTCTGGCGCATTCGTCGTCCCTGGGACACGACAACTGTCGACAAAAGGGCGTTCTACGGAGTACAATAATGGCATTTTATCGGCCGGCATTTAAGGCTGATGCCCTTGCTGGTGGATTAAGTCAA
This sequence comes from Balansia obtecta B249, assembly GCA_000709145.1. Taxonomy (NCBI): domain Eukaryota; kingdom Fungi; phylum Ascomycota; class Sordariomycetes; order Hypocreales; family Clavicipitaceae; genus Balansia; species Balansia obtecta. Next base: position 89,143 of record JFZS01000046.1, read on the forward strand.
TTAGTCGGACAGTAACAAACTGCAGCCCATTTCCCGCTGATATGGAGCTGTCATCTCCAAGTTTCCAACCCTGTGATCCACTCAACTATCCTTTTGGGCGGTCCCGGCGACGCAGAGATGTTTTGCACCCAGACACTTGTAGAGATGCTGGGTAGAGCGAGTGACTAGAGCAGGTCTCTAGCGACTTTAAACAACATGGAGGAGTATGGTGACGCTTTTGAGACCTGTTGGCTAACGGCATGGTTGGCAACTGCACCAACCAAGTCCCAGTGCTCGTGCTCGTGCTCGTGCCTGGGTTGGTACGGAAACAGCAGTCAGCAGAATTCAACCTTGGGAGGTGATGATGATGATGGTGATGATGATTATGACGATAGGAAACCTAGTACCATCCATGGGAAACAAGGCGTCCTGGTGGAATAACCCCTGTACGGGTACGGGTCCCAACAACGGATCCCAATCTTTGTATAGATTTACCGTAGAAAAAGCTGGACCCCGTTGGTACCCGTTTTCCACCTGTGGGAATGCATACTTGGATTACCCAAGCTGTCGGAGCAAACGCCTGCGGGTTTGGCTTGAACTGATCTGATGAAGTGGCGAGCAGGGTCATGGAGCGCCACACCGTGGTGTCAACATGGGCTGGAGAATGCCGGTGGGCGGTGCGTGCCGTAGTGATCGGCAAGTCCGTCGTCCAAGAGCAGCTGTCCTTCAACCTAGGGGGTAAAAACGGATGATTAGACACAAGATTAGACAATGTGCGAAGCTAATATGGCCGTTGCGCAAGAGTGCAGGGAGGAGGCTGTCGGAAAGAGCCGTCTGGTTCAAGGTTTTTTTGGTGTTTGGACTTGACCGGACCTGCCTACCGCACCGTAGGGGGTAGCCGTAGCAGTCCTGGACCCCTGTAGGAACCAAAGCGGTGGCTGGGGTCCCACTGTGAGTGGGGTGGGTGCCCTCTACATCTGTAACGTCCGTACAGACTACTGTAGGTACCGTATGTACTGTACCTGGGTAGGCAGGTGCCTGCCTGCCTTGCCTGTAGGTACCTAATGTGCATACTCCGCACTCCTGCTGCACGCACGTGGTGTATCGTGACTTTGCAAACCTTGAGTCAAGTCCACGGGATATAAGGCAAGTGGTCTCGTTATGATGCATTCAGGCCGAACCAGACATGAGAGCTATCACACATTTATTCTGGGTTGATTTTATTTTATTTTATTTTATTTTATTTATTATTTTATTTATTTATTTATTTTCTCGTTTTTTCACCGAGTTTTGGTTGGTCTTTTTGATGGTGGCCACATCTCGACCGGGATAGGGTTTGGAATCTTGGCTGGCAAAGTGGCAATTGAAGAGCTCGATGTCTGCAGTAGCCCTGAAACATCAAACTCCCAGGCTCACCAGTTATGTGCCGAGGATGGATGCCTTGATGACGTTGCAATGCAGCGAAGAAGGGGATGGCTAACGCGGCTCATTGTGAAACCTTCTACTCAGATGGGAGGGAGGATTCAGACCAAGAGGATTCTTCAGGAGTGAGTGGGCGTTCATACGTACACACGTGCTTACCTGCCTAGGGTACCTAGGTAAGGCAGGCAATGAGAATGGTGCCGCATTCCCTAGTGTCTTGAGGTGAATATTCTGCGAGGAAAAGACGTCAAGGGGGCATCTGCAGTCAAGGAAAGTAGAGGGCTCGAAACGGGTTCGATGACACAACACACGAGCTGGTTACTTTACATTGAATCTGACTCGAGGATTTTTGCTTGGCATTGACATGCTAACGTCTATGGAGTATGATTTCGTCCAGTCTTATCAAAGCTTCGTAGGCGTGTAGGCGCCGGTGGAAGGCAAGGTATGAGATGTGACCAACAACGAGAGCAAGAGGCTTCACCAACCCCAAACCCACGACAAGACGCCCAATGGGTTTCACAGAGTTACGAGGAATGCGTCAATGGGCGGGCGATGGAGTGGCGAGGCTTCCGTGGGATTTGGCAAATTTCAAAGGGATCCCGGCCAATGTTACCATGACATACCGGCCTAGGTCCGGAGAGTATAGGTACTTCATAATAAGTACGTGCGCGGTCCACTTCAGTGTTGCACGTAGAGGTGCTAACTCAGTTGTACGGCTTAGACGCCGGTTTGATAAATACCAGGTATCCAACCTTGGTAGGTTTGGTAGTAGGTTAGGTAGGTAAGTACCTAGGTACCTAGGTACATCAGATAACTGACTTTCTTTCCAATGCCCCATGTCCAACGCTTGTGCTTGGAAAGTATCCCAGGTATCTCTGCAAACGCTGGCTACCTGGGTCGTAGGTATTGTGATATTGAGTCCTACCAGCCAGTTCGTGACAAAAAAAAAAAAAGTTGATGCCAGTCCGACAAGACTTGCTGGCCCCCATTCTCCCAATTCCTAGGCAGCGCTGACCAGAGGCCAGTTGGAGTGAACACCTTGTAAATATGCCCTGGAGCTACCCTGACGCGCCCTTGTTAAGATGAGGGATTCTTATTATTAATGTACCGACAGCTGCTGCATGAGTCTCTTTGCGGAAGGAAGCTGGGAAATTGGGAAATTGGAAGACAAGATTGCACTCCTGCCCCGCAACTGTCTGAAGCCTTTTATTTTTATGGTACGGAGTGTGTTTACGCCTGACTCAACCAACCCCTGTTCGATGTGCATCACGCCACAAATGTACGGAGTACAATTTATCGTGCAGTGCGGTCATGGGGCTTGACATCGTCAACCCCAGATCCCGGGCACTTAATACGTGTCTTACGTTGGTCCAAATTTTCATGGGGCTTCCGGTCTTTGGCGGACCCGCTCTCAATGTCGACGAGATTCGGAAACAAAGCGCTAATTTCGTCTAATTTGGTTTGAGTTGTTGTATTTTCTGTGCAAAGAGCGCCATGACATGTTTCGACGCAACCCTCCTCACTCACTCAGCCAGCCAACCAAACGAGGACGCCGGCCGCGCATAACCATCCCAAGAGACGCTAACCACGAAGACGGAACGTCTCCGACATGTTTCCCCACGTTGAGAACATCGGCCGGATCTTTGCAGGTTCAGGTATCGTCAGAGGGGCGCCTAGGACACGATGCCTCGGGAACAATGCTGTTGCTCAGGCTAAACAACATCAGCCATTGTCGGTCCTAGACAACAGTGGACGTACATGCAGAGTTGGTGGCGTGGCTCCCCAATGAATACGGTTTTTGTAGCCAGTATGGGAAGATTGATAGGTAAATGGTAGAAGCAGATACTCGGACAACTGCTGCTCGGTCCCACGGGACACACATGATCGCCACGACGGGAGCGTGGCCATGGATGTATTTGTCACAACCACCTAGACCGACTTGACCTGGTTGAATACGCCTGTTGCCTTCTACGCGTCATCGCAGTTGACCACAACAGCCAGTCCACGTAGGTTTCCCGACTGGTCGACCGAATCTTGCCTGACACGATCCGTCATTCGTGCAACGAGTTCTCCTGCATGCAGCGCGGAATTCCAGGTCTTCGACAGCCTATAATGAAAAGATGGCGAAGTTATAACCAGAAAGTTATTGGGCACAAACCCAAGGCTAAACTTGTCCGGTGTGTTTCAAAAGGAACTCTGGGACTTTTGGCTCATCTTGGTGCAGGAATGATCAGCTGGTAGACTCCAGCCGAACATACGACGCCGGATGAAGCAGCAAGGCACCGCTCGCTCCTGCCTCAACTTGGAGAAAAAAATTTGCAAACACCTTGTGGACCATGATAACTTGTGTGAATATACACGGTTAGGAATGATAGCGCATCTGCTGACCAGGGTAGAGAAATTTTCCATCCCAGCCTACCAAGCTATCTCCATTAGCCTGTTCCGTTGTCTCTTGCCGGCGAGCCGCTGCGGTGGCATATTGCCCGGTTTTTCTTTTCTTTTTCTTTTCTTCTTTTTTTCTTTTTTTTCCTTTTGCCATGATATATCCGGTCTATTGTTTGAGGCTGCTGCAGGGTGAGGTCAATCAGTGATCGCCGTCACACGCTAACCAACCGACCGAACCGACCGACCAACCACACAATGACTGCTACCCTGGAGCTCTCAACAGCCCCGGTGCAGTCATTCGATCCCACGAAAGTATTTTGTGCTTGCCCATTGATTCCTGTCAATTACTCCAGGCTGGAAGACAATGTGTAAAAATTGCCCCTTTTCCGGGTTGGCATTCGAATTATGGGAAGACAAGACACATGATCGTGTCGCAGGTTACGGTGGAGCTTGGGCTGACGCCAATGTCCTCAAACCTGACGTCACCCTGTTCGCTCGATCATGTCCGGAAGTCTTGTCGACCACATGACAACGCGCTGCCACCGTTGCACCAGAGAATGACGGTCGATGCGCGGGGTCGTATCCGAGAACTTTGTATTGACAAGACCACAGAAATACCGAAAAGCTCTCCAAGATGAGCGACTCAATGGCCCACGTTCTGGGGAAACTGGAGCAGCTTGACTACAGCGCCGTGTTTCTCATGATGGTGACAATCATTGCGTTTCTGGTGCCAGTCTTCATTATATTCCCACCAATTCCCGTCGAGCTCAGTGATGCATTGCGGCAAACACATGATAAGCTGGGGTTGCCACCGCACCGGAGCAATCTGCGCGCCCAGTACTCGTCGAGGCATCGTCCACAGCCAGGGAAGAAGCCCAGAATCGAGAGCTTGTTCATATATCCCATCAAATCATGCAGGGGTATCGAGCTTGATAGAAGCAAAGTGTTACCGAATGGCTTGGAACACGACCGGCTTTACATGTTTGCCTACCGGAAACCGAAAGCAGCGTCTCCAAGTACCCAGGAAGAGCAACTTCCCGAATGGGACCTCGTGACGTTGAGGCAGTTACCTCTTCTCGCGAAAGTCAAAGTAGACATATGGCTGCCCGATTACACAAAGAAGAGTCGACAGCTAGGCCCTCTGGATGGAAGATTCATCCTCGTCAGGTTCCCGTGGCAAGCTCCAGGATTGAAGGGGATGGTGGAACTTGTTGCAGCCAAGCTCAGCCGTGGTCTGAGTGCGCTCCCAGAGAAACAGTTCCTCCTGCCACTCGATTTTCCCTCCCAGAAAGAAATTGATAGCCGAGGTTACGAGTTCGCCAATGCCAAAGTCTGGACGGATGTCGCCAGGGCGCTCAACATGTCCAAGGACCTGCCACACGAGCTTGCTACCTTTTTGGGTTCCAAGCACGAGCTTGCACTGTTTCGATCTGACCCGACGAAAAGACGGCAGGTTTCTCGTTGTGCGCCCCCGAAGGAAACACTGGGTTATCAGCCCGTGGTAGATTTTCAGGACGCTGTAAGTCATTCATCCAAAAGGCGAACAGGAGCAGAGTCCTGAAGCCAAAACTGATGACGAATTCAGTTCCCATTACACCTATTGAGCCTGTCAAGCATTCGGGCCCTGGAGCAACTCATGGAGAAAGACGAACATATACAGTGCCTGGATGTGCGTCGCTTTCGCGGGAACATCATCCGTACGTGCATCGCATTCTGAGCCGAGTTCTGGCACGGACTGACGTTTACCTTGATGCTAGTGTCCGGTACTGAGGAATATGACGAGGATGACTGGAAGCTGGTTCGGTTCCAGAACACAAGCATGCAGGATGAGAGCTGCATCTTTGATGTCTCCTGTCGCACGGTGAGGTAAGACTCCTCTACGGAAATCAGCCCCGAAGCGAATATTTGTCTATGCCGGATAAGACCTGGACCTGACCTTTAGAGTAGGTGTAAACTGCCCAATGTCGATCCAGCCACAGGTATTCGTCACAAAGTCGAACCAGACCGCTCTCTTCGACAGTACAGAGACATAGACGAGGGTGCCCCCAACATGGGGTGTCTGGGCATGCAACTCTGCCCCAAGTTTCCCGACACGGACAGTCTAGGGCAGTTGGCATCGTATGTAAGCGTAGGAATGAGCGTAGAAGTTCTCGAACGAGGATCACATAAATACATCAAGCAGAATGCGCCGCAGCTAGACTCAGTAGGAGTCAGTCATGAATAAATACAAAGATTGTCATTAAAATGTACATTACATAGCCTCCAGTTAAATCACAAGAGTCCCGCTCTCTACTTTACATACGCCGTTTCCCATCCATGCCCATTAAATTCAGAGTATGCGCATCATTTTTCTCATAAAAGTCTCCACGCCCCAGGATAGCGATCCTACTTCATGTCCGCGGGTGTCAATGCCTGAACCATACTCGTACCCTCGCTGAAGCGAGTCTTGAAGATTCTGTTCGCGTTCTGAAACATGCCGTCCTTCAGACTGACCACAATAAACTGTGAGCCTTTGAAGCGTGTCTTGATAAGACGCCCAATATTCTGCGTATGTGAAAGATCCAATGCCGCGTCGACTTCGTCCAGAATGTACATTGGCGCAGGTTTAAACTGCAGAAGAGCCATGATGAGAGACAAGGCAACAAGTGATCTAGGAATAATCAGTCTTTGAGTACGCATTTGCCTGGGATGCACAGCCTTCTCACCTCTGGCCACCACTTAGCTCCGTCAAGCTTTGTTTCCAAACTTTCCCAAGACACACCTTGACCTCAAGACCATCGCTGATTGTCTTGCCTTCCGGAGGGTCAAGCTTGGCGAAGCTGCCTCCTGGGAGCAGTTCTGAGAAAATTTGTCCAAAGTCACGGTTTACCTTTTCCCATGTCTCATGTAAAGCCTTCTTCTTATAGTCGTCTAGGCTGATGATGGTTTCCTCAATCTTCCGCTTATCGCGAATGACAGTCTTGATCATATGCTTCAGTGTCACTTCTTTCTTCTCAACGCTGTCAATCATATTCATGACCTTGGGATTGATCTTCTTCTTCATTCCTTGAAATCGTTCCGTCAAGTTTCGCAACGTAGACTTGCACTCGCCGATGTTCTGACCTTGGAAATCATAAGGCGTACCGCTGCGACCAAACTTATCCCTTTCATCCTGAATCCATTCGTGCTCCGATTCCAGGTGAGCAACGTTGTCGGCAGCTCCTTGTCGTTCCTTGTGAAACCGTTCGATCTGATGGCCCAACTTCTGCATCTCGAGGCCTTCTTCAGTGATGCGAGCGTTCTTGGATCTCATGGCTTCCTCGAGAGCTCTGAGTTCGTCGTCAAATAGATTCAGCTTCGCCTTCTCATCATCCAACTGAGCTTGCGCGGCGTCATGAGTTTCTGCAAGTGCATCTTGTTGCTTTTTCAGACCAGCAACGTCCTGCAGCGCAGCCTTGATTCCCACTTCGGCTTCCTGAAGCTGCTCCCGCGCCGCGGACAAGTCCGTGCCTACTTGTTCCAGATCAAGTTGGGCGTTCTGAAGTTGCTTCTGCAAACTCTTCACGGCAGAGAAGCTCTTCTCGAGGCTGGCACGCAGTTTATCCAACGACTTTTGCAGCTCAACCAGCTTCGCATCTTTGTTGGTATCAAAATCTTTCATATCCTTCTCAATTTTCTTAATATCTGCATTAGCTTCAGCCTGACGTGATTTTGCTTCAGTGATGCTAGTCTGTAACTCCGTAATGTTGTTCTTAATGTTCTCGACCTCTTGAATAATCGACGATGAAGAATTACCGCTGATCTGATCTCGGGCAAGCTTGATTTCATGGTTTTTCAGGTCCAAGTCCTGCTTGATGCGACGAGCTTGGTCAAGCTTGGATTTCTCTTGCCCAATTCTGTTTTGAATCTCTCTTAAAGAATCTTCTGCTTCCTTGAGCTGACGAGTTATGCTATTCAGCTTCTGCAATGTGACCAGAACACCACTCGAGTTTGGTGCACTGCCGCCTGACAAGGTGCCGGACGGGTCGTATGCATCGCCCTCCAACGTGATGCTCCGCGTTCTAACATTGGGATCAAATGTCACACGTCTTGCGGTATCCGCATCGGCACAGATTAGCGTGTTGCCGAAGACGTACTCCATTGCGGCTGATATTTCTTCATCGTACCCGACAAGGGAGAGAGCTAGATCAACCTTGCCAGGTGCGATGCTCTGCGCTGTTGCAACTGTCTGTGCGGAAGCTTTGAAAGCTGCAATCTTGTTGAGAGGGATAATCGTGACACGCTTGCGCAATTTTCCCTTCTGAAGCAGTTGAGTGCCAGTTACTTCGGAGTCCACCACAACGTTGTATAACCTGCCACCAGCACATATTTCAAGAGCTGTGCCGGCTCGAGTCTGGGCTTTATCGAGTGTGAACAATTGAGCAACAAGACCCTTGACCTTACTCCTGTCGAAACCTGGCACTGGATCCGCATAGTTGAATTCGATGTTGGCGACCTGGCGCTTGAGCTTGTCCGAATCTTGGCGTAACGTTCTTACAGTTTGCTGTAGCTGTGATTCCTGCTTGTACATCTCTTCTTCTTGACCAGGCTCGAAGCCCAACTTGCTCAGCTCCTGCTCTAGCTGTTTTGTCTGACCTTTCAACCCGTCAAGATCACGCAAGAGGCCCGCATTTTGTTCCTTTGCCTTTTGGGCGCGAGGCTCCTCTTCCTTCAAACGATCTTGGAGATGGGCGATTTTGATCCTAGCCTGCTCCTGCTCCGTGGCTGCAGTGGTAGCTCGATTCCTTGCATCCTGGAGCTGGCCTTGATAACCATTCTCTTGGCCATCCTTGGACGCGACGCCTGTCTGCAGAGTCTGCAACAACTCCTCCTTTGACTCCACATCTTGAGTCTCCTTTACAAGATCTTCTTTGGCTTTGTCATAAGAAGCTTTGGCATTGTCAAAAGCTGATGTTTTCTCTTTCAAAGTCATCTCTAGCTCCGAGACGAGCCTTTCCACTGCTTGTTTCTTGTCTTTTTCCTCCGTTAATGTGGTATTCTTCAAGTCTAAAACGGTTGCAAGACGAACCAGCTCATTAGCGTGATTTTTAACGGCTTCTTCAAGAGCCTGAGCCTTGCCGCCTTTCTTTAATTCTTTGTCACGTTGCCATCTCACTTTTTTTATGTCCTCCTCTAAGTGAGATATTTCGCTTTTGAGTCTTGTTGCTGATTCCTCCAAGAGCTTATGACGCTGCTTCTTCCCTTCCAAATCAGCAGCAGACTGTTTGAGCTTCTCTTGGCATTTTATGTAATCGTATGCGACCACAACTCTAGTCAGCCGCTCAAGATCATTCTGGGTTTGCTGGAAGTCTAGAAAAGCTCGCTTCTCCGTGCGAAGCTTCTCTAACTTGGGTTCGATTTCATCCTTGAGCAACTCTCGTAATTCTTGAAGTTTCACCTCCTTTTTACTCATGGTTTTGAGTGCTTTATCACGACGATCCTCAAACATCCTGGTTCCAGCAGCCTCCTCAATCATGGCAAGAATCTCCACAGCTTTCATATTCAACACCTTAGTGATTCGGCCTTGCATTATAAGGAAGTTGGGATTGTTAATATTCAGTTGCACAGACTGAAAAAGATTTTGAACAGTTTGTTGTTGTGCGCGATGGCCGTTGATGAGATATTTTGAAGTCCCCCCTAGGACAATTTGACGCGTAACGCTGATAGTTGCATATTCTTCGAACCCAATGGGCGACTTTTTGGTATCTCTATTGTCGAAAACAATCGTTACGCTCGCCTTAGTAACACCCGCTTGCCCACGCTTGTAAATCAAATCCTGGTTGCTGATCAATATCAAGATCGTGAGGAAAACATCATTGGCAAGCGTACTTGGAGATTCTGGGCTCGCACTGTCGACATATTCGTGATGCCCAAGACGAAACATATGGCGTCTAAGATGTTCGACTTGCCACTACCATTAAGCCCAGTAATGGAGTTGAAGCTCTCGTCCCTGGTTCAATTTGTTAGAATCGGAGCCGAAAACAGATTCAAGGTTTGCGAACGAGTTTACCATCCTGATATCACCGTCCGCACGGCGTACGACTTGAAGCCCTACAACAGAGAATTAGCACCCTTGGTTGGAAGAGAGTTATTCAGACGTACGTCGATAATAACCTCTATCACCCTCATGACTGCGCAGTTCGTTTGGCCCGATGATGCAAGCTTTTGCACATTTGCGCCCTGACCCAGCCGGATACGACTCTTAACATCCCACCTGGCGACGCGCTTAAAGTAAACAAAGCGTGTTTAGTGTCTGATAAGTGGGCTTATCAGCACGTGCACCACCGGCCCCGGCGCAACATGCCGTTGTTGAAACGGCCAGTCCCAAAGTTGTAGAGCGGACGTGACTGAGGGCGAGCGGAGGCTGCCCTCCCGCGCGCTAACCAGATCAGGTACCAATCAAAACAACATGAACTTGGAATGAGGTACCAATAATATCTCGAGCGCTCCACCGTCAACATCGACCTCGCTGATGGATCAGTTCTTCACCCCTTGGATCATTTGGCCACTCCATCGTGCAGGCTTTATTTCCGCGACATCTTCGTGGTATTAATACTGTGATCGACATCGGCCATCGCCACACGAGAAGACACGATTCGACGTACTGGTCGCCGTGTGGGCGACGGGAGCTGACCATGGCTTCCATGCGAGCGCCGCGTCTGCAAGTCGGCTCTGCCGCCTGGATCATTGAGGAGAGGAAAGCGGCGCTGCATATTTCTCAATCAGAGGTTGAAGAATTTTCTTATTCAGCCCGAAATGAGCTTGACTGGCTGAATGAGCATATGGCCGCTATTTTTAACGAAAACGAAACGTACGCGTAAAGAAACAAGATTCGAGCCTTGTCCCAGTTCAAAATACTGACTTCCGAGCAGCAATTTTGCAGAAGCCTTCAAAACTCCAGGAAAACTTCGGGGCAAGACACCAAGAACAGTGCAAAAACCAAACCTTTTAGAATCACGAGTAGTAGGTAATCAAGCACTTTTAACTGCAAACAACATAACTGATATATGAAAGCCCCTCTCCGAGGTCTTCTCTGCGACTCCAAATGGAGCATCCAGTCCGGTCAGCCGGTTACAGTCCCCCCGAGCGAACGATCACGCTGCTATAGGGTCACCTAGTGTTCGCCCCTCTGCTTCCCGATTCGTCGTGTTTTCGCCTAGGCAGGACGTCAAGGACTCCGGGTATTTCGGCAGCCAGGATATCGCGCCATTGAACATTCACTTGGACATGGACCTTGAAGAAGCGCAAAACTTCCCGCAATCAGGTTCCAGATACGGTGCTAAATTACCTCTTGAAAGCGGCCCAAAGCGTGCTCTCATCGCCGACCATCCAGAAAAGACGTCACAGACTGCCAAAGAAGAGCAGGTATCGCGAGATTCGGCCGATGCGAACAAACGGCTTACCGTGGATCCACAGCTTGACAGTGCAAATATATCTGATAAAGACGATGCGTCACCGGAGCGGCAGTTGAGCCTCGAGGCGAAGCAGACAGAAGAAGTTGCTGATGATGCTCGATCGGTTTCGGATGCCTCGAGCCCCATCCGGCCAATTGTTCGCAAGAGCAGCCTGAACTTCGCGTCTTTACCTGCAAGGGAGCCACTCACAGCTGGTAAGAGCAACGGGGCTCGCATCTCCCGGACGAGCTACTACAATAGACCTACGGGCGGCAAAAGCCTCGGAGGTACCTTTGTGAAACAGGATCGTGAAGATGACCAGGATATGGAGAAAGCCATGGATAACGCAACGGATTCCCAGCCCACCAAAAGCGAGGATACGAAAACATACACTCAAAGACTTCAAGACCAAATTAATTTGCTGGGCCAGTCTCAGACGAAATACTTGCTGCAGCAAAATAAGACCCCTGCGCCGAAGGCAGCTTCTCCCATTCCCTTGAGCACAATACATTCTACACCAGGAGCGTTTCCCGCTGACGATGACGATGACGATGACGATGACGATGACTGGATTGAGCCCCCAGCCACCGTTGGCGTGACAAGTAAGGAAGGGCCAAGTCTATCAAAAAGTCACTCGGCAGATGTCATGGAAGGAATTCAGGGCAAATTGATGATTGGTGAGCCGGATTTTACCCCTTCAGATGAGGAAGATTCGGACGGAGTTCTACCAGAACCATACCATCAGGCAACGAATGTCAAGCCTGCCAATAGACAGAGACAGATTTCAAGTATCCGTCGACAGACTTCACATTTGTTGCTGATAGTCCGGTTCTGGTAGAGCCCCTACCATATCTTCATCTGATACTCGATAATGTTGTGCCCAGCGTCTAACCCGAGTCTTTCTATAGTGGCTGAAGCCGGCGAATTTGATAGCCCTCCCAAGTCACCCTCTCGAAGTTTTCGAGAGAGCCCTCTTAAGCAGGTGAAGAATAAGCTATCCTCCATCCTGAAAAGCTCCAGAGGGCTGCTAGCAAGTAGTGCTGTCATCAGTGCGGAGGGGAAGTCACTGATGTCACCCTCCTCGACCCGCCTAGCTTTGAAGTCTTTCCCGTCATCGGAGTCCGTTGACACTCATCAGAAAGTCGGATCACAAACTTCACAAGGCTCAGTTGCTCAACCTGAGGCGAGTCCTACGCGCTCAACACGCCGCACCAGAGCTTCTACGGAAAAGGAAGAGAGGAAACGTGAAAGGGAAGCCAAACGCCTTGAAGAGCAGAACGAGAAACTAGAGAAAGCGCGAGAAAAGGAGCGAGAAAAGGCACGCGTTTTCAGTAAGGAGCAGGAAAAAGTCGCTGCCATGGAGAAGCAAATTGCTGTCAAGAAAGACGAAGCACGATCCTTAGCAATAGAGACACCTAAGCCCACAAGAACTGGTCTCAGGAATATGACAGCTGCGGATGGGGATGTTACTATGGATGACGCACCTACAGTAGCAGCTGCTCCAATTCCTCGTTCTCTGGGCCCGGCGCACGCTACTCGAAACAAAGAAGTAAAGCGGCCGGCAAAGCCGACCAGAGAACCTCAAAATCGGCCGAAGCAAGCCCCAACAGTCATCAGAGTTAATACAGGCTCCCAGAGTTCACAGTATAGACTCTCTACGGCACAACCTGACGCTGCTAATCACACAACCACCCAAGCACATCAGCTTACTAGTAAAGCCAGCAAAGCGCCGTTACAGAACAAGCCGTCAACGCAGAGCTTGAGGGGTGCCGCAGCAAGCCGAGCCAAGACGCAAGAGCTTGCGGCCAAGAAGAAAGAACAGGAAGAGCGAGAGACACAGAGACGTCGTGATGCAAAAGCTGAAGCCGAACAAAAAAGGGTAGCAGCGCAGGAGGAGCAGCGCAGACAAGACCTTTTGAGGCGTCAAGAAGTAGAACGCCAACGGCAGCAGGAACAGGCAACTTCGCAACTTCAGACAAAGAGCAGTGCACAAAGGAAAGCAGCCCTTGATAAGGCCAAGCAAACCAGAGCACCGCCACCCGCTGTACGTTCACAAGCAAATGGGCCACCCGATTTCCACCAACTTGCCCAGGAAAATCGAGCTGCCCGACCGCCGTCTCGTATGACCTCAAATGCAAACTGGGGCCAAGAAGAGTCAAGTCGTCCAGTGAATGCCGTACTCTCAATTGCTAGCAAAGGATTGGGCAAGAGAACTTTTACCCAAGATAAAGGTGATGATGGTCAAACTAAGCGCCCACCGTCTCGAGGTGGACCAACTTATCAGGCCAATGATGCCAAGCGACGACGAACTAGCGAAGCCTGTGATGACGAAGCTGACACGTCGGCCCCGAGAAATATCAGAGGGCCCCCAGTCAGGCCATCAGCAGGGTTCAAAAAGGTAACTTGCTCGAAAACAGTTTTTATGGAGATGGTAACTAACAAGGCTATCAGGAGATGCCAGCCAAGTCCGTTTTCCAGAATGGGTACGCGAATGCACCTCAAAGCAACGCGCCCAATCTTTTCAAGGCTACGGTCAGTTCGCAGCATGCTAGTCAGATGAAGGCCACCCACCCACTGGAATTGGCACAGATCTCTAAGGGTGCCATTCCATTCCAGCCAACCTCAAGTGCCACCGGGCCGGCTTACAAGACACCAGCACGGCCCGGCCCCGTTGCAGTTGCGAAATCTGTTGCCAAGTCTGCAACCCGATCCTCTCCCAGATTTCAGAATGGAGAGGCTATTGAGCTTCCTGAAATTCAAACAGACGACGATAGTGAGGATGACGAAGCGAATGGTATAGCAGTGGCACCCTGGGCAGATTCACCGGATCTACGAAGAGCATTGGTGCGCCAAGAAACTATGGACCCGGCTCAAATTTTTGGGCCGCCGGCCCCCCTGAATATGGAAGAGGTGTTCAACAAGAGCAAGGACAAATTCAGCAAATTCCGAGCCAGAACTTCTAGTGCTAACTGGAGCGGAGCTGACCGACTAACAGAAGAAGATATAAGGAAGGACATGATTGCCCGTGACAAGCTTCGGAGAGATGGCGGGTGGACTTACGAGATGAGTAGAGATATGCTTTGAGCAGTCTTTGATTATGAATTCTGTGGAGAAAGCCTTGCCGTTATGAACTGGACTGAGTATCATTGTTTTCGAAGGAAAGACATTTTTAGGCGCTGAATGGGGTTTACATTGATTTGCATGGCATTAATTTGGAGTAGGCGAACATTTGTATGCCAATGGCGAGACTTGGCTGGTCGGAATTGGGTATCGATAATTGAATGACATGAACTGAACGGCATCCCTTGTGGTCTGTCTCCAGCCTTTTTTCTTGGCCCATTCAGACATTCCTATGACTACCTAAGTGCTTTACAGCATCTGATTCATGTCGGACAACTCATCCTACAGACGAGCCATCCCATCCCCCTGAGTGCAACAGCTAGGCCACAAATTGGCTTGTACCTACCTATCTTAGACGGCTTGGGAAGAATTCAGCATTATGTCAAATATGCTTTTTGGAGGCCTCATGTGGACTTTTCTCTTCCTCTTACGAGTATCTTGGGAACAAACCATGTTGAGTGGTTATCGAGATTAGGAGCATATTATTTAGCAGTATCAAGCCAGCTCAACAGCACCATCTAATCCGACAGTAATAACACAATCAACTATACCTTCCCTCCTCCTTCCGAAGCTTCCGCCCAAAAGCTCTCGAATCACTAGTCTAGATCAGTTGTTCCCACCTTCCTCATCTCATCATCGCAACAAGGACGTGAGGTAGACGTGAGAGAAACAAGACGAATTCGCTCTCACAGTATTTCAGTTCTCATATCCGTTCAGACATTACAGTCACTCAGCTCCGATCACATCAGATTCAAATTTGTAAACGATTTTATCACAATTTTCATACACAAGTTTGTCGACACCAAAACCCCCTCATCGACACGGTGTCCAGAATTTCCCCCCTCCGCTGAGGTAAGTACCAGAAGGTACCTGACCTAACGAAGAGGCCTCGGGGACTGCCATCGCGCGCCGACCTGGATCCTGGGACAAGTATAGAACCATTTATCCTACTCTGATGTAAATAACGCCATCCTCGACGCGCAATATATGTACGAAGTTTCGAACACCGGGAACCAGTTGTGGCGCGCGCAGGAAAGTACATACCTCTGTTAGGTAGGCGTGATTTGTTGAGCTGTATCATTATAAGTGGAGCCCACAACTTACCTTTGCGCATTAAAAGGGAATAGTGTAGAATATCAAACCGAGCAGGGGTTGGGCCAGTAGCCCCCACCTGATTGGCTGATAAGCCAACTCCTTTCTCAAAGCGGGTCGTGATTTGGGGTGGACTGCCGCGAAAAAAAAAGTTCTTCTCGTCCCTGACATTGAAATTTTCAACTAGCAGAAATTCAAGTGGCTCGCTGCTCAAGCACGCAAAATTCCCAGCTCTCCTACCCCCTCTTATCGCATCCTCTACACTATTAGGAGCATAGTATTCCTGTTGACCGTGGAATTTGCTACGCGCCGCGCATATATCTTTTAGAATGCTCAGGCAAGGCCTTGGCCGCTGTGCCAGCTTGGCCAGCGCTGTTGCGCCGACCATCACCATCCGTAGCCGGGCTGCTTTTTCATTTGCTCAGCGAACTGCATCTTCCTTAGCGCGTCCTGCCTTGTCGCAGAATAGCTTGACACGAATCTCCAGATGCTATAGCTCGGAAGCTGCCTCCGTCGATGCTGAGGCTTCGAAGCAGGCTAGCAAGTCGGACATCGTCAACTTCTCCGACTTGGCCCAGTTTGGCATTCATCAGAATCTTCTAAATGCCATTATTAAAGATATGGGCTTTGAAACTATGACGCCTGTTCAGGCAAAAACCATCTCTCCTGCCATGAAGGGGACTGACATGTAAGCTACCACAACCTCATCCAATTGTCTCCTTATCCAGAAGTTTAATTCGTTCGCAGCGTCGCCCAAGCTAAGACAGGCACCGGCAAGACAATCGCTTTTCTGCTGCCCTTGTTAC
The DNA here is from genome assembly GCA_000709145.1 of Balansia obtecta B249. Taxonomy (NCBI): domain Eukaryota; kingdom Fungi; phylum Ascomycota; class Sordariomycetes; order Hypocreales; family Clavicipitaceae; genus Balansia; species Balansia obtecta. Next base: position 105,359 of record JFZS01000046.1, read on the forward strand.
AGCGCATGATTGAGGAAGATCCCACTCTTGCTTCGAGAAGAGCATCCCGAAGTGCTCGGTCAAATGACATTCGCGGCATCGTCCTGTCGCCAACGAGAGAATTGGCTGAGCAGATCGCTGAGGAAGCACGACGATTGACAAAGCACACTGGTCTTGTGGTGCAGTCAGCTGTTGGCGGTACGAGCAAGAACTTCATGTTGCGTCAAACACAGCGTGAAGGATGCCATCTTTTAGTGGCTACACCTGGTCGTCTGAACGACCTCTTGAATGACCCTCGAAGCGGCATTGAGGCGCCTAAACTGGCAGCTTTGGTCCTGGATGAGGCGGACCGCATGCTCGATGTTGGATTTGAGAGGGAACTAGACGAAATTATCCGACGTTTGCCGAAACGAGATGAGAAGGTTCGGCAGACGATGCTGGTCTCAGCAACTATACCCGACAATGTCATTCGTTTAGCCCGGAGTATGGTCCGCCCCGAGGATTTCGAATTTGTCCAAACAATTTCTGAGAAGGAATCTCTCACTCACGAACGAGTGCCTCAACACGTGGTCCCTCTTTCAAGCTTGACCAACCTCTTTCCTACCTTATTTGAGCTTATTGATCGCGAAGAAGCGAAAGCAGCCCAAAACCCAAACAAGCAGCCCTTCAAGGCTATTGTGTACTTTGGCACCACTGCGCTTGTCGAGTTGGCCGGCGAGCTGGGCTTTCAACGACGAAAAGTTGGAATGACGAAGATGCGATCTTATTCTATTCATTCCAAGCTTGAACAAAGGGGTCGAACGAGGGCAGCTGACATGTTTCGTGAGGCGCAATCGGCGGTTTTGTTTTCTTCTGACGTCACAGCCCGCGGTATGGATTTCCCCAATGTCACGCATGTGATCCAAATAGACACACCGCGGGAACGTGAGTCTTATATCCACCGACTTGGTCGCACGGCTCGACAGAACAAAGAAGGCGAAGGATGGCTCTTTTTGCCGCCTCACTCCATGAACAATGCCCGGAAGCTTCTTGCTGGCCTTCCTCTGCAGGTAAACAAGACACTCGAGAACTACGCTGTCGAGGTTGAAGCAGGCAATCTACCCAAATACCACCAGCAAGTGATGGATTTGATGCAGATGCTTCCACGCAAGATTCTGTCATCAAGTTACGTCTCTATGATTGGTGCGCAGCCTGATCGTCGAGACGAGCTTGTCGATGACTTGAACAAATGGATAACGCTCGGCTGTGGCTGGAGTGAACCACCACGCGTCTCTATGTCATGGGCTCGTAACCAGGGGCTGCAGCGCTCCAACTTGAACATTGCTGACCAGGATGACCGAGATGACCGAGATGACCGAGATTACCGAAATGACCGAAATGACCGAGATGGTCCGCGCCGCTCAGGTTACGGAGATGATCGCCGTCGATCTTCAGATCCCTTTCTGCAAATGGGCCGAGAGGCTCGTCGTGATGAGCAGCCCAACTACGGCCGTGGCAGGGGCCGCCACTCTAGAGGGTGGGGAGGACGATCGTCTTGGTGAGGGTTGCATCCTAAAACATTGTCACTTGGAGACAACTTATGCATTGGCAAAGACATGACTTGTACTTTTACTGGGGAATCTAAGGCACTTTGTGGGGTTTTAAAAAAAGACATGTACATGTATGACCAACAATCGATTTGTAACAGTGTAGACACGGGAAGTGCATGTGCCAGGGCGGTAACAAGCACAAACATCTGACGCCAGCCATAAACTGGCGCTAGGAAAATGTCGAAATTCCCGAGACGACGAGGATTAATATCGCAGTTATAAATTACTTAATATATGCTCCGCTCTTTTTAATTGTTTTTGTCTCTTTCTTCAAGACTGAAGTCCGTTACAGTTTGTATATGTGGATTGATATAGCTCACTGACTGGGAGATGTCCTAGATTGATATATATATATATATATATATAAAAGAAGAAGAAGAAGAAGAAGAAAACGCCTTACATAGCCCCAGTTTCTCTTTTTTTTGCTTTCCGATCATGAACATGGCAACGTGGTCACCTGAGCATATCCTCCTGTCCCCTTTCTAGTGATTGATTGGTGCATGATCAAGTCATCTTGAGCCCATCAGCATACTTGAATCCCAGAGGAGCACCCTCTCGTCCCAGCCAACGGAGGCTACCCATCCTCCTGCGCCAAACAAGCACCAGTCCAAGCCGGTGACAAACTCGTGATGCCTATTCATGATGCCTAACTGATGTCCTGGTTTTGCCCCAGCGATGGGACCAGAGGGCTGCGAGGAGCCATCATTCCATAAGCGCACCGTCATGTCGTAACCTCCGCTGATGAGTACGTCGCTGGCGTGAGGACTCCACGCTAGGCGACGGATGGCGTACTCGTGGCCGTGCATGACTGAAAGCGGACCGGTCGTCGGACTCCGAATGTCGAAGGTCCGTATGATGCGATCGACGCCGCCGGTTGCGATGACGGTGTCGTTGTACTTGTTCCAGTCGTGGGTGAGGATTTCTGCAGGCGGACTACCTGCTGCCAAGCCGGGGTTCACACCTGGCTGTGACCCAGCGGCGTGGACGGGGATGGTCGAGACGAGATGGTATCTGGCGGAGGACGGGGTGCGCAGGTCGTAGATGCGCAGGTGGGAGTCTGACGAGGCGGCAGATATCAAGGCCGGGTTGGAAGGGCAGAAGGATGCGCTGTAGGTGCAATTGCCGACGGGGAGTGTTTTCAACGAATGAGATCGAGTTGGCGACCACTAGGAAGAACAGACGAGTTCAAGCTCTGGTTAGCGATTTCCCTTGAGACGCGTCGGCAAGCAAGCGAGGAAGAGAAAGCTTACAATCTTGACAGTCCCGTCCCACGAGCTGGAGATGAAGGTGTCTTTCGTGACCGGGCTCCAGCAAACGGAGAACGCCTCCCGCCTGTGTTCATGGAAGTTCATGACGGGGAAGTCACTGAGCGCCAGATCGAACAGCTTCAATGATCCGTCTCCGCACGCGACGATGAGTTGATTGTCGTTGATTTCAGACCAGGCCAAGTCGTAGAGCGCATCATTCGTGTCGAAGCTAGACGTGTGCGCAAACAAAAAAAAAAAGAAAGAAAGAAAGAAAGAAAGAAAAAATTAGCTTCCACGCTGCATGCTTTCGATGCGCATGTGCGTTTCCCCTCTCCCTCACGGTTGCCATCGTTCTGGTGATCGACCGGGTGAGAGAGAAGGTTCTGATTTGGGCACTAGGGCAGAACATACGTCTTCTCGACCTGTACTCCTTGCGCCGTGAGCGCCAGAGCGAATACGCGTCCATTCCCGACGATTCCAAAGTTGGACGATGTCGCAACGGCTATTCGGGAGTCGTAGTATGGCGAGTATTTGACTGCGTAGGGGTTGTAGCCTTGGGTTTTGAACTCAAGCATGCCGGCCATTGTGGGTGATGGTGGTGGTGGCGACGCCTGCGTGGAGGCGCATGAGGGTCGAGGGGTCGAAAGGGTCAGTGTCTCGTGGCCTCTGCAGCTAGAAGGGTGAGGCGGTTGGCTTTGGTGAGGGAAATGATATGGTCGATTGGCGTGTTGAAAGCTGAGGCTCGACTCGAAGAGGTGGGTGAGCATTTGCCTCGGCAACGATGTCCACGGACGTTCAGTTCAGCTGGTGGGGGCAACGGTAACGTCAAGGCGGCAAGCACGGGGCACAGAGATAGTGATAACAGCGTTGTGGGCGGGGGAGGCCGGGGGGAGGCACCCACTGTACGGGTGGCACTCGCTGCTGTAGACGGTTGAAGGTTGAGAGGGGGGGTTGGGCGCTGAGCGGGGCCAAGTGGTCCCTGGCGTCACGTCACATGACGTCGCGTCAACTCCCCGACTTTCGTTCCTGGTCATTGCTCACGTCAACGTCGCGATTCGCCCTCCATTTCTACACCAACAGCCTCCAGAATCAATGTGCCGTCCTTAGCCAGGGGGAAAAGATGCACAGGAGCGAGAAGGAGTCAGAGAAATTGATGACTTCTTCTTCTTCTTCCTTCTCACGTTGTCGACTACGCCGTTGAGCGCATTTTCGCCCTCGCAACCGTGCATTGCAATTTCAACCTAGAGTGCGTCGGTTCATCATGTAGTGTCACTACATGTTGCACGACTCAGCATGAAATCGTTCCTCATCACGCCCAGACCGAAGCGAAAGCTCACACCAGAGCCCGGCTCCAGCGTCCATGAAGAAGATGAGCCTACAGAACTTAAGCTAGCATTGCTGTCATCGCTCCACCCTGGGCTTGACCAGGAGACTCTCCTTGATTTCCTTGTAGCCCATAACGGGTCTGTTAGCCAAGCATCTGAAGCACTCGGGCTCGGAAAGTCCTATGGACAAGAAGAAAAGAAGAAGAGTACGAGGATCGGATACCAGCGGTCTCTGCGACAATATAAGACGTCTTCCGGAGACTCTACCTCGCCCACCAAGAAAAAGGTCAAGTCGAAAACAGGCACCACCCTTCACCTGTACGATCCCGAAGATGTTGCGGAGCATACGCCGTGTACCATCATCCATAACTTTTTGCCAGCCGATGGCGCCAACAAGCTTCTGAAGGAACTCCTGGACGAAGCTGAATCATTTGAAAAAAATACCTTCAAGTTGTTTGATAACGTCGTGTCCAGCCCGCACACATCCAGCTTCTTCGTCGAGAGCTACGAGGAGATGGTGGCCCAAAAGTCAGAGTACTACTACAACGGATCACAACTGACGGTAAGTCCGGCGCCACTATCTGACTGAATATGCACCCACGAACTACTTTTCACTCACGCTTGACCGTATGCGTAGGACGTTCGCCGCATCACACCGCAGCTAGCCAAGGTAAAACCCATTGTGCAGGAGGCCGTCAACAGACAAATCCAACACCGCATCAAGACACGGTATCCCGGTGGCAAAAGGTTGAGACATCAATCGCCAAACCCATGGGTACCCAATTCGGCCTTTGTGAATTGCTACGATGGCGCACAACAGAGCGTCGGCTGGCATAGCGATCAGCTCACATACCTGGGCCCCCGCGCCGTCATTGGCTCGATATCTCTTGGTGTCGCACGCGAATTTCGCGTCCGGAGAGTGGTACCCAAAGATGGCACCACGAAGACTGTGGAAGAGTCGGATGCAGAGGGGCAGATATCCATACACCTTCCACACAACTCGCTTCTCGTTATGCATGCCGAGATGCAGGAGGAGTGGAAACACTGCGTCACACCAGCTCTGTCCATCGACCCGCATCCCGTCGCAGGGAACAAACGCATCAACATCACGTATCGGGACTATAGACAGAGGTTTCACCCCCGCTTCACACCGCGGTGTGCGTGCAAGGTGCCGTGTGTGATGAGGGTGGTGCAAAAGAAGAAGCAGAATTATGGGAAATACTTTTGGATGTGCCATGCCGGAAATGTGCCTGGGAAGGAGGGCTGTTTGTTCTTTCAATGGGCCGAGTTTGATGATGATGGGAATCCAATGACCAAGGATACTGCAACCCATTCGCAACGATGACTTTTTTTTTGCAACGAGTAGGATGCGTATGCGTAGAAGGGACATGAGGGCAGCCAAGGTCCAAGCTCGAGTTTATTTAATCGCAGGTGGGTCCCAATCTACAAAGTCTTTAAAGCTGAGCTCAATCCACAAATCGTCGCCATGGCACAAAGTCACATTTTGTGACCACGACCGTCACCAGTCCAAGCTGCGCACATTAAATCCGCATTTCCCCACCAAGACATCTCTTAGCTCGCGCACCGACAGATGGCAGAGCCGCTCGGCTTCCCCGCGTCCGCGGCGGCCGCGATGGAACCGCACCTCCCGCCGACCGTCTCGGCGGCGGCGGCGGCGGCGGCGGCATCGAGGCCCTTTGTCACGCTCACGTTCGCGACGTCACTCGACTCGTCGCTCGCGCTGGCGCCCGGGGTCCGGACGCGGCTGTCCGGGCCGGGCACCAAGGCCATGACCCACCACCTCCGGTCGCGACACGCGGCCATCCTGGTCGGCGTGTCGACGGTGCTGGCCGACGACCCGGGCCTCAACTGCCGCAGCCCGGGCGCGACGGCGCAGCCTCGTCCCGTCGTCATCGACCCCCATCTTCGCTGGACGCCGCGCCCGGATGACAGGATGCTGGCGGCGAGCCGGGCGGGCACCGGGCTGGCGCCCTTTGTGCTCACGGGCGTGCCGGTGCCCGCGCACCAGGCCCAGGTGCTGCGCGACCACGGCGGCAAGTACATTCGTGCCCCGGGCTCGTCCTCCCCTGCGTCCGGCCGCGTGCGCTTCGCGTGGGAGCACGTCTTCCGCCTCCTGCTGGCCGAGGGGCTGGCGAGCGTCATGGTCGAGGGCGGCGCGTGCGTCGTCAACGCCCTGCTCCATCCGGCCTGCCATGCGCTCGTCGATTCCGTCATCGTCACTCTTGCGCCCACCTGGCTTGGTAGGGGGGGCGTCGTCGTCTCGCCGGACAGGGTGCTTGATGAGGACGGCAGGCCGACGGCCGCCGCTAGGCTGCGCGCCGTCTCGTGGATCCCTTTGGGCGAGGATGTCGTCCTGTGCGGCAGGCTGCGAGGGTAAGGGGGGGGGGGGGGGGGGTCAAGGCACCGGCGGGCTTCGGTGCTTCATCGTGTTGTCCTTGTTGAGGGGGGCAACGGCCAGCATATGGTGGTCATGGCAAGTCCATCGGGTCGAGATACCGTGGAGCTCAATGGGAAGGGTTTCATCATAGATGGGAAGATCCAAAGCTGCCTTTGACGCCCGGCGAGCATGTTACACCCGATGCCATGGCGTGGACTGAATATGATGGAATTCGGTAGCGCGGTGTGTCGGCGATACATTCTCTCAGCTAGACCAAAAAAAAGAAAAAAAAGACAAAAAAACTACAGACGTATGCACCATATATCCTTTTGGAAAAAAA
>JFZS01000047.1:0-110545 GCA_000709145.1 Balansia obtecta B249
GAGGGAGAGAGATAGGGACAGGGACAGAGATAGAGATAGAGATAGAGATAGAGATAGAGATAGAGATAGAGACAGGGAAAGAGAGAGAGACAGAGATAGGGATAGGGATAGGGACAGAGACAGAGACAGAGACCGAGACCGAGACCGAGCCAGATCAAGAGATGGAAGCCGCAGCAGAAGATCTCGCCCCCCAAGACGAAACCGCAGCCGGTCCCGGTCCCGGTCCAGACGCGAAAGAAGCCGGTCCCGCCACCGACGACCAAGATCCCGTTCACGCCGCTCGCGCTCGCGCTCGCGCTCCCGCAGAAGCCCACGCCACGACCGCCCACGCACAAGAACACCACGCCGCTCACGCTCCCGCCGCCGAGCAAGAAGCCGCGACCGCTACCCCCGCCGGGAAAGGAGCCGCTCGCGCTCGCGCCCCGGCACATCCGCCATCCGGACCGCCTCGGCCGTGCGCGAAGAGCTCGAGGAGCGCAAACTAGTCGAGGTGCGCAAGAGAGAGAAGGAGGCCAAGGCCTACCTCGCTGCCCAGAAGGACGCCAAGGCAAAGGGCCTGCCCATCCCGGGCGTGGACGATCGGAAGAGTACGTCGTGTTACCCCCCCCCCCCCCCTCCTCCCCCAATGTGGTCCACGCCAACTGATTTCTGTGTCCCCAGACGACAGGAGACGCAGCCGGTCGCGCACGCACAGCCGCGAAAGACGCTACAGGGAGCGATCCAGAGATCGGGACAGGCGGAAGCGGGATCGTACCTTGTCGCCTCGGCGGGAGAGACGGCGTTCACGCTCGGGCAGGAGCCGGAGTCGCTAAACTTTGCCGGATGGTGTACTGCATACCTTTCGTAGCCTTTATAAAGTTCGCTTGTGCGCGGAAACATGTGGCCTTGCGTGACTGCGCTTTTTATTACCCGCCTGCTGGAGTGGGTGGGGGATTCCAGGTTGGTTGTTCTAAACTGGGCTTTAGCCGGCTGCATTGGAGAAGGACAGTACATCATGAGTGAAAGCTCCAACGTGGCCGGCTGGACACAGTATCGTATCGACTCATCCTAGGGAACCAGCACTACCTTGGTGACATGGACGGATTGAGCACGGCGCGGCTTTAAAAAAACACATCCAAGAGAATTATCCATTGTAGCGCTAAACTCTTCTTACAGGTTCTAATATATGTCGTTAGATTTAATACACTTCGCCCGTGCCACCCTCAAGAGGCACCCCCATCCCGGCTCCATTACTCCGTACCGAACCAAGCCGGAAGACTCAGTATCGCCTTCGTCGGGTCTAGATGCTGCAGGGCAGCTACAAAGATGAACAAACCACCAAGCACAAGCATCGTTATCAGGATGCACCGTCTAGCTGCGAGCGAAGTTGAGCTGTGGCCGTGGGCCGACGTGGAGCTCCACATGCTGGTTGCCCAGCTTGCTGAGGAGTGGGCGAGCTTGACGATCTGGTCGTAGCCGAGAGAGTAGTATGTGAGGCCGGCGAGGGCGATGGCGTAGCCCACAGTTTGCAAGAAGGTGATCTTGGTGTTCCAGATGAGGATCGAGACCAGGATCAGGAGGATATTCTTGAAGATACCGGTGAGGGTCATGACCAGTCCGGATGTTTGGCCAATCTAAATGTTATGAGCATGATCAGTCCAATCGACATCCACAATGCCAAGGCTGTCGGTCTCATCACCAACAAACAACAAACACGCACAGAAGAGTGACAAAGTGTAGTGCAAGGATCAAAGGCGTCAACATACCAGAAACACGCTCGTCACGTTCAACATGAAGGCAATCGAGGCGTTGAGAATCAGCGTGCCCAACCCGACCTTGGAGGCGGCAGCCCAGGTGAACTTGGGCAACTCGCTGGGAACTGCGACCAGGAAGTTCATTGCGGCGCAGACAGGGGCAAAATAGTACAGGCCAACTAAGGGATCCATCTTCAAACCGTCGCCACTAAGCAAGACCTGAATCATGACGATGCGAATGGACTCGAAGATTATGCCTCCCATCTGGTACAAGAAGCCAACAAAGGAGAAGTGTATCTCGCCAACCGAGGCCAGAGCAACCCCCGCGACGATCCACAGGACGTTGAGAAAGGAGGCAAGGTTGGGTTCGGCAACCCGCCAGGCCCATGATGTAAAGAGCACGGATACAGGCGCGGCAGCTTTCAGCATCTGGATAAATGGCACGGAGAGATAGAGGTAAACGACGTTGGAGCAAACGAGAGAGCCCGAGTAAAAGATGCCTATGGGGAGGATGGTTCGGCAGTACAGGCGGGGGGTAATGGGCATCTTCTTGCGCGAGTCTAGTAGCGTCGTCATTCGAGCGAGGACTTGCGTTGCAATGGTGGCAAACACAAGATGCCAGCAAGTTAGGAGGATAGCTGAGATTATGTTAGTTATATCAACAAAAGCATCCCAAGCATGACGGTCCAAAGATGGAGCTCGCTAGCATGACCTCAAAAGGGGCGCCAGCGGCCACTCAACGCGAAAAAAAAAAAAAAACCTACGGAAACCTGGAGAGCTGTTAGTCGCCTTTTCGATAGTAACCAAGCAGGAGTGGGAGGGGGAGGGGGAAGATCCGGTAGGACGTACGGAAACCTTGGGTATCTATTAACCACTTGTTAAAGAGGATTGTGCAATTTGAAATGAATATCCACAATCTGTCAAAGCTTGTGTTAGCACGGAATTTCCAAAATGGGCAGTGCCTAGAGGCGATCCCCGACGCAGCCGTAAACAGTAATCATGACTGTGACACAACTCAGATCATAACTGTGTCATCGGTACGTGTCGGAGCGACTCGGAATTTCCTCCCTGTTCTGAACTAATTGGTGGACTTTCGACATACGAGATATACATGGCCGTCTGCAGCGTGCGAGAAACAGGCTGTTCTCTTTTGGTAGCGGTGACAGGCGGAGGAGCATCATCGTCGACGTTGAACGCCGATGCAGGGCTCGGCGCAGACATGCTGACTGACGGTCTGGATCGGAGGGTTGACGGAAGAAGAACACGAAATCACAATCGGCGTCTTGCGAGGGGGGTTTGTAATAGCGACGGCAGTTTAATAACTAGCCATGAAACTTGGCTTCCATGTACTGTCACAGGGTAAGAGTGCCGAACAATTCTGTTCTTCTTCTTTTCTGTTGTGGTTCTTTTTCTCGTCCGTAAATGCGCGCAAGAAGTAGTGATTATGCAAAAACGGGAGGCGGAAAAATTCAAGCTTCAAGAGATTGCCGTGTCGACAAGTATGTCGCGGTCGAGAGGAGCCTTGGGGGAAGGGAGGCAGGCACAGTCGAGGCCTCCAACTGAAGCCGAAGACCGCCAATCAAGGACGAAAAGAGAACAAGAAGAAAAAAGGGCGACACCGAGCCCGTAGCTGACAGGTGAAGGAGAGAAAGATTTAGAAAGGGAAAAAAAAAAGGGAAAAAAGAGAAAAAAAGAGAAAAAAAAAAAAAAACAATCAGCAGAAGCCTGTTACGGTGATCATAAGGAACGGCAGAAAGGGGGAAGCTGGGCAGACGGAAAGGGGAGGAGTTCAAGGCAAGGTGAACGTGATTCTTGGCATTTGGTGCCGCGAGCAACTCGAGGACGAAAGCGTGCGGCTTACGAGTGACGAGCTTGCGATGGGTTGAAGGCTGATGGGTACGAGGGTACAAGGGTACAAGGATACATAAGGGGACGCATAGGTGACAAATTAAACTGGCGGGCTCGGCATCGTGTCTATACGCGGAGCGCCCGTACGTTAAATTGTCGCCTGTATGTGCAGGGTGTATTGGGCGTAGATGTCCCCGGGGTCGCCCTTGGATTTTGGAAGGAAGCACCACTTTTTTTGACTCCACCCGTGCCCCAGTGCAGGCAGGTGCAAGCGCAGTTGCACTTGCAGTGCGTCGTATTAGTTGCTGTAGGTTGCAGTATGAGTATGTACGTACCTAGCGTATCGCGTAATGCAGTGCAGCGTAGTGCAATGCAATGCAAGGCGGTGCTGAGCGGAGCGTAGCGGAGCAGAACAGAGCAGAGCAGAACAGAGCAGAGCAGAGCAGAGCAGAGCAGAGCAGAGCAGAGCAGAGCAGAGCATAGCAGAGCGCTACTCAGCCCCCAGCCTGTCCACGTGCACTTGTGTGCCGTTCCAGTTGGAAGGGAGACCCTAAATTGCAGGGCGCCACACCCGTGTCAAGCGAATGCGACTCATCAATCACCAATCCCTACCTCTACCTACTACATACGGAGTAGTATCGGGTTGTGATCACGGCTCTGCACGTCCGCGGAGTCGTCGGCAATGGGACGTGGCACCTATTTTGCGTTCAAGTACAAGGGTTGCCGGGGGGGGGGGCCGGCCAAGGCAACACCAACTTTTGGCTGGCTGTGACCAACTGTCCAATAAGCTACAAAATTAATAGACGAGAAAGCTACGAGGACCCCGACCCGAGATTCTGGGTGGAGGGCGACTGGCGACCCGATCTGACCTTTGTGTAACTCTGCCTCAGGTTCCCTCCCTCCCTCAGGTCAGATCCGCCTCTAAAACCTCGCCGTTCCGCCCTCCAGCCACACACACACCCGGATAAGGCAACCGGAGAGAGCAAGGCGCTTGATAAAGATTGAGCCGGGTCGTCAGCGTCCGGCTGCCTAACGACATCATCCGGTTCGTAGCGCCCCTTCGATCAATTCGCCCCATGGCCATGATGAGAAAATGAGCCAGGACCTCAGGTGGTCAATCAAGCCAAAACACAATTACCATGCCCATCCCATTGCTCCGCCTATATGTACACCACACCATGCCCTGCCAGCGTCTTGGCAAAATTAGCCGGGACGACATGGCTGGCCATCCACATCGTTGTCAACAGAGAAGTCGTGCCCGTGTTAATAATGTCCATCGCCTGACCTGCCCAGGGACCAAGTAATTCTATTGTAATTGTAACGCTATTCGCGCCCCAAGTCATCCGTGCGGGGGACCAATGCAAATTGTCCCAGCTTCATCTTAAAAAACGAAAACCAAAATTGTAAACTCCGTCGCTATGCAGTCTTCCAGGGGCACAATCATTCGACGACTACTGGCAGTCGTTTTGGAACAAGGATGTTTGATACAGGACAGGGCAGAAAGGACACCCGAGAAATCACCCCAGTCCTACTAGTCTTGAAACTCGCCTCCCCCCCCCCCCATTTTTTTTTTTCCCCCCCGTTACGCTTCACTGTCATTCTTGTCATGTGTCCAGTTGGACACGCTTGACCTGGCAGAAGTCACTATTGTTGCCGCGTCAGTTGTGTCCGCGGTAGTGACCAATGTCTCCGACTCCGAAATGTCGCTCGCCGAACTCGACAAATATTCCTGCCATGTTCCGTTTGCCGCACTTGATGGCACAAGCGGGTCATAACCTTTCATATTCTTGCCCTTCGGCATCTCAACCTGGCTTGCAGTTCCTGGAAATGCCATGCTGGCGTCGGATAGGTCTTGACGACCGTCTTCCCTGCACTCTACCTCGGTCTGAAGTATCATGCTGGCGTCCACACACTCGTAGAACAGCATGAAGACGCCGGGGCCAAGAGACATGATGACGTCCTCTTCCACCTCGCTCACGTTATGATCGCTCAATCGCCACCAACCCACGTTCCTTCTGGCCCTCGGCGGCTTTGTTTCATTCATACCCATCTGTCCATCCTTATTGTCTTCGATGCTCTCACCGGCAACCGCCACGAATCCCTCCTCGCTGTCGGTCGACTCGCCAGTCTCAGGATACTGTCTGTAGCAAATGTAGTGCCCGTTCTCGTGCCGCCCATGATGTGTTACTGCTGCTCGAAGTTCGTAAATTGGTCCGGACAGCCGGGACGGCCCCGGTTCACCGGCAATCATGCTTGATTTCGGATCCAGCAACCACCGTTCTTCGCCGGGCTCTGCCTCATTTGCGGATTTGCCCTCCACATCCTCAGCACTTCCTAAGCACCAGGGCCCCAAATCCAACGTCTGCGGAAATGATACAGGCGCCGAGTTTTTGATCATATCAAACGTCCTTGGGTCGAACACAGACCGGTTTATGTGAATGGCGAGACTCCGAGGAGGACGCGCAATCACTATTTGCTTGGTCTTGGTCGTATTAACCTTGCCTTGTGACGAGATTTTGCACTCTTCCGTAATGGTCTTATCGTCAAAATGGTCCTCCTCGAGAGCCAGCTCAACAGCCTCAAGTCTGCGCATGGGTTCTTCTATTTGTTCCGCTGACGATCCCATCTCATTGAATCTCTCAACCAGCTTTGTGAGCAGCTTTTGTGCCTTGAGCAGTGTGCACTTTGGGCATTCTACCCCTTCAATGGCCTCTACCTTGCTGTACGCATCAAGCCGCTCATACAGATCGTGCTGGTGCTTGTCAAGGCCAAGGCTCAGTGTCAAACAGTTGAAAGGTATCATTGACAAGCCTTCCGAGTAGCCGCATTGTATACAGGCCACCCGCTGCGCGAGCAGTCCTTCGAGCGGGTTCCGAAGCGACTTTTTTGCCAGAATCTCTGCCCTTGACGAGACGCTGTGATATCCGCTGTCGTCACTGTGCTCGCTGGCTGTGGCGTCGTCCTTCCCGCTATTGATTTCGAATCCAGAGTGTTCTCGCATCGATCTGACGGCTTCGGCCACACTCTTATCCACGTCATCCAGTATTTTCGAGAAATATTCCTGCGCATCTTGCTGAGTCCATGTGCTCATTGATTTAAGCAAGCTAGGAGTCCATATCGTCCTTCCATTATTGGAAGTGTCGTTCAAGTCGGTAATCAAGGTTCGTAACGTATGCGCAACGTCGTTTGTTTCTCGTTGCATGTCGATACATTGTACGCAAGCGGACAGGTATTTCGGAAAAGAATGAAGTGATGCTAGTCCCTGCAGAATGCTGTTCTGATAGCAAGAGTTGTCACGATTTCCGAGACCCGCGGGCCGCTCAGAGTCCAGCTTCAATCCCAGGACATTGCCCGTGACGGACAGAGCCCTGCTCCTTACATGAAAGACAGACTCCATCATGCCAGCTGTGCGATTCAGGCCCAGAACCCTGCGCAGGACCTCGCTCTTCGCAGCATGAGTACCCGGCGGGGATTCAGCCATAGAACTTGGATTGAGCCAGTTGTCGACGGCAACGAGCAGTGGAGTTGGCGTAATGAGAACGAGCAAATCCCATACGTATGTGAACACGGCATACGCAATGATGTCGAAGGAGAACTCCAAGTCAAAGAACTTGAATATGATTGCGACCAGGAGCATCAAGGCAGTAATAATAACTGCGGGTTCACTCACGCGATCCAGAACGTGTCCTGGAGACCTGACTTGTCGAAAACCCGCCACCTGGTCGTCATAAAAATTCGTGAATTGAGGATGTCGCGAACTCATGCTGTATGATATGGGAGACGAAGGCACCGGCAGAGCCCCAACTCTTGTCGAATGGCAACAATCATTTGATGATGTTGTGCTTAAGGCAGGGCTGCCATGGCAGAAGCAAAGAGGAATCACAGGATGCAGCTTGCAGCTTGCAGCTTGCAGTTGTCGAGCAAGAATGGATGGGGCAAATGGGTTTGAAAGTTGGCGATTTGCCTATCAATGCTGTCTTCTCTCCGAATCGCCAGTGCTGTAAGCCAAACTTTAGCAAATCGGAATCGAAGCGTGTGTACATTCGATGGTTGAGTGAGCCAGCAATGCTCAATCTTCATCAGATGGAATTTCGCTGCGGCGCGGATTATCTTGCATTCCATTCAACCACCAATGTTTACGGAACTTGGATGCAATGCGGGCGGTAAGCACCACCAATACGAAGAGGTAGCTGTTCACGTGCTGTGTAATCTGTGCAGGTGCGACCTACTGTACCTACCTACCTAGGTAGGCAGGTGGCCAGTCCGATTCTTGTCAACGTCGGCCCGACGTCGAAGCTCCTCCCGCGGCTCGCGTTACATCAGCTGAGCTTGGCGCTGTATTTAGACATGCAGCGCGTTGGAGGCAGGTTCTTCGGAAGCTCCAGTCCTCCAGGCTCGTTATCAATATGTCTCTGCTAATGAAGTCTGCCCTTCGTGCCTCGAGGTTATGGCGTGTCAATCATTATTTTCTTTCATACACAATGGACCATGCTCATTTAATATCCGCAAGGCCAACCGGCATCCGAGGTACACGCTTCTTTATACAGGCGCCAGGCATACAGCTCAGACAAACCAACCTTGGAACGAGTCTGGAAATGGACTGCAACGAACTGGTTTTGAAAAGTGTCGTAGCCGGAAAATTCACCGTGAAGCGAATGTGAGTGAGTCTCTCCGGAGCTTGTCCATATGGGGAACTAACACTGGACTCTAGCCCAAAGCTGTGGTTACGGTATGTCCTGTCAACTTGATTTTTGCCAAGTGCAGAGCTGAGATCAAAGCTAGAGATAATTGTCGCTGTGAGAAATGCGTCAACAAAGACACTATGCAAAGGAGTTTCAATACTTTCAATGTGAGTAGCCCCAGCCCCCTTTGTTAGCACGTATCACATCTCCCACCTATACTGACGACTGCAAGATTCCCGAAGATATTGCTCCGACAAAGGTTGAACCGAATTCTGAAGGAGTAGATATAGTCTGTGAGTCACTCGTCCGCAGCTGATGCGTCAACTTATCAATATCTGACGAAACTGGCAGGGTCGGACTTGCATCATAGTAGTTACTCATGGTCTTGGTTGAGTTCCACCTTACACGGAAGCCAGATCAAGCATTTGAATGGATTTCAGTTAGTGTATAATCTCTTTCGGCTTCAATTGTCGTGTAAACTGCTAACCCTTCAAGGGCACACCGTTTCTGGAACTCATTGGTGATGTACTCTGACCGACCAGAAATCTCTTACCAGCTCGTTATGGAAACGGAGGATAATAAAGGGATGGCAGAACTGACCAACAAAATTGTAGGTTGGAGGCCTGCAAAATTTCGTCTGCGCATCATGAAATTGATTTGATCCAGCGTGAATGGGGTTTTTGTTTTGTCACCGAAACACCCGCGACTCCGGAAGCCACAAAGAAGCTCCTCGAGGCCATTGGACCAATTCGCAATACCCATTACGGAGGCTTCTACGATTTTGTCCCGGACCTTGCGAAAGCGGATACGGCCTACACCAACCAGGCTCTTGCAGCCCATACTGACACAACCTACTTCACGGAACCGGCAGGCCTGCAAGCGTTCCACATGCTCTCGCACACGCCACCGCCAAATATGTCGGAAGAAGAATGGCCAGCATCTCGCGGTGGTGAATCCTTGATCGTTGATGGGTTCTACGCCGCCCACAGAATGAGAAAGGAGTTTCCCGAGGATTTTGAAGTTCTCCGCAAGATCAGGGTTCCGTGGCACGCCAGCGGGAACCAAGGAGTGGCAATCACCCCAGACAGGTCTTACCCGGTGATAGATTCATCAGCCTCGAAACTGCTTCGCATTCGTTGGAATAATGACGATCGAGGCGTCATTCCGCTGAGTGTTGAGGTTGACAGGTGGTACGCCGCAGCGCGTAAATGGGACCGGATCTTGCAGCGCAAACAGAACCAGGCTTGGTTCCAGCTGGAGCCGGGACAGGTGATGAGTATGGTCAAGCCCCAAGGATGATGAGCCGATTGCTTGGAGAAGAAGTGAGCCAACGGGAATTTGCTGACATGGCACAGTCGTTGACAATTGGCGCGTCCTTCATGGCCGAAGTGCCTTTGAGGGGGTTCGCAGGGTCTGCGGTGGCTACAGTGAGTCGCTTGGCTTCTTCAAACCTGGTGAGCCGTCCGCAAATTAGCGCACTAACTTGCAATCAGTCAATCACGATGACTTCATTTCTCGGTGGAAGACGACGAATTTCCCGCGCGACGAGGTTATTGCGGCCAACATGCAGCTGAGGTGAGAGCGGATGGTAGAGAGATGTAGATATTCCGAGTAGGTTAGCTTAATAGGTTAAACAAGCCTCATCACACTTATCACTCTATATATTTTCCATGCGGCCCAATGTCTCCCTCCCCCACCTTCGATAGCCTCGCAAGCATTCCGTAATAAAGCCGAGTTTGTACAGGATACAGTGGGTGGCAACGCGCGAATCCGAGCCGATGCGCACCAATACACGCAAAGACAAGTCCCACATTCGCGCAATTTTTTTTTCCCCTTGGACTCTTGGACCCTTGGACGAGACGGGCAGAGGGGGAAATCACCGAGCCGTGTAGTCGACGATTGTGAAAACGGACGGCCAGTACATATAAAGTCGTGTACATATGTGTGCGCTGGTTTCAGACTCTATTTTGATTAATACTGACGCAAAGGAACGAATACACCACCACGTTTGACGATGGCTACCGACATGCAGAACGGCGCTTTTCGCCCGGACAACATGGACATCCCCAAGGGTGATCGCGTGATGCCCATGTTCTCGCTCAAGGGTCGAACAGCCATCGTGTCTGGTGCTGGAGCGGGCATTGGGCTGGCCGTGGCCCAGGCCTTTGCTGAAGCCGGTGCCAACGTGGCTATCTGGTACAACAGCAACAAGCAGGCCCTGACCGAGGCGGAGAAGATTGCAAAGATGTACGGTGTGAAGTGTAGGTGATTTACGACGGCTTCCATTCCCGTGTAACCACTTTCCTCTGTGTGCCAGGATGCGCTTATGCTCCAGTTGAGACCCAATTGACTTCTGACCTCGAATCATGTAACAGGCGAGGCGTACCAAGTCAACGTCGTGTCAGACGAGGCAGTCGACAAGGCCATTGGCGAGATCGTGCAAGAGTTCAACGGCCGCCTAGACGTCTTCGTCGCCAACTCAGGCATCGCCTGGGAAGAAGGCGCCTTCCTCGACGGCAGCGCCGAGACAGCCCGAAAGGTCATGGCCGTCAACGTCGACGGCGTCATGTGGTGTGCCAAGAGCGCGGGAGCTCACTTTCGACGACAGAAGAAGGAGGGCACGACGCTGGACGGCAAGCCCTTGGAGAATTTTCTGGCCGGCAGCTTCATCGCCACGGCGTCCATCAGCGGCAGCATCGTCAACATCCCGCAGCTGCAGGCTGTGTACAACGGAAGCAAGGCCGCTGTCATCCAATTTTGCAAGAGTCTGGCTGTCGAGTGGACTGGCTTTGCGAGAGTCAACACCGTCTCACCGGGGTACATTGACACGGAGATTCTCAGCTTTGCGCCCAAGGAAACTAGGGAGCAGTGGAAGAACAAGACTCCGATGGGGTATGTGAAAGTTTGCAAATGCGGGACTGGGGGGGGGGGGGTTTCTCCTTTTTTCTCCTTTTTTATTTCTTTTTATGTTTTTTTTTTTTTATATATTTCGTTTCGTTTGTTGTGTGTGTGTGTGTGTGTGTGTGTGTCGGTACGACGAAAATGTTCATCGCTTTTGCTGACTGGTTCCAGACGAGAGGGGCAGGTTAGCGAACTCAAGGGACCGTACCTGTTTTTAGCGAGCGATGCCGCTTCGTATACGACTGGTTTGAACATGATTGTGGATGGAGGGTACTGCTTGCCTTGAGATGGTGTTGACGTAAGGGGGACAAAAGGGGGACAAAAGGGAGACTGCAAGATGGTGGGTGGTGGGAGGTGGGTGATGACAGATGAGAGATGAGATGAGAGATGAGTGACGAGTTATGAATGAGGAGTGCGCTTTGTAAGCATGATAGAAGTAGATCTGTTCCAAGATGCCAAGCTCGCAATCCTCCTTTACTCCTTCCCAACCAAGGCCGCAGAATAAGTAATAAATGTGTCAGTATTCTCGTAGAGGTGGTGCGTGTACATGTGTTATGTGTTACAGCAAGCCGGATCCCCCCTCGGCTTGGGCACTGATTCACTTTGATTGAAGCCTAAAGACGACAGAAGTTACATGATGACTTTTTGCCTCCATTTTCGGAAACAGTAGATTACGAGTCCTGGTGGATTGTGATGCCCTCGCTTCTTGCAGCTTGGTAAATGTTCGGGACTTTAAATGCTGACAGCGGGAACGTGATTGGTCAGAACCCCATAGCTTATGTCGACAGCGAGAGTACCAGATCGACCCGACCATAATACATACAGTATCTTAGTGTATCTTTGTACCTACAGTATCTACCGAGTAGGAAGCTACGCTACCTAATAAATTTCCGATTCCCCTTATCGAAGTGTCATGTGCATACTACTAGGTACTTGGGAACATGCCTACCTAGGCAGGTGACTGCGACTGCGACTGCGACTGCTGATTGGGCAGCTTGGGTGGGCTACTCAGTACTGATGGGTCAACCGTCAACTGTCAAGTGACTCGACCCCCCCCTTTCCCCCTCTTTCCCCCTCTTTCCCCCTCCCTCCCCCTTCCCTCCGCCGTGGGGGCCTGTACACCCACTGTAAGTGCCTCTGTCCGCGTTGTGATTGAGATATCGAGCAGTGAGATAGACGCCTGGCCCCGTCATAGATAAACGCGCAGTCCTCCTAGTCCTTCTAGTCCTCCTACTAGTCCCAGTTCTATGCAGTCAGCCCTGCTTTTCAACTCCTTCACGTCGCATCCTCTTCCTCCCTCTTTTGGCATCCCCCCCCCCTCCCCCCCTCCCTCCGCGTCCATCTTCATCCACGAGCAGCCCTTGTTGTTCGGATATTGCTGTGCAGTGGCCACTCTTCCCCAACTCCTCTCGCTGGTCGTGAGCTCTCCCCTCGCTTCGTCTTCATTATCGCTGTGCTGCTCACAAGCTCTCGGATGAGATCGACCCTTCACCGCCGCCACCGTCCCGGGTTGACATCGACGTTGGAGACTGTTGCTCTTGGTCAGATCCAAGCCCCCACACCTCAACCGGTTTCAGTCGAGATTTTTTCATGATAGATATCCGGCTATCTGGCTAGTATACCTTTAGAAGAATTGTGTTCGACTCGCCATCATGGAGCAAGAAGGCCGGCTCGCACCCGATCAAGTGCGCCGCACTCAACAGGTCGACAATGCCATTCGCGCGATTCAAGAAAAGAAGCCCGTTCCTGAAATCGACTTCACCATCCACACCATGGAAGATGGAACACAAGTGAGCACACTAGAGAGAGTCTGTAAAGGTTAGTGAGAGCCGCGACGGCAGCTACACACACAAAATCTTGTCCCCTTGCGTACTGTTAAGCGCCATCAAGCCATTAAACAATGTCGACTGTGACTCGGCGACGAGACTGATTATTTGTTTTGTGTTTCTTTTTTGGGCACTTTAGATGTCCAAGCGCCCGCCATGTTCAAGCCAACCGACGACCAATTTTTCGAAGACGACTTACACACCAAACCAAACATCACGTTTTTGAAACAGCACTTTTACCGTGAGGGTCGTCTGACAGAGGAGCAAGCCTTGTGGATTCTCCGTAAGGGCACCGAGATGTTGCGGGCAGAGCCCAACTTGCTCGAAATGGATGCACCCATCACAGTTTGCGGCGACGTACACGGCCAATACTATGACTTGATGAAGCTATTTGAAGTCGGTGGCGACCCAGCTGAGACCAGATATCTCTTCTTGGGCGACTATGTTGACAGAGGCTACTTCAGTATTGAGTGCGTCTTGTACCTATGGTGCCTCAAGATTCATTATCCCAACTCGCTGTGGCTGCTCCGAGGCAACCATGAGTGCCGCCACTTGACCGATTATTTCACCTTTAAGCTGGAATGCAAGCACAAGTATTCAGAGACCGTTTACGATGCTTGCATGGAATCTTTTTGCAGTCTGCCATTAGCAGCGGTCATGAATAAGCAGTTTTTGTGCATTCACGGCGGCCTCAGCCCTGAATTACACACGCTTGACGACCTTCGAAGCGTGCGTACCCCTCTGAGAGTTGGCCTAGGCGAGTCTCGTCGATGCTAACTCACCGCTTCCAGATTGATCGGCTTAGAGAGCCTCCGACGCAGGGTCTGATGTGCGATATCCTGTGGGCCGATCCATTGGAAGACTTTGGTCAGGAAAAGACGAGCGACTATTTTTTGCACAACCACGTACGAGGCTGTTCGTATTTCTTCTCATACCCCGCAGCGTGTGCTTTTCTAGAAAAGAACAACCTGCTGTCCATTATTCGCGCACACGAAGCTCAGGACGCTGGGTACCGGATGTATCGAAAGACGCGTACAACGGGATTCCCAAGCGTCATGACCATATTCTCCGCGCCCAACTATCTGGATGTGTACAACAACAAGGCGGCTGTGCTCAAATACGAAAATAACGTTATGAACATTCGACAATTCAACTGTACACCTCACCCATACTGGCTACCCAACTTTATGGACGTTTTCACGTGGTCTTTGCCGTTTGTGGGTGAGAAGATCACGGACATGCTGATTGCGATCTTGAGCACCTGCTCGGAAGAGGAGCTCAAGGAGGAAACGCCATCGTCTACCAGCCCACACTCGCCCACCACGTCACAGGCTGGTGACGATCCCAACTCGATCGAATTCAAGAGGAGGGCGATCAAGAACAAGATCCTGGCCATTGGCCGCATGTCGCGCGTCTTCCAGGTGCTGCGAGAGGAGTCCGAAAAGGTTACTGAGTTGAAGACTGTGTCTGGAGGCAGGCTGCCGGCCGGCACGCTCATGCTTGGAGCTGAAGGTATCAAGAACGCGATCAGCACGTTTGAGGATGCCAGAAAAGTCGACTTGCAGAATGAGCGTCTGCCGCCGAGCCACGAAGAGGTTGTGAAGCATCAAGAGGAGGAACGAGCCACGGCACTTCAGAAGGCGGCCCAGGAGGCTGACAATGACAAGAAGCTGCAGCAGCTCTCTCGGAGGTTGAGCACGTAAGTACCGAATGTGACTTGATATCGGTAGATGGGTGGGCAACCTCTTATTTCAGGTCCACACAGCTGATGCCACCACGCGCAGTGACCGCAAACATCGACCGTCGAAAGAGACCAGTCACCAAGGGGACAAGTAGTGGGTATAGATGAGACCAGAGAGTACGCCGAAACGTAGTGTTAGACGTTGTTGCAAGGTTGTAGCCAATGTACGTACGGATGGGGCTTGACGCCCTTTTCTATGCAAGAACAGGATTCGCTGCATTGGGAAAATGAAGAGAATACACGAGGCTTTTGTCGCGACATGATAGCGCCAGGACGGCAGTCTGGCATTTGAACGGAAAGGCACATGCGATGCAGGGTAGGGAGCGCTTGGGAACGAACGTTTGGACAAAGTTGCGTCGGGGTTCACGAGCGACGGCTGCGTCGATAGGTCAGGCCAATAGTCAGTAGTTGATATACGATATTGCTGGGTGTGCCTTGTCCTGCACCCGGTTTATGTGGGATATCTGACTGGAGTGGAAATTCATTTGAGTCCAGAAGCGGCGTGTTATTATGACAACCTGTGTACACCTTTCAAAGCCAATGGGCTTCATCTCGCGCTTAGCTATCAATCCGGCAACGTCCGTGCCCATCTCCCGCAACTCCATTGCGCAATGCTCGGTGCGAGGATGCATCTTTGATATCTTTCCAGCGCGGAATTTGCCTCTCGTGACCAGGGGTTTCTCGGGGGCGAGGTGGATATGGATCATCTGGTCTGGACGTGCTTCGGGTTCCTCTTTTGGAACGATGGGCAGGAGAAATTTGCTCTCCTCATCTTCCTTCGCTGCCTAGCCCTCATCTTGAGACGGTTGCGATGGACCACATGGCTTCATGCCGGTAAATGTCTTGCAGATTTGGTTATCATTTCTCTAGCTCGGCTGGGCATGCTTGAGGATGGCATTGCAAGTCGGGGGCGAATATGCCAAGAATTTGCCGCTACGTGCACTCTCTAGCTCTTTCAATGACTATCTTGTGATATCAGTTCTTCTAGCAATGTCTGAATAGCTACTCACTAGGGCCGGCACAAAACTCGCCTCAGCGGAGACAGAGATGCTGTAGGGTAAGAAACAAGCCACGTATCCGTTGTCGTTTGAGGACAGCGTCGACACACAAATATGAGCGCGGTCTGAAGAAAGGCGGGCGCATTAGATTGCAACGTCTCCGAGCGGCGAAGCGAAATTAGGACACAGTCGCGATAGAGTCTTGCGGAGCCCAACCCCCGCCCAGGCTTGCTGGGTAGATTTGACCGTCTTTGCCGGCCTCCGTGGTGACAAGGTGATGGTATCAACTCGCCTATTTGTGCTTCTGGTGGCGTGCCGCTTTTAGATGCTAATCTTCCTGACCCATCCTCAGACGGACTCCCCGGATAGACTGCGGGACCTGGTCCGAGAACGACGACGAGGCAAGTGCCGCAGTTGGCTGCCTGGGCCACAGCAAGGCAAGCAAGGACCTTGATGGTTTTGATCTGAACATGACGTATGTAGGCCGAGCAAACGAGATTGTGCTCGTTTCCCGCTGGTGGGACGACAAAAGTCGAGTGAATAGAGTTTCCCTGGACTACCAGAGAGCAATTCACGCTGCAACTGCCGAGTCGGTCATGCTTCCACGAGAGGGAAAAGCGCAACGCATGGGGATGATTGCTCCTCGTCCAGCAGATCATGAACAGATCAACATGTTACACCGAAGCATACTGGAAGAGATTTACGACGAAAAGTTAAAGAACGACTGAGAAAATGGACGGGTCAGCGGAAACGAAAAGGGGCTAGGTTGCCTGCCTTGAGGTTGGGAAGCAATTTACTGTAAACTTCATTCTGAAAGTTTGTTAGATGACGAGTGTATCAGCGCAAAATCAGCTGTTCGAGGCGGCCCGGTCAGCATGTTAGGATCTGATTGATGCAACTATGTGATGCCATCCATAGCTACTCGCAGTGCTTATATCATCAGTAAACGGTATCTGATCATACCCCGTGCAAATGAGAATACTTGATGAGATTGGAAGTTATGAATGGATCAATATCTGAGCCCTATCGTTGCGAACTGAACTTATAAGCCACTGGCGATCCCGAGCCAGGACCATAAGAGGCCTGAGTGTTGCAGTCGAGATTGCGACATAAAATGGCCAATTGTTATCATTCTTCCGACACGCGGTCATCAAGTAGTGCAAGAGACCTTAGACTTCGCTTGATGAAAATGGTGTACTCTCCAATTGCCGCGTGATAAAGGCTCATGCTAGTCAATAATGGACTGCAGACTTGCTTCCACACTACGTCAGCGCCCCCGTTCTTTCGGCGCGATTACCTTTTCCGGGTAGGTGTTTTCTCGAGCCGTGTCTGGAGTCCAGCATGACGCCTCTAGCTGGTCGTAGATCTGAGGGAAACCAACAGTTTCAAACGTGATCAATCAAGCCCGTGCCCCATGCCCCATGCCCCATGCCCTTGTCTTCACGCTCGAGACGTCAAACAGGAATTTCATTTCTTTGCCCGGGGTTCGGAGAAATATTCCGCCCCTACACTCGATATAGACTTCGCCAGTCACGGGGGACAGGAGCGGGACAGGAGAGATCGGATGGCTTCGAGATTGCGACGTCGGGCTTTTCTTGCGTGGGTTGCGTATGTATATACCCTGGTGCAGGGCCTTGGTGAAGACGGCAGGCAGTATTGCATG
The DNA here is from genome assembly GCA_000709145.1 of Balansia obtecta B249. Classification (NCBI taxonomy): domain Eukaryota; kingdom Fungi; phylum Ascomycota; class Sordariomycetes; order Hypocreales; family Clavicipitaceae; genus Balansia; species Balansia obtecta. The sequence continues at coordinate 17,393 of JFZS01000047.1, forward strand.
GAGTCGGTAGTCGCCTCCCTGTCCAGGATGCGCTCCTCCAATTTACCCCAACTTGGGAGCTTCAGGAGATCTCGTTCCTTGGCCTAATCTCGGCGGATGCGCGAGGGGCGTCACCCATCGAAAAAAAAAAAAAAGAAAAAAGAAAAAAAAAAGCAATGTACTATAGTACTTCCTGACAGACCTTAATTTACATGTAGCCCTAAGTATCGAATTATCTGATGTACAAAGGTGTACTTCATGTCACATGGGCATATGCAGTATTGCTAGGTATAGCGCGAAGTGGACCTCGGAGCCTTGTCGGCGCATTCAAAAGGAAGGACTGCCTCGCGCTTTCAGGACAACCTGCCTATTCGAGAAATTAGAATGCTCCTGGTGACGGTGACGGTCCACAGTCGATAACCGAACCGTATAGCGACAACCGAGAAAAGACACGAGGGGGGAGGGTTCTCGCTTCGAGTGTCGCCTCAAGCACATTTCCGACCAACTTAACCTTCTACGCTGGTTAAGGCCAGCACCGAGCACCTCCGATGGCATAGTCTCGATCATGATCTTAATGGCCGTCAACCACCGCGAACTGTCTGTTGGCTTGGAGCTCACTATGCGGAGGATTTGATCTCTCTGGTGCATTGCTGAACCTGCAGACTAGCGACCACGGTTTCTCCCCCCAAGCCGGGGGCCATATCTCTTCTATTATGATCAAGTGACCGCGCTTGTTTCCATACGAAAGAGATCTAGCCTGGCCTCCCCCACAATCTGTGCCCGTATCTCGGAGTGCTTAATTTCGTTGCAAGTGGAGCAAAATTGTAATCGAACTGAGAACAGCTTTCCCTGCCTGTCACTCTTGCAGGAAGAAAATCTGGTGATGCTTCAAGCGGATCGTGGTCCATCGCCGGTGGTTGGTCTAATGATGTACGGAGGACTACTTTCCCTTGCCATCGACCGTCGCTTCGGAGGTGAAGTCGAGGGAGATGGAGGGAGATGATGAGTCGATGAGCACAACAGCAGAGCACGGCCGAGCGAATCGTGGCCAGGATGACGAACGAGGGAGGAGACGTCACCTGCATGCCCCTTTTTCCATTGCGGCACGGCCGGTGCAGGCAGGCATCTGATGTTTCAAAGATGCTGTATCTCTTGACGGACTTTAAACCGGAATCAGTTCGACCTGGCGTGAGGCGCATGTCTGCTTACATCTGTATGAGCAAACGATCTACAGGATGAGGCCATGTGCCGGTTACTTTCCGAGCATGACTCGACACTGCCAATGAATGTCCCGTTCAAGCTTTACTATTCGCGGCAGCTCTTATCTCACGTAACTGATATTTTCATCCATTTATTAGCTATGTGATGAAAGCCAATTCACATGCCTCCCCTCGCGGAGGGACGCAATGTGCCTCCTCATTTCGACAGCAGCCAACGCGCGAGTGTAGGAGCTTAACAGAGGACTAAAATTCTCGACTACCCCGTGTCCCGCTTTCTTTCCTGAATGACTTTCCTAAGAGTCTAGCGTCATGTGATGTGGTTCCTGATATAGCCCCAGGATCTCTGCACTATGGATGGGGAACACATTTCAAGCCCGGACTCCTATCACGGACCTCGCCAGTGCGTCACCTTCTGTTTGAGAGCTCGCCTATCTTTGAAAAACGCAACTTGGATGGATTCGGGGCAGCAAGACTGTCGTACCACCGCGTCTGTTTGACGGCGACGGGGTCGAGATGTCGTGGGGCTTTTTATCGTGAATAAAGTCGGCGTCATCCCCTTCGCTCATCATGAGATTTGGGTCATCTAAACACATGCTTTTTATTCCCAAGCATCAGCAGGGCTGAATGTCACCATTCGCTCATTCATGTAATTCTCCATCCAATCATTCATAATGCTGTCGACAGCACATATATTATCTCTTTTACTTGGAGCAGAGCCCTTGTTGGTGACGGCTGCTCGGCCACCATACCCATTTCGAAATCAGACGACGAATGGAACAACGGTAGTGCAGGTTGAGAAAGCACCGGCTGGCCCCGGCTGCGCGTTCAACTACCGTTCCTCGAAAACCTCTGCTTCTGCTTCCACTACACAATCCTCGACCACAACCTTTGCGAACACCGCACCGACCGCGACATTGTCACCGAACGTTCACTGGTCGTACGACACAAAGGCTGTAAAGAACGTCATTCCAGTTAGCCCTAGTAAAGGATCGGAGTTGTACTACGGCATCTCTGGTAGGGTAAAATTGCCAAGCAGTGTCACAGGTCATCGTGATTAACAAGCGTTTAGATCCCTCCAAGTCTGGGCATTTTGCTTATCTCACATACCATTTCACCTTTCCTTCTGTAAACATTGACCATACCGATCATGTTGCAGTCAAATTTGACCCGCAGCAAGGTATTACAGCGTCGTTCAAGAGCCAGGATGCTTTTAACCACGCCTTGGACAGCTGGTCTGTCAAAGATGGCTTGATTCTCATATCATACGTTGCTGGTTGTGGAGAGCACACTAAGGGTGAGAGGTGCTATTTCAACGTCACAGATCTTGAGTTCAAGAGCCACGATCTCTCTGTTATTGCTAGGGGTAGCTCCCTGCATCCCAACGAAATCACCACCTCAGGTGAAGCCGAATGGGGTTGGTGGGATGCCAGAAAAAAGAAGGCTGCCTCTGCTACACCTTCAAGCAATGCATATTCCTCGAGTTCGCCCTCTTCCACATCAAGAGGTGGTCCGCTGTCGACTGCCGGCATGAGCGGAAGTCCCAACGACGCTACAGGGAAGATAGGGAAGCTCGATTGCCGCGCTCCGGCGGACGGTATCAACGGGCTTCCCACAGCGTGCGCTGGGCACAGCTTCGACCAAACTCTCGACAAGAACTTGGGCTACGGTAAGCTGAGTCCCGAGTCAAAGAGATTTCTGAGAGACGTAACATCCGGCAACAATACGAGGATCGTCTCGGACACCACCTTCCTGTCTCCTGCGGCTACGAGGATACGGCGCAGATCTCTGGCAAAGCGTGACCTATGGTCCGATCTCGGTACCTTTTTCAAGAAGGCCCATAACTTTGTCTTCGACATCGTTGTCGGCCATGATGCAATTGATGCCGACCTGGACTTCGACATGTCCTTCCAACTGCCCGATCCCGATGCAACCCTCGATGCTGTAAATGACCTTCTTGGTGATTTAGAACAGGTGGAATCGCCTTGGGGCGAAGCAATTCTATTACATTCTGTTGAGGCCCCCGACATTGAAGATATTGGCGCTGACGCTCGCATAAATCTCTACTGTATCGACTGTGGTATCTCCGGCAATGCCAAAGTTGCGGGACGTGCGAGATGGTCGCCGTTCAGGGGCATTGAAGAAGGCCACATCGAGATGGATGCAGACATGAGAATTGTTCTCAAGATCGGCTTTGAAGGCACCACAGGGATCCAAAACGGAATCTACGCAGATCTATACACCTATGATTTGCCTTCGGTCTGTTTCGGAATCATCACGGCCGGTCCATATATCACTCTCAGTGCCCGAGTTGCTGCCGCTGCAACAGCTAGAGGCACCTTCATGGTTGGTGGTGAAATGGGCTTACAAGGCGCTCATGCGGTATTGGATCTCGTCGACCCAAGCCAGAACGAAAGGACTGGCTGGACGCCGTACTTTCAGCCCGTTTACGACTTGGATGGGGATATTAGTGTTAGCGCAGAGCTGGGGCTTCCCGTAAGTATGAAGTGTGGTATTAAGATTGGTTTTTGGGAGAAGGCCGTTGGCATCGTCGTCGAGCCTTCGATCAAAGGTGAAGCAGAGGTGGCTGGTTCGGCGAGCCTTGATAGCAATGGCACGCTCGAAGCAGATCTGACGGGCGACGATGGCTGTGCTGGAATCATGACCACGATTAGCTGGCGGAACAGAGTCTGGCTCGGAGCGTCAGACTTGATTCCAATTCAAGATTCCTACGACAGACCGTTATTCTCAAAGTGTATTGGGTGAGTTCAAACCTTCCACCGGCAAGGAAAGAGAAACGGAACTTTGGACGCCCCCAGCTAACCGACCTAAAGAACAGCAACAGTGACTCCGTCCGACTCAAGCTCGACGGCGACACTTGAAAGAGACGAGGAAATGCCGACAATACCGTTTGACAGAGACGATGACGATTCCGCCGAAGCCGCTGAGGCCAGGGACATGGATGCTCCAACCCCATTGATGAGACTTGACAGAAATAAGGGAATGCCAACAATACCGCTTCAAAGAAATCAGTCCAGCAAGTTGGCGTACAACACAACGACTGTCCCCGTCAAAGTATATGGCAATTCCACCAATACCACAGAGCCCAGCGCTATGGATGCTCCAGGCCGGTTGGTGAGCCTTTCCAGAGATAAGGAAATGCCGACGGTACCGTTTCAAAGAAAACAGTCTGGCCATGTAGCGCACAACACGACAACTGCACCCGCAAAAGTTTTTGACGATTTCGCCAAGACCACTGAGCCCAGCCCTATGGATACTCCAAGCCCATTGACGAGACTCGACAGAGACAAGGAAATGCCGACAGTACCGTTTCAAAGAAAAAAGCCTAGCCATGTAGCGCACAACACGACAACTGTCCCCGTAAAAGTCTCTGACGATTCCGCCAACACTAGGCTCGGTCAGCTACTGGATCCTCAGGAGACTGTGAAGATTGTGTCCTGCGCCAACGGCAATTTGTATGCTGTTCAGAATGGCCGCGCCCAAAACGAGTACTGCTTCGACCTGTGGGAGACGACGAAGCAGTCGGAGGTTGCCTACGACGGTGTGCGCCGGCCGATGCATTACTACAAACATACAATGAGAACGATTGGCGTTTCACGAATTCGTGTAAGCGACGCAGATGAGGTGCCACAGACATCAGATGCTGTGGTATTCAGCCCCGTCCGCAGCCCCGAGGGTCAGAGCCTCTTGGTCGCAGTCAGCCCATCACACGAGGTCTTCTACCCCGTGGTCTGTGATTACGCCGACAAGAGCGCGTCAAAGATCTTCCTGGCTAAGGATCCGATTCGAGGAGTTGAGACATTGCAGAGAAAAGATCTTCTGTATTCGGTGACCGGAGGAGAGGTTACCAAGTGCCAGTTGTTGGCTATCAAGGCCTAACTGACTGCATTCTTTATTTGAAGCGTTCTTTGTTTTCTTTTTCTTTTTCTTTTTCTTTTTCTTTTTCTTTTTCTTTTTCTTTTTCTTTTTCTTTTTCTTTTTCTTTTTCTTTTTCTTTTACTTTTTCTTTTCTTTTCTTTCCTTTTCCTTTCCTTTCCTCTTTTTCTTTTTTTCTTCTTTTTTTTTTGTGGCTCCTTTATATATACCATTTAATTCTACACATAGTCTTTGAAAGTAATGAAAGCACCCCTGCCAGTCTGACGCAGGCTGCTTTTTATTTTAAACAACTCGGTCATCCAAGTGACTATGCCACAATCTCAACTTTGCATTGCGACCAGGAGGGGACATGGACGGAGGGCTTAGGAACATTTTGATAAAACTGATCCAGTACTAGATGATCCGCGGAATTTCGGGACAGCGAGTATCTCACTGCATTAGTCCGTGCTGCCATCTACAAAGCTGGTGCGACTTGGGCCAACAACCTCTCACCGAGCCGTTACACACGTACAATTGCAAAAGACATCACCTGCATGTCTATGAAGACCGCACGCACGTCCCGACTGACCGGGACGCGTACTGCCCCAGGAAACGCATGAAATCTTCTTCCTCCATTGTCCTTGATCGCTAGCCAAAAATGACGTCTGGCCCAGAATCATCGTCGACTAGACCGGCTTAAACGTGTGCATCAGAGTTTGTATATCGGAGTTGACTATTCCTCCAACAATACGATCGTTGCTTTCGGTCAGGTGGAAGCGCTCTGGAGGCTGGGCACCCCGTGACGAGAATCTGCGCTTTGACAGTGTCTGGCAGCTCAGCAATCACAGCCCAAGCATGTTTTGCGCCAGAAGTTCAAGATCGCCGCCGATATGAGACAGGGCTGGCCCGGGGTTTCCGTTTTGGTGGTTGCCATTCGGCGAAGATGCCGATAGACCCCGATGGTCGGAGGACGATGCGTAGGGAATTCGATCTTAGTGGCCCTGTTTTCCCTAGCCAGACCTAGCAATAATTGGTATAAGCTTGTATAAGTCTTTGCTACTTTTCTGGGCATTAGGCGCAGCCAGAGTCTAACTCGTTGGCATCCGGGGTTAGCGGCACGGGGTTCGACCACCGGCTTCTTGTTTCGACTAGCCTGCATGAAGGACCGGAAACTATTGCACATGGTACATGAACCACATGCCATCAGATTAAGCACGCCAAGCACCTGACGGGTATATGTGGTTGGATGCATGCCGAGCTGCGGCAGCCACATCCGGGACCTCGTCTGCACTTGAGGCAAAAACCAGACTTGGATTTTTTGTGCCGCTTTGCTTGGGAAACCAGTCGTATATGGAGGCCGTTTATCAGTTCTCCCTATGCTTTGGTACATAGCTCACTGTTATGGAGTTTGTCACTTTTATACGGAACCTGCTTTCAGAGTCCATGACAAGACAGTAGCTTCTGCACCGACTCTCTTCCCACACTGCCAGGGAAAAGAATCCTGAACACGGCACAAATGGACATCCAGTAGGGGAACACTTGGGCACTTTCCCGCGTTCTATGTGGAGTTATTTTCAGCTTGGGTAGTAGCTGCTTTGAGCAACCAACCAACACGCAGGTATCACCATCACCAAGCGTGTACCGTACAGTCGGTATCGCCACGTAACTGGTAGGAGTCGGAGGCGTGAAGGATTCGTTTGGTCCGGGGCACCAGAACGATGGGGGGGGGGGGACCGTACAACGGTCGAATCCTGGCCGTTGTCCGCAGCTATGCTGACCAGCGTCTGCCTCGTCTGATCATGAGCGAGCCTCACCGGGATCGGTTGCCAGCGCCACATCCTGCAATGGCTTGGCCTGTCTTGGGCTCCTGGATCCGTGTCCCGCGCCACTTTCCTGGGTTAGCCCCTGATCCTGACATGGGAGGGCATCGGAAGCGGCGTTGAAAAAAGTCATGTTCACGATGGGGTTTGACGCAGTGGCTGCTGAGTCGTCGGCCGTTCCAGTCGCACCGAGAGTCTTTAAACAATGGCGTCCGCCCAGCGCTTTCTGTTTTGTTTGAAACATGCTGGGCGCCAACGGCAGACGACAAACATACCGGAAAAGCAAAAATATCCATCTCGGGAAACATTGCACACGGGGCTGGACGATGTTGGCTCCGTATATGCCAGGCCGTGTTTTGTTGGCTGAGGAGGGAAAGATCCTGACGGCAGCGTGCATAATACACTTGGATACTATAGCTTTGTCTCTCTCTCTCTCTCTCTTCTTTTTTTTTTCTTTTTTTTCTTTCGAGCCAAAAACATTAATGCGTGCATGGTACAAGTCGAGTTCTCGGTGAATAAATGGTGTACATACCCTCGAACCGCCCTTTTCCTTTTGGCTCAAGTCCGTGTGTGAGTATTCGCAACCCGGGGTAACTCAAAGACTCGTCATGAAGGTCGCCGTTATAGGAGGAGGTCCCTCCGGTATCGTCACACTAAAGTACTTGAGTGAAGCCCACAAGTATCTTGGTTGTGAGCCCGTGCAAGTCCGCCTGTTTGAGTATCAGACTCAGGTAGGTGGGACATTTGCCGCCCGAGTATATGAGGACGCCGAGGTAAGTCGATGACTGAGTGTCCTACAAGGGAGTATATACACATATATATAAACTGATGCGAAAACTTTACTCACAGAGTTTTTTGTTTTTTTTTTTCTAGTTAGTCTCTTCGAAGCAGCTGACGACTTTCTCGGACTTTAGAGTATCCTCCGGCGAAGACTTCCTCAAGGCGACCCGGTACGCTCAGTATCTGAAGGACTACTGCACGCATTTCGGGCTCTGGCCACATGTCCACCTTGGCACCCGGGTAGTGTCTGTACGGCGTGAGAAGCTAGGGCATAGGGTTGTGTATGAGAGCGAGGGGAGTCGCGGCGAGTGGGAATGCGATGCGGTGGCGGTTTGCTCGGGCTTGCATGTCGAGCCCAACGTCCCCTTGATCCCGGGCTTGGTGAACATACCCGTCGTCATACACTCTTCACAGTTCAAATCTCGACAGCAGTTCCTGGGCAAGAAGACGGTCATGGTCGTGGGCACGGGCGAGACAGGCGCGGACATATCCTATCTGGCCGTCACCACGCCCGGTGTTGAGTCCGTCGTTCTCTGCCACCGGGATGGCGTCCACTTTGCACCCAAGGTGTGTCCTTCTCTTCCCATGGGGCCGTGATAGAATTTGTTCTGCGTTAACACGGCCAAAGAGAAACCCGGGTCCTGTCGTCCTGCCGTGGCTTCGAGCTCCGGACCCTCGGGAGCCGGGCATACCTATTGACGTGAGCAGAGCAAACATGTTTGACACGGCGTATGTACACCTGATCCTGCGGCGCAATGACAAACTTCTTTGGGCGTACTACAATATCTACATCAAGTGCCTCCTTTTCATCTCCTCCGGCACTGCGTTGGGGATGGACCAGTGGATAGGAGGCATCAGCCCGAGCAGAGACCATGCCTCAAAGAGTACGTCTTCGTCTCAGATACTTGGCGCAGCCGCTAACACCGAGTTCTCCAGTCTTCTTCAACAAGTCCTTAAAGGTATGTCACTACATCAGTCAGCCGTATCGACCGCGGCGTGGTCCACGATACTGGTTCTATGCACTGCGGTCAGCCCTTGTGCAAACTCCCATACCCGACACGCAGGGCAAACAGGTAGACCTTGCGCCGCTGCCGAAACTCATAGACCACAACCGGACCGTCGAGTTTGTCAACAATGGCCGTCCCGAGTACCAACGACTACAAGCTCACACTATCCGGCCTGACATGATCGTACTATGTACCGGCTACAAGCAAAGCTTTCCGTTCCTGGCAAGCAACAACGAAGAGGCTGACTCGCAGTACCCAACGCCGGGCTGTGCAGATGTCCGACAGATTTGGAGCCGCTCAGATCCATCAGTCGGCTTCATCGGCTTCGTACGTCCTTCTCTGGGCGCCATACCCCCCTTGGCCGAGCTCCAAGCTCAGCTCTGGGTGTCAAGCCTGTTGGCGCCACACAAGATCTCGAGGCATTTAGTAGCAGAGGACGAACACCACTACCGACTGAAGCATCTTCCGGGGTCTCGTATCTCGTATGGCGTCGATCACGAAAGCTACGCATATCAGCTGGCCCTTGACATGAAGTCCGCGCCTGGCCTATGGGACATTCTTAGACTTTGCTCGCGGAAACGCATCGTCCAGTCCCTGAAGCTGCTGATCATATGGATCTTTGGCGCTCATTTCAATGTCAAGTTTCGATTGATCGGCCCATGGAAGTGGGACGGCGCTCTGACCTTCCTTACCTCGGACGAGATGTGGCAGACTATCACGCGAAGGCCCATCATTTTCGGTATGTCTTCTTCTCGCACGGGTATGCTGGAGACCCTTTCACTCAGACAGAAAACAGGTCATTTTGCTGTTTCTGTACTGCCCATGAGCATTTTCGGGCCACTTAGCTTGATGTGCTGGCTTTACGCCACCATTGGGCACCTAGTTACTGCTGTATACGGACTGGTTGTCGGGAGTGTGATATGGGAAGTCCAGCAGCTTCGAGAGAAAAATTCTTAGAATCTTTGCACTACACAGATTTTTTTTTTTTTTTTTTTTTTTTTTTTTTTTTTTTCTTTTTTTTCAGCATTCATTGGGGTAAAGGCGCGCGGATTGGTCGAAACTTGTCACTAAGCGAAGCTGTGCCGGAAGGTGCTAAAGCGTGCCTGCCAGCTTTGTTTCTTTAATAAGGGGTCCAAGTTTCTACACATGTTATTCAAGCTCTTGTTTTATTGGCCAAGGAGTGTTGATCAAAACATTTGGAGCGCGGTTTGTCGCTGCTGTATATAGGCCAGCTGCAAACGGTTGGTTTGACGGTCTGTTGCAGCTGCCAGGTGTACGCTGTGAATTATTATTGATAGAGCTCCCTCCCGACCTCATCGCCCAAATCCCCTATTCTCCTACCTAGCAGTTATTGCCACTTCTAAACCGACTTTACCAAGCATGAAGTTATAGAGTTATATCTTACAAAGCCTCGCGAGAAGCTTTCATCATTATTGGGCTTGGGCCCACTAATGGTCACGTAAGCTAAATGAATCTCCAGCAGGGCCCAAACTTTGTTCATCCCCGGCATTCGTGGCTTCTGAATTGCAGATTGGATGCCATCGAGCGGCCGATCTGCGGCTGGTTGGACTGGTTTCTACCTGGGAAGATTTGCATCTAATAAGCTCGGCATGGCGCCACAAGACAGAGTTCCCCTTGAACCATCCTGAAAAGCTGAAGATTCTCTTGCTCTCTTTCAGAAAATGTCAATCCCACATTGCGTATAGAGTCTTTTTTTTCTCCGGTCTGTCGACGACAATAAGAATTGACACCTGGTAGTTTAAACTGCGTTCAACATAGAACCCAAGATAACGCTTACGAAATAACGGACGGAAATCATGGCTCCAGCCACCAGTGGGATCGCGGAAGGCCATCTTGGGAACCTCGCGGCCGCCCAGGAAGAGATCCTTCGAGAGCTATGGCAGACATTATTCATGCTATACATCGTGTTCGAAGAGGCTGCGTCGACCACGTCGCATCATGAATCCTCAAACAAGGCCGTGTCTGCCACACAGTCGACCGGATGGTTCGGACGCAAGTCAGCACCAGCACCGCCAGCTCCGAATACCTCTCAGGATGTGCTCGACGCGCTGAGTGTCATCACCCAAGACGACCACGAGCAGCAGGCTCTGCTCAAGCAGTTCACTCAGCTTGTCGCCACGCAGAGCCCAGAGTCCATCAAGCTCTTCAAGGAGAGATTGGAACAGCAGCCCCCAGAGGCACTCCAGCAGCTGCGCCATGTGCTAGCAAAGCAGTCCCAGGAGTCGATCCGCGAGTTCCAGAAGATCTTGCACGGCCAGACGGCTGCATCTATTCGCGCCATGTTCATCGGGGCAGTCAAGCATGAGCATCCCGACAGGCTCCTTCTTCGGTTCCTGCGCGCCCGCAAGTGGGACGTGAACAACTCGCTCATCATGCTGCTCAGATCTCTGCACTGGAGATGCAATCAGGCCCATGTGGATGACGTTGTGATGCCGTATGGAGAGGGCGGTGCAGCTGAGGACGAGAAGAACGGGGACGAGAATGACAAGGCCCTGGTTCACGGTTTCTTGATGCAGGTCCGCAGGGGCAAGAGCTTCTTCCACGGCGTTGACAGAGAGGATCGGCCGATCACGGTCGTTCGAGCCCGCCTTCACAGGGCCTCTGATCAGTCTGTTGAGAGTATCGAGCGCTTCACGACGTATATGTGCGAGACTGGCCGATTTGTAGCGAATCCGCCGGTTGAAACTGGCGTAAGTGCATTCTCACCATTCCGGGAATTTGTGAATTCTGGAAATAGGACTAATATAGTATCATTTAGTGCCTCATCTTTGACCTCACTGGTTTCACGCTGGCAAACATGGACTATGTTCCTGTCAAATTCATAATTATGTGCTTTGAAGCCAATTACCCAGAGACTCTAGGACTGATAATCATTAACAATGCTCCGTGGGTGTTCAAAGGTACGTGATATCCCCCATCCTCCTGGCATCTTTTATTTTCCCATTCATGGTTGTAGGATCGCCTCCGCTAAACGGATCAATTAGCATGCTGGAAGATCATCCAGGGCTGGCTCGACCCCGTCATCGCATCAAAAGTGCACTTTACCTACGGGAGAAAGGATCTCGAGGAGTTCATCGCACCAGACCAATTGATCAAGGAACTCGGAGGAGATGAGGACTGGGAGTACAAGTACGCAGAGCCTGTGTCCGGTGAGAACGCGGCCATGGCAGATACAGGAACAAGGGATCAGCTGCTCAAGAAGCGAGATGGCCTTGGGGCTCAGTTCGAGGATATTACGAGAGAATGGGTCGTACATGGTGATGGGCCCAGAGCCGGAGAGATAAAAGCGAAGCGAGACGCTGTGGCAGCTGAGATTAACGAGCACTACTGGAGGGTGGACAAGTACATTCGTGCCCGGTCGCTTTATGATCGCCAGGGTAACATCAGAGGAGGCGCAGAGGTGAGATGGTACGATTACAAGCAGGATGATGTAGCAGAGAAGGAAAACAGCTCCGCATGTGCTGCATGAGCTGAGTGAGAGAAGGTGAAAGAAGTGATGCTGCAGGATTCCGGAGCGAAAAGTGATACTTCAAATTGAGCCGACGAAGGCTAAGCATATTTTGTATGTTTGGCAGCCCTTTCTGCCTAAAGTATCTGTCGTATGCTTTGATTATCTCTGATGTTGTATAACTCAGAGTCTACGCCGACGTGAAATAATAGATTCATCTTACTCCAGAGCCTGTGATGAAGTATGACACTGAATGGGTGTCGACGTTGCCTGCCTCTATTCCAATCAAGGCAACGCATTCTCGACCATTGTGGTGCGGGAGCGTCATGGAATTGAGCAGTTGCATGAGCTGCTGACCGTCAAGTGTCTTCCGGGGTCGAAAGTCGACATGGCAGATGAGGAATTGAGGAAATCCCGTACAGTCACGGCTGCGTAAGTAGAGCCATCCTCTTGAGCACACGATAGGACTTCTGATCGCATCTAGTCCCATCTAGGCTTGACATCTGTTGGGGTTGTCGATGGTGTCGTGCGGCGCATTCCGCGGGCGAAGGTGTTGGGAATGCGAGATGTATTGCCACATATAAACTAGTATGTGAAGGTACTTTTCCGTTTCGAGCCTAGTTTTACGCCTAGTTAGATTAACTTACAAGGGTCAACCCAGATTCACAGTTGTACATTACTAACAGATGCAGTTTACAGTCGGAGAAAAATGCCGCGATTTAATATATCACGGTCGATTTTAGCCTATGACGGACGGAGATTTTTCTGTAGACACTATTCGGAGGGTTACAGTACGGAGAACAAATCCCTGTTTGATTTCACTGCACTCGCACCAGGGGAGGTACCTAGATACTTACCTGCCTAATGTGCAAAGACACAGGCCCCGCTTTTATGCATTTGCAATTAATTAGCAAACTAGGTGTTTTCAGCTAGAAGAGGCGCAGGGGGAATACTGCCTTGAGCATCGCCTCTGCATACGTGCCTGGCAGTGCAACCTGCGATAAATCGTGCTTGTTTCTGAGCGAATTCGCCAATGCAGAGCTCCTGTTGTTGATGTGATGACCTACCTAGGTAGGAGGTTCAGAATGCAGGCATGTTCTTGGAGGGGAAATAAACCTTACAAGGTCAAGCGCAATTCGGTGGGTCCCGAATGCTTCGCTCCGAATGGCCCATGCTTTACACTTCGGTACCATCGACCTATCAGATGTACAATACAACCCTTGAATGCTTGAGGCCAATTAGATAACAGTTTATGAATAGGTAAGACATAGAGTAGAGATTGAATGTACTTTATTTTACCTATATATTATATAGAAAAATAAGTCTCAAAGGGTAGTACTTATATCCCTTTACAGGCCTCTCTAATAGTAGTTACACTTATCTAGCTGTTAAGAGCAAACCTGACTGGTAGAAAAAAATGGGGCTTGTAGATTTGTTAAAAACATTCAGGGGTTGTGTTGTAAGTGAACCCCCCTCCCCCCCCCTCCCCTTGCCCTGGAGATGGATGTGCGATTTTCATCCGTGTGCCAGTGGTAGGACCGGAGCATAATATCATGCACGCACTCTTTCGCATCTTTCAGTTGCTCGTATTCGTACCCGCCCCGATTTCTCCGAACAGCCAGAAAAAGGCAAGTACGTCCAGCCTCAGCTTCCGACAACAGATCAGACGCAGCGGCACTCACGATCCGTCCTTCGCCGTCTATTCCGTCCCAGACAGGCCAAAGCATCTTGTCGGAACCAGGGAGCGAATAAAGCAAAAGTTTTCTTTTTCTTTTTCTTTTCTTTTTTTTTTACTAGGGAAGAAAATTTCCCTTTGGCCGACGATGGAAAGCCCAGCCGCGAAGATGTTCAGCGTGCACCCCTACTACCCACCGGGCATCAGCATCCCCAAATATGAAGCCAACACCATGAGCACCCTCACGCTGGTGTCGATATTCTGCGTGGGCTGCAGCGTCATTTTTGCGGCCACCTCGTTTGTTGCCTTTAGGATCCGCCCTTCCATCACAGCTTCCTCGCTGCTACTTGCCTTTTGGTGGGCCCTCTCCGGTTTCATTCACTTATTCTTTGAAGGTACGTTGATGCCGTTGATGCCGTTGATGCTACGCACTGGTCAATTGATCAATCAATATGGGATATGGGCCCAGCCTGTGAAGCAATTTTTTCCATTATGTGTCTTCCAACCCATTGCTAAGTGTTTCACCAAGGCTACTTCTCCTACAACCATCTCGACATTGCCGGCAACAACGACCTGTTCGGCCAGCTGTGGAAGGAGTATTCCCTGTCAGACTCTCGCTACGTAACTCAAGATCCCTTCCTCGTTATCATGGAGTCCGTAACGGCCTTCTTATGGGGGCCATTGTCGCTTTTCATCGCTTACGCCACCATCATCGATCACCATTGGAGGTTTCCGCTCCAGCTAATTGTCAGCCTGGGCCAGCTGTACGGCGATGTCCTGTACTATGGCATCTTCTGGTACGACGAGTTTGTCAACGGCGTCTTTTACTCCCGTCCGGAGCGTTACTACTACTGGTCCTACTTCGTCCTGTGCAATGCCATTTGGATCGTTGTGCCGCTTTGCCAGGTTGGGTATTGTGTTTACAAATTGTCCAATGCTGCCAAAGAGACCAAGACCTCGGGGGGCTTAGCTAAGAAGCGAGACTAGATGCTCGCCACAGGATGAATGAAACTAATGCGGGGTGCTTTTATAGATGACGAATAATTCGATACGATAATCAGATCTGAAACTTCTTTCCCTTTTGGCAGATGAAAAGTAAGCCGTTGACATGTTGCTGTATGATGACGGACAGACTTGCAAAGTTGCTCAAACTTTGTTGGCTTGATGAGAACAAAAAACACAGCAGGCCGTTCTGAGTGGTGGTAGAGAAAAACCTCAATTACAATTCTCCGCTGACAGAAACAACGGCTGCGTTTATCGCTCGCACCTCCCCGGTCATCGCCTTGCCAAAGAGCTCAGCAGCACCTTCGACGTTTTCGCATGTCATCTGTCATCTCAAGCTCAACCGAGACAGTTGCGACGTTCGACTGCAAACCTGATGCAGGGTGTTCCTGGAAGTCCCACAGTCAAGCTACCCTTTGAAGATGAAGATGTATTGCAATGCATTCCGTAACCCGTGCATGGTTCTTGAAAGTCCTGGGTACATGGGCTAATGTATGTGACTGTGACGTCAAATAAGCCGGCATGGATGAAGTCCGTGCAATGCAACCCTCTTCTGCCGCGTTGATTTGATTGGTGAATGAACCCAGCCGCCACGGAAGTTAACCTGCGTTTCCACGTTCCATGGCCACCGCACCTTGCTTGTACAGCAAGCGATCCATCCAATACCATCCGTCAGATTCCTTCCCAAGCGTATCATCACGTCACTTGTACGTTTTTTTTTGATGCCGGACAGGTTGTTTTGCACGCAGGATGCGATTCCTCGCGGGTAACGGCCGCCGAGAAACCCGACTCAGAAAACCTTACTTGCGACCGATTAAAGAAGATGAACAACGAATAAATGAAAAGACGTCTGCACCTGCTCGCGCGGGCCAAGGGCTCACGCGTGATAGAATGGCGTCCCCGGGAAGCCACGTGGCTGAGAGGTTGTGATAACGTCGTCTGTCGAGTTTGACAGAAGCGGTCGGCCGCTGGGCAGCAGGTCTTGGGCCAAGACGGACCTCAGCGCCAGCACGTTTGCCAAGCTCACGAGCTTCGAGGTCATTGTCGACGACAAAGACACATGGCTAACGACGCCTCTATTGCGGTACCCGAAGCTGTCGTCCGAGTTCGCCAAGGGGATACCGATGGTACTTGGGGTTGGGGGTTCTTTCTTCACCCGTGTATGGAATATCAGGACTCATCTCTTCTTTTTTTTTTTTTTTCATTTTTTTTTTTTTTTTCAACGGTAAAGACCTGTTTCTACTCACCACCTTGACGTCGTTTGGCGTCCCAGACCACGACGGTTGAGTGTCCTAAATAACAGACACTGCTCCCCCAGACGGAGCTGGTGCTCGGAATCGCAAAGGAAAGGAAAGGTCGAGAGCTAATTTGCGTTTTCAACCAGTGAGAGATGCCAAGCCAAGGCCAGGAGTCAAGATCAATACAACTAAGAATGAGCAACATGACCCTATTACTACCCGACTAGTAAAGCTCTCTGCTGCTGCTGCTGTTGGCGTTTAGCAATCTGCGAGTGAGACTTCATCTTTTTTTCTCTTTTAGCATTCTGTTCTTAAAATGGCGCATTTTGGGATTCGGGTAATACACGTATATTCCTTCCACGTGCATTTCCTGAAAACCGCCTTGAGTAACGCGTGAGCTGGATATCGTAGGTCATTACCCACCGGACGGTTGACTCAGACTTCTGCTCCCATTGCTGGCAAAAGGGGTCTTTGCCTGAAGGCTCGGTCAACTACGGATGCCGTGTCTAGGTCCGTGGATGGGCGGAGGTAGTCCGTCAAAAGCATCACGCCAGTGAGCGTTGGTTTTGCAGCTGTCTGGCTAATCTAACTTTATGTTAGCCAACAAGATTATGCCTGGAGCGTCATTGATGCCATCGCAAGTTGAATTCCTTGCGTCTGTGGACTGTTTGCTCCGCTTCGGGGATGTGGTTTATTGCCAGCTTTTGTGGCCAGATGCAACAGTATGCACGCTGTCCCTCTATTTTCTGCCTTGGATTCGCAATGTTAACCAGGTCAAGACTAGGTGGCGGCCAACAAGGATGTTTGGCCTCGAAAACGCTATTTTCCCGGCTCACCGTCCCAGCAGCAATCGTCACCATCCTCTTTTAGTGTTCATAAATAGATACTCGGCAAAAGAAGCAGCTCGTTGGCTCTCTCAGAATATCTCTCACTATGCAGAGTTGTCTGTGGAATCATTGCCTCCGAATCAGATGCAAGAGATGGTGCTATCAGTCTTCCACGCGGTAAATGGCCGCGCTCTTCCTCAGCATGCGAATCTCGGGCGTGGTCACGCAAGAGATGCGGTACCGTCTTTCCTGCCGGCAACTCTAATTGTATTGCGCAGTGCTTGCGAATTCGCCCGAAACTCCATGTTCTCTGCTTTGGCATCACGTGTGAGTGATGATAGTTCATTTAGCTATAGCGCTGTAGATACCGTGTTTGTCATCTGCGGACGTGCTGGGCACCTATTTTTGATAGCTGATGGTCTCCAGAACAAGACGTCTCGGTCCGGTTGATCGATTCCCTTGCTGGTTCTAAAGTAGCCTTCGAGGCCAATGTGACATGATCACAACAGGGTCATGACGGTACATACAGCTAAACCTTGGACGAACCTCGACCTCAAAGTATGACGATAGGCGCTTGCTACTTTCTCACTCGGGGGTACAAAGCTATATCACTATCCGCGCATCTAACTGCTTTAACACATCAAAGATGGCAACATGGTGTTCAGTCTCCGAAAATAATGCGACTCCCATAGTCACTCGTGTGTCAGCCCCCCCCACCCCCCAGTCGCCCCTAAATGGAAGCCGAGTTGTTCTGTCGAGCAGATTATATCCGGGCCCTTCACGCTCCAAGAACTCAACTTTATCTTCCTCGTTGGGGAAGAGCAGAGTCTCTGAAGAACGATGGGAGGTCGATATAATGTGGCATATGACTATTGACTTCTACATCGGCTACTCGTCGGTAAGTGTCGACGTTTGTTGTGGATGGTTCGTTGGATTTTGGACGTAGCCGCCATGGCAGAATAGTGTTTCCTTACAGACGGCTTTTCTCCATGACTCATTGGAGAAACCTGAGGGCTTAGCAACTGGCGCAATTGGTATGCGAATATAGGCCGAAGCTATCAAATAACCTGCAGCTCCACGATATTCTGTGCGTGGAAAGCAAGCATTTCCAGGACGTGACTAAATCCTCGACGTCTCAGGTCAAGCTAGATGCGCTTGTCCATGGCAAGGAGAGTAACACACTACAACAGTGCTGACGCATCAAAGTTAATGATTAGATATATTCATGTTAGGTGAGCACCGTATACTTCATGTGCCGAGGATACATAACTCTACACCACAAAACGAAACAGACTGTCCCGTCTAGTCTCGATAATCCACGGTCAGTATTTTTCTTACTTTACATATGCATTTCCCTGCCTTTTATTACCCCGTTATCCAATCGCTGTAAGAGAGCCGTGTGCATCGACGGAGCTGGCAGACTGCTAAGTTGCCTCCTCGATTCTGACTGTAAAGGCCGAATTCTGACTTATTAACGAAGCAGTTTCGGCATTGATCTTCTGACTCGGTTGGCTCCTCTCCTGTATTATGGAAGGAATCCGCATGGCTGCCTCGCAGGCCTTTTTGTGCTGTGCCCGCTTGGGCGGTCTTGGAAATATTGGCCATACTTGCAGAGACGAGTGCAGTATCTCTTCTGGTTGCCTTTGCCTGTTATTGATGACTCCGCAGTTCTCATTGCGCTGATCATCGTTTGCTGAGATCGGAACCGTGACTCCGATTTCTGAACTCCCAGCGGATGCCGCACGAGAATGAGCTTCAAGGCTGTAGAACCGAGCAGGAACACCATTGCTCTTCAGAGAAGGTCTGACTGTCCGCAGGGTTGTTGACGCATGCTGATTATGTACAGCTTTAGTGACAGACTGATCCTCGGTCCGGCCCGACGCGTTTGACTCTCTCTCTCCAAGCGTCTCTGATGATCGACGTGGGCGGATTCTGGGTCTGTTGTTCGGCGTGTCCTTTTTATATTTGGTCGTCAAAATGTTTTTATCAAGATCGACTAAGGGTTCAGACAGGAAAGAGCCACTGCAGATGTTCTCGGGGGCGGCTGCTGCGGTTTTCCTCGTGGCGTGCTTGTGAGGGCTTGTTGCTTCATCATCCACAATGACAATCATCCAAACGCCAACCTTGCCATTGGAGCCAATGAGCGGGGTGCAATGAAGCCATCGAGATCGCCCTGTCGTTTCTTCCTCCAAAAGACCATCGACATCATCGCCCGCGTCAAGATGGGCTTCTAACGGGTGATCATGACGCACATTCTTGCGCTGAGGTCGGCTTTTATAAGAAGCAGCGGCCCTGTGACTGATGGTGAGCCATTTAACTTTTGCAGTCACGCTCTGGCCATTGGCCAATGCTTCTACAAGCTGGTTTCTCAATTGCTCTGACCCGCCGATTCGGTTGAGCAGCGGTGACTGCAAAATACCAGGCACCCGCATGGAAGGGCTGGTAAACAGGATTCGCAAGGAGGGATATGGTCTGACGAGCAAGTAATTTTCATAGACACCAGTGAGGCGGCCGTTATGATTTGTGGTCAGTTTGGATAGAGAGGATTCATGTCTTGGGTCTGCGGCGTCGCATGAGCTGTTCTGGCCCAAAACGACCCGGTTTCTTGAGCTGGTGCGGCTGTGGGTTGACTGTTCATTTGAGCCTTTAGGCATTGGCTTGCCAATCGCAATCTTTTCGTCAGAGCGAAGACCGGTGTTTGTCTGTAGTGGCGGACGATGCATGTGGCCGCCACGCTCTCTCACGATGTCCAGTTCATGTGGTCCCAGAATCTCCGCGAGTTGGGTGAACTCGTCCTTGGTCTCAGGGGGCAGCGGCTTGCCGGCTTCTGCTCGCTCATCCTCTTCGACAACCCGCTTGAGGGCACCCAGGTCATGGCAGCCCATTGCCAAACCTGACACATCAACTTGGGCGCCGATAAAGTATCGTATGACCCCGCGGCTGTCGTACAAAGGCGCAACCTGTGAGCGCACAGTCAAGTTAGCTGGCGAAAGTTGCGCTCATTACAAAGTGAGAGATAGTCGCATCATACCATGACAAGGTTCATGAATGGTGTCCCATCACGCCTGTAGTTCAAGAATGTTTCGTAGTGCTCCACGCCAGCTTCGACCTTTTCGCGGATGCGACTTACGCTAAACGGGTTGGTACAAGGGCCTTGAAGAAATCTGCAATTCCGGCCTATAACATAGTCCACCCCATACTGGGTTGTTCGATTAAACTCTTCGGACATGAAGACTATTGGATTGTCATGTCGGGAGGGGTCTGTGAGGCAGAATACTTCAGCTAATCCTTCGGATGCATTTCGTGGTATCCCCATGATCCTGTGCCTGATTGATACAGATACTGTCTGAATCCATACATGAGTGATGTACATGGGAAGATCCTCACGCGCCAGTATGTCAAATGCCGAGTCCGCCTTCACTTGCAGCTCTGGGTTGGCTGTATGCTGAGCTTGGTAGTATTCGTGGGTGAATTCAAAGTCGTGAAGCGATCCGAGCTGGCGGAGAAGGGCGTTACTGTACTCGATGGCACGGAGAGCCTTGAGGGCATCCAAATAGTACGTCAGAAGCGGCATGGAGCCTGGTCGATGTCGATGCAAGAAGTTGGAGAATCCGGTGAGATGTGCCGGATCATCAAAGATAGACTGGAGGTGACGATTCGAGAAGAGCAGTTCAGACCGTCTTTCTAGCTTATATTTAAGACTGCAGTTATCGGTCCGCTCGACTGGCATCACGAGGTCAAAACTGCCTGGATCCAACTCATCTTCGCCGAGAGGTTCAAGTCCGTCGGCGTCGCCTTGGGCTGCTTGTAGTGAAGGCAGTTTTTCTGCTTCATCGTTACCTTTACTTGGCGACGGAGATGCCGGTGGAAGCGGTAGCGACTTGGCGGAGAAGTTGGGCTCGTCTAAACTCAGGTCACTGTGACTACTGCATACCAATTCTTGATATTAGCAAAGCACTTCTGGCACGCAGTATCTGAACCTAGGCCGGAAGTCTTTACCTCGAACCAGCTGATGATAGTGAAGGGACAACTGCCGATGCATTCGAAGCGTCCATACTGGCTGATGGCATAACAGGGAAGCAAGCTATCACCAGTGAAGCAAACAACCTACAAGTGAACAAGTAAACCAATCCAACGGCCAGAACGAATGACGCAGAATACGTAATAGACATGGACAGCATTATCTCCGACGGCTAATGTGCGTTGAACCCGTACTTATAAGCGAATCACTTGGATATTGATGGATCAGCCATCATGGCTGCTCGGAGTAAGACGGGCCCTTGGCGGCGCCCGAGGTCCAAGATCATGTCTCTGATTGAATGTTTTCTGACGATCTCGGAAAATGATCAGGGACTTGGGAATCGAAAACAAGAAGTTGACTCTTTGAAACTTCAAGTGGGCCTATGAGTTTTTCCACCGGAGCTTTCTGCAGCTGACACACTCACTGCATTGCCGTCTGCTTGTAGATTAGTCAACTAATTAGGAAGCTGACGAGCAATATCTAATTGACAAGATCACTAACTAGTTAGTTAATTAGCTAGTAATCAATGATGTTTAATGTTGATATTATTTATTTTTAAGGAGAAGTCTTGAAAAGAAAGAAAAAGAAAAGAAAAAAAAGGGGGCAGGGGGAGGAGGGGGGGGAAGGGGCAAAGTAGTTAAGGTTATAGTACGGGATGTGGCCCAAAACAGTTAAACCCAGTAGGTGATGTATGTGCGCCCGCCAAGTTATGGCTTCCATATGACCCAGCTTTAAGTGATATAAGGAGACACAGCAGTAATTGCTTTTTTTCTTAAGCAGCCACAATTCGACGTCTAGGTCCAGGTCGTGCTTTCTCTCGAGAAAAAAGAAATTGGAATCGAGACATCGTAACAGCTTATCAGTTTCTAGACAGGCGTTATTGGCAGCTTATGGTGTGTATGACACCCCCCCAGGGCTGTTCATGATTCTTTGTATTGTTATTGTTCCCTGGTAGTTTTCATGCCGAGCGCAATGGCAGACGTGGGAGTGGTGATATCCCTTCTGAGGCCACTAGCCACTAGATGAACCAAGATATAGCGAACGCTCAGACCTCTCAATAGACTCAGGATGCCATCTCTACGGAGTAATTCCTGATCGTAGTGGTCAGCGATCGGCATGGGATGTTACTTCGGCGTGCTAGGGTAGGATTGTCAGGGTTCGAGAAGCTGTGAGCCATCGCCGATTCCACTTACAGCTAGCCAGGCCGATGACACGAGTGAGACAAATATGCGACAAATAAAAAAGAAAAAGAAAAAAGAAAGAAAACTTTCATAATAAGAAAATGTTGTGGGCCCTGGGCCGTCAGGACCGGCCAGTTGAAAGGTTGACCTCGTACGTCAACTCGTATGTGGTCACTTGCCGTGTTATCCGCCTGTCGCCTTGTACAACGACAGGTACAGACTGAAGTTTCGGTCTTATTAGACGTTACAATCGGCAGTGGCTAATTCGGCAATTCCCACAGCCACATGGTCCACCGATGAGGTAGCCGGGACATATTACCAGATTTGCGTCCACCAACAAGAAAGAAATTTATTGCAAATGCATAGTCGCATTGCAAAATATTGCAGAGGAAACAGATGTCTTGTGGCTCCGCGTCGAGAAGTGCGGTGAATGAATCCAGACATAACTTCGCAGGTATAAAACTGTTTCTTCGGTGCAGTAGCGGAACCATTTTCAGAACGCCTCAAAAAGTCCAATCGTAAGTCGTGTTCTTGGCCAGTGCAGGATGGGTGCGGCAAGTGAGATTACAAAACCTTCTGGGCCAATTCGATAAGGTCGAAAAACGCCTCACGCTCGGTGTCGATTTTAGATAGTCCCAAGCCTAGTACCAGGTTTCTCCTATCTTCTGGGTATTTGAGAGACAGATGACTGGCAATCTGTGCGGCATAGAGTTGGCCGACAGTCTCTCGCTCATCACCGCCACCCCCTAACAGCGTGATGGGAGTCAAATGTGTGGATGGAAGGAGTCCGTGGCTCGAGTTGGGCAGCGTCATTTCCACCATGCCAGCAGATGACTTCGTTAGGGGAACTTGAATCTGCACGTCTGTTAGAATCCTAGAGATTTTCCCGCCGTAGCTAATGTCAAATTACCCATTGTGATAAACGCCCCTCTTGGCTGATGGTGACGAGGAGCTTGTCCGAGAAGCTCAATGAGGTGACTTCCGTCCTGATGCCATTAACAGTTCCGCTTGTCCGCCTGCTTGGTACAGGGAAGTCGTCTTCTCTGGACTCTGCCATTCTATCTGCCGTACAAGGTATTGACGTTCGGCAGGATTCCTCCCGGTTGCACGAATGGTTGGACGAAAACTGGCAAAAGGTGAGATGAGGGCTGTGAATGGCGAGAACCCCCCCCCCCCCCCCCTTCCCACCTCCCAGCGGCGACAAAGAACCCCGCGCTAGTCCGGAATAAGCTGTAGATTTTGGCGGTCTGCTGCGGCGCAAAATGATTTTTTTTTTTTTTATTTTAGAGCCCATAATCCCTAATGGGTTTTTTGACTACGGACTATTATGGGTGACATTTGCTGAAAGATCAGAGTCTTTGCTCGTTGACTGATTCGAAGCATCGACGCTCTGGCCCGATCTCGCACAATGAGCAGCGCATCACAGACATAAATGTACCATGGCCAAGTTTGTGCCTCGGCAGAGAAAGCACAAAGTGCTTGCTCGGCAAAACGCCAAAGAGAATGCTCAGCACGAAATTGAGGACACGAACCAGGAAATTCTACCTGCTGCTCAAGCCGAACGCCAGAGGAGAAAGGAGCAATTGAAGAAGGAGCTACAGCAGGAAGGTACAAAAGTAAGCGGCAAGAAGGCGAAGCGGCTCGAGAAATACATCGATAATACACTTCGCAAGGATGAGAATAAAGAGCTTCTCGCCAAGCTCGCCGCGCGGCGCATTGATACTTCGCTCTTCTCAAGCAGTAAATCGCTCGGCCAAGGCAAGGAGACGAAGAAACAGGCATTAACCCGGGCTCTGCGACAGCGACGAGCAGGTCTGGCAGGCGGCGATGACATCCTACTTGAAGAAAGGGCACAGAAAGATGGCGAACTTGAAGCCTATCACGATCGTGACGATGTCATTGAGGAGATGGCTACTTTATCAGAAACTAGAGAGTCACCACAGCTTATCGCTCCGACCACAATCACGGTATCTGTTGGATCCGGGCTAAAACGGCCGATGGAACAAGATGACGAGGGTCGGCCCGTAATCAAGAAGAAACAAAGGAGAGGTGGACTCAAAACCAAACCTATCCCTCTCGCTTCCATTACACCCAATGCCGAAGAAGGTGAATCTGACTACGATGAGTGGGGAGGCTTCAGCGACGATGAAGGTGCCAGCAACGACCGTGTGAAGTGCCAGAATGAGCAATCAGGGGAACATGTTGACAGTAGCGATGAATCAAATGATTCTGACTCGAGCTCCGGAGATGAAACTAGCGAATGCGAGCAGGACGAGTCGACCGAGCAGGATTCTAACAGCAATGGTGAAGATGGTCAAGGTTCTGCGGAACGATCTTCCGCATTCAAGGCATGGGCTCTTCAAAAACGCAATGAAGCATTGGGTCACAGACCTTCGGAAAACACTGATCCTTTGGACATCCCCAAACCAGAAAACTTCGTGCCCAGAGCCGCTGAACAAGATCCGTTGCCATTGGAGCTGCAGCCCACCGTAAACGATGCCAGGAAGGCATACAGCGTCACCGTGGCAAGGCCAGCCGAAATCCAAGAAGCCCGCATAAAGTTACCCGTTGTATCCGAGGAACAAAGGCTCATGGAGGCTATTCACAACAATGACATTGTCGTAATATGCGGTGCAACAGGCTCTGGAAAGACTACTCAGGTACCACAGTTTCTTTATGAAGCAGGTTACGGATCTCCCACTTCACCGACACCAGGAATGATTGCGGTAACGCAACCACGCCGAGTCGCTGCTGTTTCCATGTCGAGACGAGTGGCGGAGGAACTGGGCGATCACTCTGCGGCCGTCGCGTATCAGATCAGATTTGAAGGTACTGTGTCTGACAAGACTGCTATCAAATTTCTGACAGACGGTGTGTTGTTGCGGGAGATGGCACAAGACATCACGTTACGGAAATATTCTGCTGTTATCATCGACGAGGCGCACGAAAGAAGTGTCAACACTGACATCTTGATTGGCATGCTGAGCAGGGTCATCAAGCTTCGGGCTGAACTGTCGGAAGAGGATAAGACTGTGAAACCTCTGAAACTAATCATCATGTCGGCCACTCTGAGGATAGAGGACTTAACCATGAACGCAAACTTATTCCCTACGCCTCCACCAGTGCTGGAAGTAGAGGGCAGGCAACACCCCGTCACCATTCATTTCGCTCGAAAAACACATCATGACTACGTGGAGGAAGCCTTCAAGAAGATCACTTGTGGTCACAGGAAACTTCCTCCTGGTGGGTTTCTGGTTTTTCTCACGGGTCGCAACGAAATTTTGCAATTAAGCAAACGTCTGAAAGCTGCATTCGGTGGCATGACTTCTGCCGATGGCCCCAAGGTCAAAATTTCAGCAACTGAGGCGCCAATCGAAGTGGAAGACATCGAGTTCGGAAATGTGGATGATTGCGGTGATGACTTGGAAGGATTAGTGCCCTCTGACGATGAGGACGATGAGGAAGATGAGGAAGAATTCCAGATCGAACAAGATCAGGAAGCTGGCCCCTTGAAAATGCAGGTTCTGCCGTTGTATTCTTTGCTTCCGACCCGAGAACAGCTGAGGATCTTTGAACCGGCACCGGAAGGTACCAGACAAGTCATACTGGCAACCAATGTCGCTGAGACTAGTTTGACCATCCCAGGTACGAGGTTCGTTTTCGACTGTGGCCGGTCTAAAGAACGACATTACGATCGCCAAAGTGGTGTGCAGAGCTACGAAATTGGGTGGATTAGCAAGGCGAGCGCAAATCAACGCGCTGGTCGCGCGGGTCGAACAGGGCCTGGCCATTGTTACCGACTGTACTCTTCGGCGGTGTATGAAAGAGACTTTCAGCCGTTTGCGGATCCTGAACTGCTTCGCATGCCGATTGAGGGCATTGTGCTACAGCTGAAGGCCATGAATCTTCAAAACGTGGTCAACTTTCCCTTCCCGACACCACCAGAGCGCCAGAGTTTGGCCAGGGCCGAGAAGCTCCTCACTTATCTATCGGCCCTATCGACATGTGGTCAAATCACACAAATTGGCAAGACTATGTCGGTCTTCCCATTGTCCCCTCGATTCTCCCGAATTCTTCTAGTCGGCCATTTACACGATTGCTTACCATATACCATTGCGCTAGTAGCCGGTCTCTCTGCCGCCGAGGTTTTCCTTCCGGAATCCCAAGCCATCCCACAGCTGACTGCGCGGGAAGGCGTTGAGATTCGAACAACTGCAGACGTGGTGGCTGAAGATCGGCAAGCCAACGTGCGTCGGCTGTTTAATGAGGTGCACAAGAACTTTTGCTACTTGGATGACAAGTCGGATGCCATCAAGTTGCTGCAGGTCGTGGGCGAGTTCGCGCATGAACCGACCGAGGACTGGTGCGAGCGACATTTTGTCAGATTCAAGGTTTTGAAGGAAATCCAGCAGCTGAGGAAGCAGATCACGGAGCTCCTGCGAAATAACATTGCCTCGTTCGCAAACCTCAAGTACCATGACAAGCTTGATCCGCCTACAGCGAAGCAGGTCAGCGCCCTGAAGCAGATGGTCGCGGCTGGATTTGTCGACCAGGTTGCCATCCGCGCAGATCTCGCCCCCATGCCCCCAGAGCAATACCGGAAGCCTACGCGAGCCATTAACACGGCGTACATTCCGCTGATGCCCCTACATGACGCGAAGGGCCCGGAGCAAGACAGTTTTGTTTATATCCATCCCGCATCGCCATTATCTCATCTTAGCGTTCAAGAATGTCCCGAGTATGTCGTGTATTCACACCTTCAGCGGTCCACACCGGCTGGTCTAGACCCCGAGAAGAAGCCCAAGACTCGCATGCACTCGCTTACGGACGTCACGGGCGCCCAACTGTCGGGCTTGGCAAGGGGAACTCGCCTTCTCAGCTACGGCAAGCCCATCAAGGAAGTCAGAGCGGCGGCGGCGGCAGGCAATGGGGCCTTGACTAGAGAATGCTGGGTCATTCCATACTTGCGGGCTGAGAACACGGGGGGGAGGCAGGGGTGGCCTTTGCCGGCGAAGAAGGTGAAGCAAAAGAAGGTCGCGGGTAAAGGATGGGTTGTAGAGTAATCATGGGGGCCAATTCAAAGTACATGATGGGTAACGGGCATGAATAGCTTTCTCAGTACTACCAATTTTTGGATGTTGGCGCTGAATACATTGTCCTGAGGGTTGCGAGCAGGGTGCGGCTTTTCACTTGCCAAAATTCACTCCCTCGGTCAATCTCCCAAGAATGAGGAGGTGAGGTCTCATGAACGTCGAGAAGCCGGCGCGTATGCTGCATCTGCGCACGCAACAGACATTTCCCGTGCTATTCGTCCATCCATCCAATGACGCTGCATTCCCTGCCATATGCAGGTCTCGTCGTACATGCACCGCCCGCCCGCCACCATGACACCAATGTCGTCGTCATAACTTACATCATCCACCGGCCCCCCGATCGGGATGGGGATGGGGGAAAGGGAACGAGCCCGACCAATATGAACCACCATGTGCGCAGCCAGCCTTCTTTTATCCATCCAACCTTGACATTTTCGAACCGAAACAACCAGCCCACACAGAGTTTTCAATAAAAACAGACCAATCCACATCTCTCTCATCATGGTGGTATCCAGAGCGCCTGCAAATCTTGTACGAAACCACGCCAGGCTGGCGCCCCGAGCCATCGCCACATGGCCACGATACCTCTCTGCAACGCCCTCGTCCCGGGTCAAAGACGATCTCGGCGGGCCGGGGGGACAACAGCCTCCTCCCAACAAGGCGGGCGGTCCCGAGGCGCTCCGTCGCAATTGGTACGTCCCACGCTTGACAGAGCCGTTGAACGTGCCATGGAAGAGCTCCTGTTAGTCTGTGGTACGAAAGTGCCCGCTTCCTTTTATCTAACTTGGATAATACAGGGTTGTCGTTGGCGGGGGTGCTTTCGCTTTACTAGCCGGCTACTATTACCTCAGTTCTCCCAAGGCATCCAAGGACATTGCTGAGCAGACCAAGGAGCAGGCTGCCAAGACGGCAAAGGACATGAGCGGCCGGAACAGGACGGAGCAAGGCGGGTTTAGGCACGACTAAGTTGAGCGCAGCGAGGCTGTTTTGCCGCCGGTCCAAGAACTGTCCAAGACTGTCATGAGCCATGTCTATCTATTTCCAGTACGTAGGACAATGAAGAATCTCTTCTCAAAAGGTATCGATTTATCAATGCAAGTTAATATGGTACAAGGGGCCCGTCCAACACCCCCCCCCCCCCCTCTCTCCCCTCTCTCTCCCCAACCTCCGGCACATTTCTTCTAATGCTTCTCGTCGGCGTCATCCTTCCCCGTCTCCTTGGCCATCAGGTATTCACCACCCTTCACAGCTCCGTAGAAGCCCTTCAGGCCCCGAAGCGGCCAAACGTCTCCCACGGCCGCCCTCGCCCTCGTCCTCCAATTCTTCTTCCTCGCCGCCTCCTCCCCGTCCACTTCGACCCTGACCTTGTCGTACACGCTCGGCAGGTACGTCGCGCCATACTTCTCCCGGAGCCCATCATACGACCCCCGGTCATAGTTGCGCCAGAACTCGTCCTCGGTGTAGTACGCGTGAGCATACAGCCACTTCTTGCCCCTGAGCTCCTGCACCTTCCTCTCCAGCGCGCGGTTCATCTCCACGACCTCCCTCCGCGACTTGCCGGTCAGGGGGCCCCATATGCCAAAGTTCATGAGGTCGGGCGTATCAGGGTCGGCGAACTCGGAGTGTAGCCCGTGGCAGGAGTCCGGGTCGTCTCGGACCAGGCGCAGCGGGCACAGCCACAGGGGGTAAATGCTGAAGTTGTCGTGCAGCCAGGCCTGGAACTCGGCCGTGCGGTCAAAGGGGATGCCCACGTCTTGGACCATGTAGTAGTCTGCGAGGCCGGACTTGTGCACGGCGCGGTACATGACCCGCGTGTGCATGAACCGATCCAGGAGGCATCGCGTGGCGCGGTTGAACGGCACGAGGAAGTACTCGAATGAGTATTTGCCGACCCAGAAGCCTCCTCTGTCGTATCGGAAAAGGTAGTCCGCCAGAGGTATGTAGTCCACCACCTCGTCGTCATCCTTCCCAGACGCATCGAGACCAGTGCTCGCACTGCTCTTGCCCCTCTCCCTCTTGGCCTTCCTTTTCAAATTCCTCTGCACTTCCAGCGCACGAATGTAGAACCACGGGTCCTTCGGAGCTGAAAACGTCCGGGCTTTGCACTCAGAGGGCATCTCGTCCGTCATGCGCCCCGCGCAAACCAACGTCGTCTCGGCATCAAACACGATCCCATCCACAAAATCATTCGCCTCCTCATCGCATTCCTTCCGAATACCGACTACTGCTTCATCTCCCCCCGCGGAAAGCGTGTAATGAAGCTCGACAAACTTCTTGGCGGGCCTCAACTGGATTTCCAGCAACGTCACCACGCCGAGGGTTCCAAATGCCGAGGCGGCGCCCCAGAACAAGTCCGGCTTATCCCACTTCGAAGCCTTCTCCAGTCTTCCGTCCGGAAGGACAATCTCGACGGAATCAATCGTGGTGTCAAACGCCCCGTGGCGAAAGGAGCTGCTCTCTCCCGACGTCCCCGAGAAGCCTCCTCCTACTGTGATGCCCGGAAACTCCATCACAACGGGCGGGACGAGGCCGTGCTCCAAAGTTGCGCTGACGAGCTTGTCCATCGGGACGTTGGGCTCCACTAGCGCCTTCAGCGTGCTTTTGTTGACGGCGAGGACATGGTCGAGAAGGCTGGTGTCGACTGTGTTGTCTGCGCGGCGATGGGAGGTGCGCGTGCTGTTGGTCGAGCCATGATAGATGCGAAACGCTATCTGTCGTTCATGAAACCTCTTCACCTGGAGGGCAATGATCTGGACGGCTTGATCATGCGCTTCGAATGTCATGTTCGGGCCATGGGCGGTACGCATTTGCACCGTCAATGATTATGGCGGTTGATATCGGCATCGGCGAGGTGACAATTCCTAAATGAGAGACGCCTTGTAGAAGAACTGCTATTGTTCTTAAATTACGCATTATTGACTGGAAAAGGATGATGGCTGCCTGATTGCCTTTTTGCAAAAAAGAGCATGAGCAGATAAGCCACGATCAAGGTCGCTGTGCCCTCGATGCTGGCGTGAAACTGGTCTGGGCCGAAGCTGCCGACCCCACCGTCCCCACCGTCCCCACCGTCCCCACCATCCATCCATCCACCCACCCACCCATAGCTCATGTTTGTCTCACGTTTCGACGCACGCAAGAGCGACGTCAACACGTCTTTCACACAACACAACGTTCGCATGTTGCAATTGCTTTTGTCCTGCTCTTGTGCCTAACTCTTGTGCAGTACCTTGGACATTTCATCCAACGACTACTTGTTGCTACAATCACAGCCAACAAAAAGATTGCGAACCGCAACACGCCAAACGCACAGCCCAAGCCATAGCTGCATCGCTTTTCACCACTTCTGCCATGTAACAATAACAGACCGGCCTCATCTGCGGCCTCCTCTGGTCGGTTGACGAGGCTGACTACCATACGCCCTTCTGCCCTGAACTTTGTCCCTGCTCAGCGACTGCCCGAGATTAATATCTACACGCGGCGGGGTCGTAAACCCAAAGCTCTTGGCAACACGGGCCAGGTCCAGCTTGTGGAC
The DNA here is from genome assembly GCA_000709145.1 of Balansia obtecta B249. Taxonomy (NCBI): domain Eukaryota; kingdom Fungi; phylum Ascomycota; class Sordariomycetes; order Hypocreales; family Clavicipitaceae; genus Balansia; species Balansia obtecta. The sequence goes on from JFZS01000047.1 coordinate 48,110, forward strand.
ATCGTACACGGATCGCAAGCTGTGGGAGGCATAGGCATGCAAGTATGACTTGAAGGCCTCCTTGGCGCTTTGGTGCAAGTAATAGTTCTTTCCAATGAGCTTCTCGAGCTGGGATTGCACATTTACAATCTTCTTGGACGGGAATTCAAACTCGACAACGGGCACACGAGCGGCCTTCAGATGTGACAGAAAACCAACTTCGTTGGGCTGCAAGAACAATAAACTACGACCTTTGGTGTTGGCACCTCGAGCAGTACGACCGACTCGGTGAATATAATCGCGCGTGTTGTCAGGGGGGTCAAACTGGACAATGAAGTCAACCGCGGGGATCTAAACAATGAGTCAGTGACGATTCCATGGAAAAGAAAAGGCACGTCTTGTTATGTATGTCCTTTTCATGACTTACATCGAGACCGCGGGCAGCTACATCAGTACAAATGAGAATGCCATGTTCCGCATTGCTGAACTCGAAAAAGGTGTTTGTTCGCTTTTGTTGCTTCTGTTTGCCATGAAGGTCCAAAACGGGACAGTCGATGTAATTGAGAAGCTCGGCATAGTACTTGACCGAGGCGCAGCTGCTGAAAAATACAATGACCTTCTTTTTCTTAGCCTGCATTCTACGCAAGAAGGAGAATAGCAGAATGAATCGTTTGTCAGCATCGCAGAGAACGTAGCCCTGCTCAAGTCCATCGACCGTGCTGAACTGCTTCTCTTCGTCAACATTGATGTACAATGGGCCAGGCCGCAGGGAAATTCTGGCAAGATCCTCTGTCATGTTTGTCAGTTTTAAAAAAAAAATGCGCCCTTCAATATTGCAGTATATACTATCATCCGCCAAAACTTACCGACTTTAGTAGTCTGAGTTGCCGAGAACAGCATGGTTTGGCGATTATCGTTAGAGAGGATCTGGACAATCCGTCGGATTTCGTCTTCAAAACCGACTTCCAGAATTCGATCCGCCTCGTCGATGATGAGAGATTTCAAGTTCTTGAACACGAATGGCGTGTTCATTAAGTGGTCAAGAAGTCGTCCAGGGGTCGCTATAAGCAAGTTCACGCCCTTGGAAAGCTTCTCGGCCTCGGCCTTTCGGTTGGCACCTCCGATGACAATACCGTATGTCTGGGAATGATGCTTCATGAGCTCGCGAGCCACGCCAAAAATCTGTAGCGCCAACTCGCGGGTAGGCGAGACAACAATGACGCCAGTGCCGTTTCTAGGTTTGAAGCGCAGGGCGCTAAGAATCTCGATCGCGGGAATCAAGAAAGCAAGCGTCTTACCGGAACCTGTCTTGGCGGCACCGAGGACGTCTTTGCCTGCTAACAACGGGGGAATAGCCTATGAAGCGAGATTGTTAGCAATAGAATCGAAGCATAGACCGCAAGTGTTCTTTGCTCGAGAATGATCCCCATCAATACGTACAACTCGTTGAATCGCAGTCATTTTTGTGAAACCCATCTCTCCAATAGCCTTCATAGTCTTTTCAGAGAGCTTCAGTTGTTCGAATAGCTCAGAGTCGGTAGTCGGGGGTAGTATGGGAGCGCCATCGGTAGGACAATCATCGATGGTGCTGTCCGCATCCTCGTCGTTGGAATCTTCATTTCCGTCCGCCGACTTATCCTCAGATCCGTCTGCTTCCTCTATTGCGGAGACTTCCTGTTCATCAGATCGAGTCTCATTCTCGTCTTCGCTGTCCTCCTCCGGCCGCGGGTCGGGCACAGGCTTCTTGGATTTTTTGGACACTGCAGTTGCATTGACGACGGGTTCGGCACCATTGCGCTTCCTCTTCTTAGTGATCCCGTCACCCATGTTAAGAAAGACTGTATGGACACTTCTGTCATCAATATCCAACAGTGTCTCTATTCTTGTGCACTTGACCACTGCAGTACGAAGAGGTTGGTCGTCTTAGTCACAAAAAAAAAAAGTGTCGATAAGTAGGAGTGATCGGCGATAAGGAACAAAAAAAGTTGCAGATAAGGAAAAAAAAAAAATAGCCACTCCTGACAGTACCTTCCCACCAGCCGCGCTAACCATTTACCCGGCTACAGCTGGTAGACAGCCCAGCCACACACGATGGGTGTACGTACCCCATCTGTGGAGGACAGCCCCAATTCGATTCGTTTTCTTTTAAGTGGTGAGAGCCAACAGCATGGCGGATTCTTCAATTACATGTACACACCGTCTACCGAACATCCCTGATGTCTGCCAACTTCTAGCGCACAGAAAGCTGAGAGAACTGCTTAGTCAGAAACCATACTCTCTTTTAACAAAGCAACAGTAATGCAACGTTCAATACGAGTTGACGTGCTTCTTAACGCGGCACCAGAGCGAATGTTCCTTTCCCGGGTCTTGAACCTCTTTGTCTACCGTTTTTTTTTTTTTTTTGCAAATTTACAACCTACTCTTTGAGTTGAGATATACATTAGCAAGCTTGAGCTGTTCAACAGCTTCTGCCACCATTTCATCCACAATTTCCTTGGCGGGCTGGACCTTGGTAATGGCACCAGCCACCTGACCCATGATATGAGGAATGTCAATGTCCTCTACGTCATTTTCGAAATCGTGCTCAATGGGAATTATGCCCTTGTCACAGAGTTCCTGAGCAGCATTGCCTCGTGCTTGCCAAGATTTAAGGTAAGGATTCAGCTTGGCACGCAAAGGTCGGCCACTGAGGACAAGAGTTCGATCCGTCTCAGTAAAGTCGCACGATACGACAGCTTCCTTGTGTTCCTGTGCACTTGCAGCTTCGATTGAAGCAACAAATCGAGTGCCGACCCACACGCCAACGGCGCCCTGCATGAGCGAACTGGCCAGCCCTCGTCCGTTGTGAATTCCACCGGCAGCGAGAACCAAAGCGGTCTGGCCTTTCAACATAGGAGGTTTGTAGCGCCGGGCAACGTCAACGACGGCGGGGATGAGAACAGAGTTGGCAACCTCGCCTGTGTGACCACCTCCTTCGGTGCCTTGGCCGCAGACGATGTCGACGCCGCGGTCCAGAGCCTTGACAGCATGCTTGGGGTGTCCGACCATGTTCATGACCAAGATGTTGTGCTTGTGGAATTTGTCGATAACCTCCTTGTCAGGGACACCGACAGCGGAGACAAATAAGCGAGCACCACTCTCAATGATGAGGTCAACCAGCTCGTTGAGCTTGCCGTTTGTGTAATCGTGGTTCGTCTTACGGGCGTTGCCTCCGATTTGCGGCAGAGCCAAATCGACGCCGAACGGAAGATTGGGCTGCTTGAAGTTGGCTTTCATCTCGTCAATGATGGCTCGCAGCTGCTGAGGCGTATATTGAAAGCCGCCAATGACACCGAGGCCACCAGCATTGGACACGGCAGCAGCAAGCTCACCGCCTGATGTGTGCGCCATGCCGGCGAGCAGGATGGGATGCTGAATATTCAGCAGGGTAGTGAGAGGCGTCGTGATGGGACCGGAAGGCGCCATGGTGTGGTGAGCCGTTTCCGACAGCTAATATGCTTTGTGTTTCTTGACACTGGACAATATGTGAGTGCGGAGTCGCCGATCTAAACTAGTGACAGAAACTGTTTGGCGCAGGATCCAAGAAAGCCACTGTACATGCCTGCAAGAACGCACTTGGGAAAAAAAAAGAAAAGAAAAGACAAAGACAAAGACAAAGAAAAAGAACACTATGGGATTTGGGGTACGAGAGGGAATTGAGGCAGTTGATATAGCAGGCACAATTCACGAGCGAAAATCCGGGTAACCCGAAGCGGCAAAATTGGTGCATCAACAGCTCAGCCGAAAAAACAACTGGGTAGCCACAGTCTCCGTCAAATCAGCCAGCTATCAAAGCGGTCGACAAGTCCTTCTGTTTTGTCGGGGTACTTACCGAACCCCTTTCCCCTCGTTGGCAGACGACCCGTGAGTGACATGCTAGTCTGCCGCGAATGATCCGATTGGGCAGCAGTCCTTGTCAGTGACAGGTCCACGGTCGGCACCGCACCCGAGGGCGGGAACCCCGCCGTCACATTCCTGGAGTGCGGGGAGCCGACTCCCAGCCGAGGCAGCTCGGTTCATCGCATCGTGTACAAATCTACGACAATATGGGAATTACATTCCCCCGGCAACCCCAGCAGGACGACTCTCCGACGTCAGCCGGCAAACGTATGTCATGCATCCCTTGGGGACCCCCAGAAACAAGGTGACACGTGAGACTTGGCATCACGGCAATACTACAGTCACGGTTTATTCAGCATTGAACTCATCAGGGGCCACACCAACTGAGAAGGCACCCGTACTTTCCAAGTTACCAGATTGCTCGTCACCCTATGGTCCTGCCACCTAGATAGCTGTTCGCTTTCCAAACGTCTACTTCGTACAAAGCCACGCTCGCTACTTTACAACAAAACGGCCGTGTCGGTCAACCACCTGATGTAGATAGACATTTGGCCTTGCGAGCTGCCTTGCCCTCCACTCAACACCAGGTCGGGGCCAACTCACACTTCTGGGCCTCCGTGTCAATAGTGTTCAATGGAGTTGAACCGAGGTGCAGCCAGTCAAGACGGCATGTCCCCTTCCGCACGCAAATCTACTCCTCTATCCGAAGCGAGGCAGCCGGGCTGCGTGAAACGACGGCGCGGCGCGCGAGACCATCGACTTGCTAGTCGTCTCGAGGTCATCACCGGGATATTCCTTCTGCCCTCCTGGTGACTCTGTTCTTTCGTTGCTCAAGGACTTTGAATCGCCGTCATCATTGCGCCCGGAAGGTATTCGCTCTTCTTGTTGCGGCGGCGGTGGATGTACCTCATTTACTTGGACCTCCATATCGAGCTTCGACTCTGTGACTTGGTCTGCTGACGACACCTCTTCGCTTTGCCTCCTGTGCAAAGTGAATTGCGGTTCTGATTCCCATTTTCTAGCTAGCTTGTTGTCGTGCTCCAGGTATTGCGCTCGCTCTCCTTGGCCGTGTAGATTCTCAATGGATGGAATTTCAGCTACATTGGGTGTCGGTGGCTGAGAGGAATGTATGCGCTCATATTCCGGTGAGTCTGCCGAGGCCGTTGATCCGAGTGTTGACCGAGAGACTGTTCTCGATCCTGCAAAGGGACCTGCTGGTCGTTTGCCTTTGCTGCTTCTGGTCCTGCCGCTGCTGCGATCATCCCTTCTGACCATCTCGTACGTGACATCGTCATCCAACGGCACCGCGTCCTCTTCGCCCTCGCCGTCGCTGGGGAGCAGGTCACCCCTGGATCGAAAAGAGTCCGACGTGCCTCCAGAGCCGGCGGTTGCACTCCGTTGGCGCGGCATGTGCAGCATCTGTCCGTAGTCTGATTCCGAGTTGTCGTCGTCATCCTCGTCTTCACCTCCACCTCCCAGCAACGGCGCTGATTCTCCGCCGCTATGCTTCCCCGGATGGTCTTGCAGGTCAGCCGCGCTGGGTTTATATCGTAGTGTTCCGCCCATCTTCCATGGTAATTTGCTCAGGAACCCAATCGGCTGTGTACTGGGGATAATAGTGGGATCCTCAGCCGTGCTAGTTTTCCTTCTCGCGCCTCTCGTGCCGTAGCTCATGCCTCTCTTCCTGCGCGGCTGCTCAGTCTCTGCTCCGCCGTGTTTCCGAGATGCACCTGTACCGGCGAGCAGGCGATCCCAGTCCTCGCCGCTCCAGCTGCCCAGAAGCCCGCCCGACTGCTCCTCCTGGTACCAGTCGTCGTAAAAGTCGAAGCTGAACTCAGCATTATCGCGGGCCCGTTGGCGCTCCCTCCTGCGACGCAGTCGATCTTCCGGGTCGCCAAGGCACACCGTCGTGCACTGTTCTATCGCATGGGCTATGGAGGAAAAGCACGGGTTAACATAGTTTTGCGAGAAACTAAAGATGCCCGCCGCGGCATTTTCGGTAACAGTCTCGGCATCGTGAGTAATCTGGTTCCAGCGCTGGCGCAGTCGCGGGTCTTCGAAGAAAGTCATGGTTGAGGGACAAAGGAAGCGAAGGGCAAGAATTAGCTTGCCGCACAGGGAGGCACCATGTAGGTCGTCGTCTGTCGTCTGAAGCTATAGCATGAGATGAGATACCTTGGGAGTGTTGGACGTTGCAGCGCGCTTTGAGGTTGACGGGGTAGGATCGTGGTGTTGCAGTAACTCGTTGGTGGTAGTACGATGGCAACCTCGAGAGTAAAAAAAAAAAAAAAAGGGAAGAAAGAAAGAAGAAAGAGTGCTCCCGCGATGCACGTTTTCGATATGCGCCTGCGCACAGCATGGCGTCACGGCTTGTTGAGGTGAGGAAGACGGGGGAGGTTCTGGACTATGAATGGACGGGCGATTACTCTGGGTGGGGTGGGGGGGGGGGGGTTTGTGAGAGAAGCGAAGGGAAAAGCAAGAAGGCGGCTCGTCAGCCAGGCACGTGCAGCGCCGGCTTTTGGCTTGATCTGGAACGAGAACAGATCAGTGGTAGAAAGGAGGGGGAGACGGAGCAGGACGACGATGCAATACAAGCATTGTTCTTCAGGCATACACAATGTGTCAATCAATAACTGCATCCGCTCGGAAGCTTTTGCCAGGGGTGTCAACCATGGAATAGAATAGTCTTCCTGGGTCCCGGCATGTCAGAGGGGATGGGTACAATATGTGTCAATGAAATAATGAAACAATGAAACAATGAATTAATATTAAGTGGGCATCGCAGGGAGGGAGGCGCGGCAAAGCCAGGATGAGCCCATATTACCACAAATGTGCCATATCAGAACGTGCCTCCTCATCCTCACCAGAGCAGGCAGGAACTCAATCGTACAAGGTTGGTGGTATCCGGAGCACAACAGTACTACTGATGCCTTCAGAACACATTTACCAGCGTCACTTCCTATCCAGTCTCAAGTTTGCCTTGACCCTAGCCAACAAATCGTCTCTCGTGTCGCGCTCCTGAGGGAACAAGTTCCTCTATTGCGAGGCCCCATCCCATGTCAATGTCAGCCCACTGAAACGAAGCGTCTAGATGCCACGCATAACCAGCTCACTTACAGCAGCCAGCCAGCGTCTCATTTCCTCTCGGCTCCACGTCTCGGGGTCGCCCTGGGGATCTGGCTGAGCCGGGAACATGTCGCTGCCCCAGATTGACCACACTGCCGCTGCTACGACGGCGCCGCCGAATGCTTGAGTGAATGGGTCAACTTGATGTTTTTTTTTTTCTTCTTCTTTGCAAAACATCTCATCATAAATTCGTACCAAGAACCATGTTCTATATCGATACGTTAGTATTCAGGAATAGTCAGGACGTGCACAAGTGTCATGCGCAGTTGGTCGATACCTTTGATGTCATTGCGTAATCGAGTCTTGTCGGCATGGTGAACTGATGCAGGCCCCGTTTGGAGTCCGTTGAACAATCTGAAAGTTTTTTTTTTTTTTTTTTTTCTTTTCGCGACGCGATGCCAGCAGTGGGAAGAGCACAGAGTATGTTTTGATAAAAATCCACCAGAAAGCGCTCGTCATGCAAATACATACAAACGGTCAGAAAAGGAAATGTGTCTACATGAGAACTTGCAACGCACTCAATGACGACGACGCCACAGCCGCACTTACGCGGCACTTTCTTTATTCGCTCGCTTCCCCGTGAAACCAATCTGCTAGTCGCACCGCCACATATGTACTCACTTTAAAGTGCACCAGCCACAGCGTATAACTTGCGCATTAAGCAAGTCGGAAAAATGGTCTGTGCGTCGTGGCCCCGCGAAAGTCAGCGCACAAAATTAATTCTTGCAAAAAAAAAACCATCCAAGCCGTTCTGGTCTGCAAGCAACTTGTCCATTTGTCAAGATATCCCGTCAAGACAGACCTTATCCAACACCGCCAAAAATGCCTCGTGAGGTCGCTGATATCAAGAAGGTGAGTCAATCATGCATATTTACCTCATAATATCTACACTGCGAAATGCTGACATTGCTTCTTATTTTCTCAGTTCATCGACATCTGCCGTCGCAAGGACGCTTCGTGTATGTTTTCACCCCCTCGAGCATGAACAGACTCCTCCTCAGCCCCCAATCAGATTAGCCGAGATTTTTTCGCATCGAAAATCCGATTACGAGGAAATCATCTGGAATTTAGATTATCATGGTGTCAAGAAAAAATTATCTCGGTCAAGAACATTGGTCTGATGAATTGATTAGCCGCGCGGATCAAGAAGAACAAGAAGACCAACAACGTCAAGTTCAAGGTCCGCTGCCAGAAGCACCTGTACACCCTGGTGCTCAAAGACACCGACAAGGCCGAGAAGTTGAAGCAGAGCTTGCCACCTAGTATGTGCTTTCGGTCGCGATGTGCCCAAGATGAAACGCCCTGTGCTAATCCTTTCGCAGCCCTGAATATCTCCGTCGTCGGCAAGAAGAACTGAGCGCTGGTCTACTCCGTACCAAATTAAATAAATAAATAAAATGAGATGAAGTTGATTCAGCGGCCAGGGGGCGGTGGGTGGAGGATATGAAGAATCTACATGCACGAAATGGGCGTCTGGGATACCTTGCATTTCAACTGCGTGCCGTCGCAACCACGCACTGCGCTCTAAATAGGATGGAAATTGAGTCGATTCAAAGCCACATGTGCGCGGCTGTCGATAACCGCCTAATGGCGTTGCAATTGCTACTGATATGGCCCTTTCCATTTCTGTGACACGCTGTGCAATGCATCCCTCTGCCGAATCAATTGTAATATCGACCACGTTGAAGCCATCTTTTGCCAGAAGCGCCCTTCGTAGCCACTACTTCCAAATCAAGCAGAACGGTATCCCAGAGTTTCATAGTTTGATAATATGGCATTGCTCAATCCGTCTGCGTCCATTGCGTCCGAATCCAGGGCGGCCTTGACGAGGAGCAACGGCTCGTCGCTAATTGACATGAACTGGACGTTGTAGCATTCGTCTTGGCAGGCATTTCGAACTCGTCATTGACACAAGGGTTGCCTGCCTTTGTTTATCACACTGCCAACGCGGCGCTGCTACTTGCCTCCAGACCTCAACAGATACAAAGGACACCCAATGCAAACTACGTCAGAACAAAAACGAGTACTTCAACATTCCAAGGCCCAAGAGACGGCTCGCTTCCAGATTCGAGCAAAGTGCAGGTTCAGCACCCTCGCCTACCCTACATCTCGCCCAGCGAGGCAAATCATACCCAGGCCATGATGGCTCCCCTTGAACATGACATCGAACGTGCAATTGTACTAGTCCTGAACAAGTATGTTAGTACGGAACCGCTGCTCGAGACGCTCCACTGTCTCCATCTGTCACTACTTCCCGCTCATTGGCCACAAATAAACTCTCGCAACCAACACAAGCACATCACGCACATCACGCACAAAAAAGCACGATGGAACCCCAAGAAACCGCCCAAATCCAGCACAGCCAGCAGTCAAACACACCCTGCGACTTCGAGGCCGCAATCCCTCCCAAGGACTCCATCGTCAAGGCCCTAGGATGGCTGGACAGGTACCTCGCGCTGTGGATCTTCCTCGCCATGCTGATCGGCATCATCCTGGGCAACTTTGCCCCGAGGACAAAAGAGATCCTTGAGCAGGGGCGGTGGGTGGGCGTGTCGATACCAATTGGTGAGTGAAATCGAAGTGAGACCACATACCACAGCAGGAGTTTTGCTTTTTTTTATTATTATATGGCGACTTGCTACAGTTGAAACCAGAGTTGATGGAGAAGAAAACAATTTCGAGCCGCTGCTGACTATATTTCTTTGGCAAAATGTAGCAATTGGCCTTTTGGCCATGATGTATCCTATCCTTTGTAATGTTCGGTATGAGACTCTCCACCTTTTGCTTAGACAGGCTGCGCTGTGGAAACAGGTTGTCTTCAGCATCATCTTCAACTGGATCATTGCTCCTCTCTTCATGGTACGTCCTTTATTCACACAAACATTGCTAAAACTGTAAAAAAAAAAAAATAAAAAAAAAAAAAAAAAAAACAGTAGAAAGCTGAGTCAAATTACAACAAGCTCGCACTTGCCTGGGCATTCCTCCCCGATGAGCCCCATCTCCGCAACGGCCTCATTCTCGTCGGCCTAGGTCGCTGCATTGCCATGGTCCTTATCTGGAACAACTTGGCCGGCGGGGACTCCGAGTACTGTGCCATTCTTGTGGCTATCAACTCGATGCTGCAAATGGTGCTCTTCGCCCCAATGACCATTCTGTTCATCACCATCATCAGTGACTCCGACAACGACAGGATTCGCAAACTATCCTACTCACTGGTGGCAACCAGCGTAGGCGTCTTCCTCGGCATCCCCCTCGGCGCTGCCATCCTCACCCGCCTGGTTCTGAGAAAGATCGCAGGCGACAAGTGGTTCACTGGTGTCTTCATCAAGTTCCTCTCACCACTAGCGCTCATCGGTCTCTTGTACACCATCATCGTCCTCTTTGCAGCGCAAGGAAAACATGTTGCTAGACAGGTGGTCTCGGTTGTGCGTGTTGCTGCCCCGCTGATAGTGTACTTCCTTGTCATCTTCTTCGTAACGCTGTGGGCGACACGGCAGCTAAAGTATGGGTACCGTTTGAGTTGCACGCAGAGCTTCACTGCGGCTAGTAACAACTTCGAACTGGCAATTGCTGTGGGTGTCGCAACCTTTGGTGCGAACAGCGAAGAGGCCTTGGCAGCGACTGTGGGACCACTTATAGAAGTCCCGGTTTTGATAGCGTTGGTATATGTGATGAGGTGGATTGGCTCGAGTCGGAATTGGCGCTAGGGATTGAGGTTGTGACTCTTTGGGACAAATCCAGACACTTTGCTCAACAATTGTAACACCGGCCAAAACCACTGCCTGGCTTCTTCGCAGCTCTCCCTGTCATTGTTCTGAGATCACTTTCCATTCACAGCAGCACCACACCCCACCACGATAGACCAGCTAAGTAAGCGACGTGTCGTCGTGTATGTAATTTTCCGCAAGCAGTGCATTCAATCGTCCTTGGGTCGTATTGGTCCAGAGGCACAGCTCATGAACACTGTGCACTGCCATTCTCGCCCTCCAGGATTTGGAAGAGCATAGTATTTCTGACAAAGCACTCATTGCGACCGTTGCATCCCAGTCGGGCCTTGGCTACCTCACGATCGCCGTGGCCTTGCATCTCTGCAATAATTGCGGCAGCAGCACTGCATGACATCTCCATAGGCGACGAAAAGTCCTGGACGACTGTCGAAGCGCCAGGAGATAGCCCCGGAGCGTATGAAGACGTGGGTGTGACGGCGCCAGTGCTGGGCTCGACTGTTGACGGACTTGGTGACTCAGACGCTGGCGTAGGAAGCGTTGTGGTGCGTCGCGCTTGGTCCTCGCAGCAACTGCCCTGTTGCAGAGTGGCAAATGCGAGAACGTCCAGTTTGTCAAAGGAGCTGCTGGCCTGGGATGGGGACGTAGAGGCAAAGCTAGAATACAGCCCATACCCTTGCTTACTGTCATTGCCAGGGATGTTCTGCTGGGAATGAGGCAATCGAGGGGAGAAAGTATAATGCTCTTGTCCAGATCTTGGTGCAGAATAGGTCAATTCTGCAGTGACATTCATGTCAGATGCAGGCGATATGACTGACGTTATGGCAGCGGCAATACTGTCCAGACCAGATTGGGGTCGAGAGCCGCCGAGATCCTCCCTGTTGAAAGCATCGCCGTCTTGCGTTGGAGGCACACTTTCCCTCTTGATAATGGGTGCGCTCTTTGTGCTTGACTTTTGCTCAGGTTGACCCAGCTGTCCATGATACAACGGTCGCAGGCTCACGCTAGAGAGCGCCTCTGCAGCCTCACGATCCTGGCACGACTGCAGAAAGGCCTCAATATCGGCCTCAGTGGCGCCTGCACGCGCCAGCATCATCCTAAGTCTCGTGTTCTCGAGGGCCACCGTCCGCGCAGCTTGTTGCATCTCAAGCGTAGCGCCAACACCCTGCTTCTCGTATTCCTGGACCTTGCGCTCTAGGTTTTCCACATATTCCTTCCGTCTGGCGCGAGACCGTCGTTGGTTGTCGCGGATGCGAATGGCGGCCGCGCTCTGCGAGTGTTCCGTTGTGCTCTGCTGCTCCAATCGAGTTGGCGGTGTTAGCCAAGACCAGTCCACAACGATGCGTAATGAATGATACAACACAGAGCATGAAGAGCAGCGAATGGGTAATTCCAAGTCGAAATTGGAAGAGATGTGTCAATCGAGAGAATGCTACTGCCTTGCGAGCAGCTTTGGCTCTCGAATCATGCATGACAAATCATTTCTCTTTCGGCCTGGTTGACTCAGTCACCAGTGACAACCTCACTCAAACCGAGCGAATGGCACACAAGAGGAATGGAAAATCCATGGGGTTAATTGGCGGGCGCAAAGGGCAGAGAGAGAAGAATAAAAAAGGGATAACATGCTGTTCATCGGATTAAACGCAGCTCACCTTTGCTCCTGCCATTGTGGCACGGTGTGGGTGATGGGACAAATATCGCTTGGTGTCACTCTAGCAGCGGATCAATTGACGTTGACTGGCGGGAGTTGAATTTTAACCGAAGCATAAGCTCCAAAAAAAAAAAAAAAAAAAAAAAAAAAAAGGGCTGGTTGAGAGAAAAATCCTGACTTGCAGTTGCGGGGCTGGCAACGACGCGTGGGTTGGTGGTGTCATGCGTGACACGGACGGGGGACGGGGACGTGACGTGAGCGTGCATGTTGTCGGCTAGGATGAAAGGCCAGGACAATCACAATATGCAGCTGCTCCGTGCCCCAGATTTCCATGGCTTGGTTGCTAAAAGCCACCATATCTCCTTTTAAACTGAGCAGATCTCATGTTCTCGATCAATCCGTACAAGGGCTCGAAAGACGGCGCTGTTGTCAGGCAGCAGGGATGCGGTTCTTGGTCTTGAGCGGCTAGTGCGTCAACTGGTCCTTTTTTTCTATCTTACTTCGTGTGAGCCAGTTCGCCTTTGCGACGACTAGCTCGATACGGGTATCATTTGAGAAAATAAAAAAGAATAATAATAAATCAGTCGCTCTGGGCGCCAAACCTTGAGGGGGGCTTGATGCAATGCAATTCGTGACAGCGCCCGCCATACCCTTCCACTGTCTGGCATGCCCTCATGGCGCCATCACTTGAAGAGCCGCCGTCTTGTTCGAGTCGAAAATCTCTCCACGCCGCTCCCTTGCTGAGCATGCCACAACTGTTGGACGCCTACTCCCCGGCTCTCTCCACAGAGTTTGTACCGTCGCCATGCTTCCCGAAGATGGTCGGGCCGCAGGGGGCCACGCTTCAGCTCTGGTTCCTCAGCTTCCTCATCGTTGATCGCACCGTTGACCGAAGGAGGGGGCGTGGGAAGATCGGTCTGCTTTTCGCCCGCTAAGATCCATTCCCCTTGGACGTTTCGCGCAGCTTCGATGATTTCTCCAACAAACAGCTTGGCCACAGCCTTGACGGCAGTGCTGACCATTTGCGGCACGGACTGAGATACTGTTGCATTTACCACCTTTGTAGCACATGTCAGAAGATAATAGACAAAGATGCAGAGTCGTCATGTAGCGACCATCTTACCCTTTTGACAACAGCGTCTGATAACTTGGCTGCTCGCCATAGTTCATATCGATTATACTGTTCACTGTCGAAAGCTTCCACCAACATGGCCCTCAACCGTATCTCCTCCTGTTTCTGCTCCTGAGTACGAGCACCTGAATCCTCCAGGGCCATTTCTCCATTTTCATCATCATCTTCATCGTCGTCGTCGGCTTCCTTGTCACCTCCCTGGCCACTAACACTGGTTGGAGCCTTGCCCCCGACTAAGCTTGGTGTTCGTTCCGCAGAGTAGTCACTTTTGGCATTCTTGGATTTGCGACCTCTCTTCTTCTTGCGTGCCCCGCTGGTCGTAGCACTGACAGCACTGCCACTCACAATAGAAGCTGCGTCGACGGAGGGAGAACGAGGGTAGGGCGATCTGCTGTCTTCTGGCGGGAACGATGTTTGTCGTAAAGGGTGAGCCGGTGCGGATGACTGTGATATAATGGAGGCTTTTCGGCGCTTGATTGGCGGAGCGTTGATCTCGAGTGTTGAAGATCGCCTCTTGTTTGGCAGTTGTGCTGGTGACGGATTAGGAGGCGACATGGCCAAAGGCGAGGTAGCATACGGCGGCGATGCCATGATTCTGAGATGAGATTCGTAAGCCGATAAAAAACTGCGCAATATTGGCAGATGAAAGAGAGAAGAAAGTGCTTGTGAGTGACGCAGAAAACCCGCCTTTGGTGTAAACGAACAAAAAGAGGCGAGCCTAACCACTACGCATTCAGCTACAGACGCGTTCATACCCGTGGCGGCCGAAGTCGCCCGGTCACATGACCAGGGGGAAGCCATGCGGCAAGGTGTGACAGCTGCCGTGTTTGCCGTGGTGCCTCCGTTGATAGTTGGTTGATAGTAGCGTGGGAGTGAATTGTCGGTAACTTGGACAGTTTGGAATATCGAATATCCATCCAGCATCCAGCATCCAGCAGCAGCAGCAGCAGCAGCAGCAAAAGCCGATGCGTCGAACCATCATCCATCGCTCACGACACTTGTAAGCACGGGACGTCTAGCAAGCCCCTTGCACCTTCCCTCCCATCGCCAACCAGACCCCGCGCCACCGGATTAACGTTTTTTTTTTTTTTTTTTTTTTTTTTTTCCTTTCTATCTCTCAAAGCCAAGTATCCGAAGTACTCCGCATTTCCGTATCCATAAAGTTCACGATTTGGAACTTTGACTGTGCCTAGGCAGTCAGCCAGCCAACCAGCCAGCCAATGCGTCAATTGTTTCGTTCCATAAGAATAGAAACAGGCTTTGAACAGATGCATCTTCGAGATCACTTAATGGCCCACCTGCCTGCGTCCCCTTCCTTCCAAGTTGTTCAAACCTCATCTTCTGCACATATGATTTCGTGAGACACTCGCCAATCTTTCTTCGACACTCGAACTCGTTCGTTCGGGAGAGGAGATTTTTACCACCCCGCTTGGGACTATTAATCCCGGTTCGGCCGCTAGTTCTTTCGTTCCTCCCTGCCGGTTCGTAGTCTCCACCGACATCGCTTCAAGAAACCTGCTGATTCCATCTTTTGCCTTGTTAAGCCGCAACCCGCCATTTGCCATCCGCCATCCGCCATCCGCTATCCGCCATCACCTCTCCCAAACTGCCTTGATTTCTTTCCCGCCTCTCAATCCGAGCCTCAGTGTGCATACAAGATACCTTCTCCGCTATTGGTGTGCACAGTCTCTTCGTAGATTCACCAGTCTCTCTGCAATGGCACATTTTGCGGCGTCGGAAGACTCAGCTGCCATGAATAAGCGGACCCAAGATACCGCGAGTGTTTCCGGCTCATCAACAAGTGAAGGGTCAGAGCGCAAGCGCAAGCGCAGAAACAAGAGCAATGGAACCAATGCCGGGGACGACTCTCAATCGGCTGCAACCAATGGCCGCCGCTCGGGCGCTGTCTACAGGAGACGCCATAGCCTCAGCAAAGCAGCTCGCGATCCTCGAGATGAACCGCCTACTAAGAAGGTAGCAAGCGCCGCGGGAAGCCAAGAGCTAGTACGGTCACCGAGCCCTGTTATTGATTTTGAGGGCCTGAGCAGACCGAGTACGTACACAGCTCAAAGACAGACATGGGACACCTTGATGTAAGTTTTGCTGATCGTCTGCAGGCCGCGGAACTCGAGAACGACAGGAGGAGACTGAGGAACAAGCCGCCAAGCGGATGGAAAAGATGCGCGGCGCCGTCCGGACACTGTTGGAATGCGTCGGCGAGGACCCCGACCGAGAAGGGCTACTTGACACTCCGTCACGATACGCAAAGGCTCTCATGTTCCTCACCAGCGGCTATCAGGTTGACGTCGAGGAGACCATCAACAACGCTCTGTTCAATGAATCCCATAACGAATTGATCATTGTGAAGAACATTGAGATTCACTCCCTTTGCGAGCATCATTTGGTTCCCTTTATCGGCAAGGTCAGCAATCTCATAGTGACATGTCGAGTTCAAGCATTCGGTCATATTCTGACATTCTCCGGAGCTAGATGCACATTGGATACATCCCTCGAAACACCGTCATTGGTCTGTCCAAGCTCCCACGAATCGCTGAGATGTACGCCCGCCGTCTTCAGATTCAGGAGCGTCTGACCAAGGAGGTCGCCAACGCCATCATGGAGATCCTCAAGCCCCGCGGCGTGGCTGTCGTCATGGAATCCAGCCATTTGTGCATGGTAATGCGCGGTGTCGAGCAGACCGCCACGTCGACCATAACCAGCTGTATGCTGGGCTGCTTCGAGAAGTCCAGCAAAACACGCGCAGAATTTCTAAGCCTGGTCGGGCTTAATAGAGGCTCATGAGCTACGTTGTCCCACGTTTTCCCACGTCGTAATGTACCCTGTACACTTGGTTATTTGCTTGTAGAAATTCACTTTGTACTTCTCATCGGCGTTGAGGACTTGTTTTCAACCCACCACAGCGAGCGTATAGGGAGGGGGCCATGCTTTCAACAGTTGCCGGTCAGGTCACAAAAGCTGGGGCGGTAGTCTTGATTTATCATCATTATAAATATCACAAAGGAATGCTATCATCGCTTCTTGGGCATAGAAATATCTGGGCTCAACGCCCTGGAAAGTTGGAGATACGCAGCAGATTCGCGAAATTCCACATCTCAAGACAATATACTCCAGTTCACATTCTGTTTTTTTCTAAAGATATGAGAATAAAATATCACTGCGAAGCCTTATCTAACAACCTTTATTTTCAATGGCATGATTCAGAATAAATCGGAGAACCTATTGGCACCAATGGGTTCTAATGTAGTTTAATAAACATTTCAATTAAACAGTAGCAGAATTAAATGTAACAATGAGCCTCTCCTCATGTGTAAAACAGGGAAACCCCCAGGATAAGCGCAGCAGAAGATAGCGAATTTTAAATATGATGATGATGCGTCTACCAAGCACCTTGCTTGTCAAAGAAAAACTCCATATTCTCCGCGAATTCCTCTGAGCCCACGTTGCTCAAGTGGATGCCATTTGCTTTCGCATAGTCCGTAACTCATCGTCGCACACCCATAGAACGGTACAAGTTTGATGAAGGAAGAAAGAGACATCCTTCAGCAAAAAACAAGAGCACCAGAAACCCCTATTGCTAAAACCCATACTAAATGAACACGTTTGAGAAAGACGTACATGTCAAGCCTTCACAGCAAGAAAAAGCAAAAAAAAAAAAAAAAAAAAAAAAACTCAAAACAAAACTCCGCGTTCTCCAAATGTAGTCCTGAAATGCTCCTACTCGCCGTCTATCATGGCATCCAGTGCGTTTCTCTCGCTTTCCAGTAACTCGGCGGTCACAGCGTCTGCGACATTGTCATCTTTCTTGTCCTCATCGTCATCGTCATTAGTCATTTCTTTGAACATTTGATCGACATTGCCGTCTTCCTTTTTGATTTGCGTGCTATCAGCGGGCGAAACGGAACCGCGGACATCGCTTAAAGAACTTCGTTTAGTCCGGGGACCCCATACATCTGGACCCCAGATCGATTCTGCTTGCTTACGGCCGACATCGGTACGTCCAAGAATTTCCAGAGCCTTACTCTTTCCAGCCTCAGTATGTAAGTCGACGCCGTCCTCCATACCCCGAAGCAGGCGGTCCTCCAGAGACATGGATGAGTTATTCACAAATACAGGTCCCCCAGAGTCCAGGAATAAAGGGTGTAGTCCATTATCTGCGTTGGAGGAATTTGTCTTGCTGTGATCACCATCAGAGGAGCTAACACCCCTGTCTCCATGTCCTCGGGGAGATACTGAATCCGCGTTGCTATCGGGACCTTGGCCATATATAGACAGACCGCCATATGAACCAACGCCGTGAGGCGGCACCAATGACTTGTTTGAGCTCTGTGCCGCTGCCGCTGCCGCTGCCGCCTCAGCGCTGGCAGCCTTACGACGAAGGCTATTGGCTTTGCCCTTTGCATGTTCTGGCAAATCATCCGGGTTATCCACACCATATTCCGCCAACATTTTTTGCAATTTTGTTGGCCGCGGCTTTCGGGTGCTGAGCGACACTTCAAGGATGGGTGGGGCGACAGGAGCGACGGGACACCATTTATGCAGCTCTTGTCGGAAGAAGTTGGTTTCAAATGACAAAAGGACCTCTGCACCCTCGAGTTTTCGAAGGTAGAAACGTTGCGTTTCGATCTCGGCCTCTGTTGATACAAGCGGATTGCAATATCTGGCAATTCGGTCCCGGAAAGTTTGTGCATTGTCGATAATGTTATTTAGGACTTCTTCCTCTTCTGGCTGAAATGGTAAATGAGGAATCTCGTCTGTGAGCGCGATGAGATCTTCAAGTTTCGGACGAGCTGCATCCCGAGGAATTCTTTCCCGATAATCGCAGATAGGACAAGTGTATTTGTCATCCTCTTTGACTTTGCCTCTGGCAATCTTTAAACACTTATAGTGATACCTATCAAACACTATCAACTCGACGTTCCGACTATGTCTCATAGACAATATTAGCTCAAAGATGCTTACCATTCATGACACAATTCGCATTCAATCATCATGCCAGCTTCGATTTTCCGACATATGCAAAAAACCTGCCTTGAGCGATCGCCCAAGCGAGTGCCACCTTGCTCAGGCGTGACTTCGCGGGATATTGGCTCTGCTGGAAGACGAGGAGTATCATTTTCAACATCGAAGCAGTCCGCATTACGTTCCAAGACATATTCAAGATGACTTTTAAGTATATGCAGTGGCGCGTTCGACTTTCCAAACAGCTTCTTCCCCTTTCGCATCCAATCCTCGTGCCGTTTGCGTTCGTTCTCCAAATCAAGAGTGCCATTGGGCTTGGAATTCAGTTCTTCCAAGTTTCGTATAATGTCTATTACTTCGGAATATTTCGGGCGGTTCCTGATATCCGGATTTCGGCAACGCTGTGTTATGTCCATGATTTGTCGGTGGGCTTCTCTCTGCTTGTGAAGGATGCGATCAACCTGAGCGAGGGTTTCTTGTGAGACAGGAAGAGCAATTGCTTGAACCTGATTGGAAAGTGCCTCGAGTTGAGGAAAATGGACGATCTCGGCTTTAACGAGTTGCTGTGCTTTGGCCTCCCAATTCTCACCTGCTTGTAGCTGATCACGGTAGAATTTTAAGTGATCATTATATGATGGAATTTCCAGTCTCTGACCTTCTTCAATTATATTCCGGACGTCTTTCAAAGATAGAAAGAGTCCTCGGCTGGATCTGGCTTTTTGGTTCCATCTCATCTGCTCCAGCACCCTCTGGAGCCGGTCAATTTCGGGTATGTCAACATTGAAGCTTCTGCCCTCTTCTAGAAGCTCTTCTATAGTTTCCACAGGGGTTGTGGTTGTATTTTCAAGAGTGCGGGATGCATTCCGCTGAAATTCCTTGATGGCCGCTGCTCGTTCTTGCAGCTGAGCAATTTCGGGACAGTCAAATCCAATGTGCTCGGCGTCTCTGAGTAAGCGGTATATATTGTTGACGTGGCGTAACTCACGTTCCTTTTGATCTTGATAGGTGCTGCCGATGGATTTGCGCAGACCGCTTTGCCAAGCCTTCTCGTTTTTGCGCCGATTTTGTTGTTTCCGAACAATATAATTGGTCGCCTCCTCGACCCAGTCATTGCAGCGGTCGACGAACTCCTTTAGCATGGGCAAGGACGGGAGTTCGAAGGGTACGCGTTCACCCTCATGGAGAAGAGCTCGAAGAGATTTTAGTGACGGGGTCGTTTCTTCATCAAGCATTTTAGCGTACTTTTCTTCCCATAACTCTGGTGTCCGCGCTTTGTCAAGCACTTTCCCATAAGTTGTGGCCATTGCCTCGTCTGTTACCCTATATATCAGGGTATGTCCATCACCAAGAAATCGTTGTTCTTCCGTTTGGTCACAGCAAGCATGATATCCTGCGTGAGCGATGCAAACTGTTTTGCCGGTGCGTTCACACTTAAATCTGGACAGAAATGCAAAGGCTTTGCAGTAAACACAACACTGCTGATCTTCGTCAAGAATATCGTCTTCTTCGGTTCTGAAAGTGAGCGTGCAGTTCTCGTCCCTGGATCCCTCAACAGGGCAGTTGTGAGGAGATACTTCCTTGTGTCTGGCCAAGAAATCAGCTCTCTGTTTCTGCTCGCGCTTTCGAACGCGATCCAATGCTGGTCCAAGCCATTTCGCCGTTTGTATGCTTATTGTTGCCGCGCCACCTTCGGCAGCCGTCCAGAGAAGCTCATCGTGTGAAAAACACGGTTGCCTTCTGAACAGCTGCAGTCTCTCGACTCCGGCGAAACCAAATGGTTCCCAATCATACGGCGCGAAATTGACAGCTTCGTTGAAGTTAAATCCGTGGTTGAACCCTGCATGATAAGCCTGAGGGAAAGTGATGACAAATTGACCGGCCCGTTGGTCTAGAGCATAAACCCGTACACCAGCTTTTTGAAGCTGCTCGGGGGTGAGCAAAGTAACCAACTGGAAAAGGAGATCTGGTTGGGTCTCAAACAGCTCTGGCACTGCCTCTTTCATGGCTGCTTCAAATTTCTCCGCATCCTCACCTGGAATACCATACCAGGTTTTAGTAGCTCCAAAATGCTGATAATTGGCAGAATAGGCATAGTGATCCTCATTGTGCCAACAAAAGGTGGAAAATATCATGCCCACATATACCCAAGGTACTGTCATGCCAGATATGTCCGAATTGATATGTCGGAACAAACTGTCGGGGTGAAGTGGCAGAATGTTAAGGTTCCACGGGTCTGAAGCGTAAGCGTTATTCGGATTCTTCTCCAGCGTTGGGAAGCCTGATCCATGTGTAGTACAGTGAATGTCCGCACCATACTCCACCTCTACAGTCTCTTCAAGATCTGCTACGAGTCGCCAAAACTCTGTTTCGACATCTTCCTCGGTCACTGGCCGATGACAGTTTAGAGCGTGATCGAATGGCATTTTCTTTTCAAAGTAACCTTGTTTGAAATCATTGGCTTTTTGTTGGAACTGCTTGAGCGAATACAGCCCTCCTTCCTCGAATCCGAACTGTCCATCGCCTACCAAGCAACGTGGACAGTTCCACTCCGCGTCAGGTTTCCGCTTCAGTGGTGGGTCTAGACAAGGTCCGTGATAGCAGTTATCGCATGATTCACAAGTAAGTAGGGCACCAGCATCTTCTCCTCGGCCACAGTTCTCACATCGTTCGCCTGGCGCCTCTACTTCCTCTTTAGGAATTCGGGGTGCTGTGGGGCGGAAAGGTGTCATATGGGAACCCGCGACGGTAGGGACAGGTTCCTTCTTGAGACGCTTGCTACGTCTGCTGCTGCTGCCTTCGGCGTCTTCTTTATCAGTGTCTGCGTCTGGTTTTCCCGCTTCAGGAGTATCTGCTCCACGGTGGCGTTTTGCATTTACGGAAGACGAATTCAAGCCGTTCAAGCGCGTCGCTTCTGGAGCATTGCTTGTCGACACAGCTGGACTGCCAATTCTATTCACATCCGTTGTGAAGCTTCTCCCGTCGATATTGATCGATTTCAATGCAGAGTTGGCGGCGGTGGAGCTACTAGAGTTGATGGCTTTGAAACCTCCAGATGATCCAGATGTTGGCGCCGGAGGAGCATCGACCATTGGCGTAATGTGGTCGGTTTCGCGCTTTAGCCCATTCATGCTGTTCTGCAGAGTTTCTGACGCCTGCCTTGCAGGGGAATCGCCGTTAATGCTGGCTGGCGTGTTGACGTGAGATTTTCGGACTGGAGTTTCCGCCGGGCTTGGCGTCAAGGGGCCACCGTATTCTTGCTCCAATTGTTGATGAACACCGGGTTTAGCGAGACGCAAGTACTCTTCGTAGGGGCACAACCAGCGCTGGAATGAGTTCTTGAGAGATGTCGAAAGTGAAGACATAATCTTGCCGCTGTACCCGAGGTCACGCCCAATTTCTGCCCACTTCTTCAGCTTGCAGACTTTATCGAAACCGCCACGAGATTCGACTGCTTTCTTCAGCCGGTACAAATCTAGAGGCTTCTTGTCCACATAAGGCAACCGATGAAGATTACTGCCTTGCTGTTTGTGAAACTTGGACAGCCCATCTAGATAAGTGAGGTTCGCACGAGTGCCTGACTTATTAGTCACAAGTACTATTGATGTTGAGGAAAAGGATGAACTCACTTCCTTCCACAGAATTCAATTCCTGTTTTCGGGTTCGAAAGTGAAATTTCTAGAGTGCAGGTCAGCGCCAAATGTTCCAAAGAATTTCGCAGCAACACAAGGCATCTGGAATGGAGTACCTCTGTATCTATAGCAAAGTCGGGATTCCAAGTATCAGGGGGAATGATCTTGCAAATGCCATACTGAGAAGCCTCAGGCGTGATCTTCTTCATGTACTCTAGAGGGTCTCGCCATTCCTCCTCAGTGGGACAGTAAGTTGGTGCCTCGGAGATGCCATGGGGCCGCGTCTTGTTCTTCAAAGGCTCACGAGCCGCTGTTGGCTGGCCACGACGCTCGACCGACGTCAGATCTAATCCAGCGCTGGCCATTGCGCTCAGTGGAACTTGTGAGTTGCTAGGGTGGTAACCATTTGTATTGACTTTCCGCTTTGGTCTCGTAGATATTTGCGATGTAGACGATCCAATAGCCGGCGAATTGCGCGAACTCACGTTAGCGCTATTGACACCTGTGGTTGTCATTGTGGTCGTTGACATTGGTGTCATCTTTCAAGAGACGAAACCTTCTCCGAACGAAACCGCGATGCTAGACGAGTTGTAGACACAGCAATCTGGTCCCTCGACAGAATGACGTGATGAGGGAGTGGTTCGTACTGCGAACGTTCGATCGGTCGGAGTGCCTTTAGGTGTGATGGACCTCGTGCATGGTAGCGATACAGAGGCAGTCCGCGGGAAAGAATTCCAGTATCAGAATCAGTAATAGGACGCGCGAAGAAAATCGGCCTTCCTAAGCCAGAGGAGGTTAAAAAAGAAAATACGCCTGGACCAGATTCATTCAAGGAGAACCTTGTATTAGTGGCTGTATCAAGTCGGAGCCCAAAGGTCGAAGAGTCGGAAGAGAAGCGGAAGAGGATGAACTAGTGGCATGAAATGTCCATTGCCCTAGGACTAACACGAAATATCAACTCACCAATGAGATAAGAGCATGCAAGCAACAAAGCTGCATGTGACGATTGAAATGCTAAGAATCAGCTCTGCAAGCAATCGGCGGTTGGGGCTTGGAACCCCAAAAAAACTTCCCAAGTGGTGCTGATCATGTGTAGATGCCGGTGCGAAAACGAACGACGGCAGGCGAGGAGCACCTGGCGCTGCCGTGCTCTTTCCTGCCCGGCCGGGTCTGGAGTCTAAGGGCCCCAAGGCTTGATTGGAAGGAGCAACTCAGGCGATATGCGCCAGGGGAACTTTTCCCTACGGTCAACAGAGACAGGTGCTTGGTACACTTAAGGGCGGTGGTTGTATGGGGCCTGGAAAGTATCGCTACCTGCTCCCAGATTCCGTGCAAGTATCTCCTGTCCGGGGTACCTAATGTACCTCATATTAAGTGGGTACATGCCGGAAGCATTGCATGGTCCACTTTTAGACGAACTAACGAGAGCGGCGATTCTCCAGCAACCGATGCCGTATCGAGTCGAATTCAAAGCAGCCTGCAACAGACCATAGTAATCCTGATTTAAAAGCTTTGAGCCATAATTTGGGAACGAGGACTTGCAGAGTGTCTCGAATCACTGATACAAATCTCCTACATAGGAAAGCCTCTGTCTTACTTAGGCCTCAAGGTATATTGGCATTGCAGGGATAGTCTTGATTGCGCTAGCCTCGAGATGATGAATATCCAGTTAGTATCTACCTAAGTCATTGACAGAATATGGTATTGTACCTGCCTCCAAATGCGTGACACGATGTATTACCTGGTAAAGTAAAGCAATTCTATACAGCATATTCTACGCAATTGTCCAAGTATCCGAAATCATGGCCTTGTCTTCTCTCCCCGCTTAAAAGTTCACCAAAAACTTTCGCTTTAGCGTTGGTGGGATGGATAGGCGCACAAGTGAACTTGATCATCCTTAGGTGAAAATTTTTTTTATTATAATTTTTTTTTCGGAGTGTGGGGTGGCTTTGTTTGGTTTTTTTTTTGGCTTCTAATGTTACGATGCGGCTGCTGCCTTCTTGGCCCTTTCTCGACTTCGCAGTAGCTTTTTCACCTCCGTACCTCCTCTAATTCGTAAACTGAGCTCCTTTACCATGTCTCCCCATCTGATGTCACCTCCACAACTCGGACATGAACACTGATTCGGTATGATGTGTTCGCTGTCATCATTTGATAGCGCATGCTTGCTCCAACAATCTAGATGTCCCATCGCCCTGCATGCGTCGCTTGGGCACAGAGCGTACAAACCTTTGTCAGATTCAAGCTCGTGTGCACAATGCACGCATTTTCCCTCCTGCTCAAACTCAACAATGGCATGCGCCTTGCTGACATACTCGGTCATTGGCGAAAAATCTAGGGGTAGGGCATGGATTCCGCTGTTTTGCCCATGCTCAGACGTTGCGTCGGTGGAACTCGCGAAATCCGTCAGGATGTGAAGACCTGGTCGGCAGCAGCTTTGGGTAGCCTCCAACCTACGCTGCCACGCGGCATATGCCTCCTTCACCAAGAAATGCACGGTTAACGGCCACCTTGCGAAGCTTGGCACACCTGTGAGCACATGGATATTGGCCATGATAGATTTCATGCTGTGAACGGGCCTCCTAGGCATCCCATTCTTCTTCCTTTGCGTTGAAATGCTGACGCGAGACTCAACTGGGATGTGCAACGAAAGATGCGGATTCGTCAATGCCCACCTGATCGAGGCTTCCTTCAGCAAAACAAAAAGCACACTGCATTCATCGTCACGGTAGAAGGAAGGGAGAAAACCTACTCGAATTTCAGCGCTGCCACCATGCTTGGAAAGCCAGATATCAGAGTGATCATCTCCCAAGGTCGTAGTCTGTCGCGCGACGTACGCGCTGCGCCGCCCTTTGCTTCGCCATTATGTTGCTTCAATCGCCGGGGAGGGTTTGGCGTTGAGCCGATATAGAGTGACGCGTGTCTGATCGTGGATCGAAGGACATAAACGGTGTAAAGAGCCGGCAGCGGCTTGCTAATGCTAGCCATCCTTGCGCCCGGGCGACTGGCGCGATCCCTATGTCATTGTCAACAAGGCTGGAGCTGGGCGCAACTGGATTGTTGTTGAGGCTGTCGGCTAAAATTATGCCAAGTATTTTGTTTGGTGTCGAGGTTTAGTTCATCTCATTGTTTCATGGTCGCTAGGAGTACGTCACCTTGATAGCCAATCAGCGTCGTTATCGGCCTTCCTATAACTGACTCCATGTCAGCCGCAACTGGTTGGTCTCATGGAAATTTTAATCAACATCAATTAATAGTTTCCTATCACCCACAACACCTCTCCCCCTCCCCTAATTTCCCACATTTTGTACAAATCCAATTCCCGCGGAAACTACAACCATAGCTCACATATTACACCTCACGTATTCCAGGACACATTGTCGCTCGTTGCGACTTTTGTGTGATGTGAGCGTAGAAGCTTATAACAAACCCTGCTTCTGCAAATCGTAATATACCTTCTCGGGCATAACATTTCCCTCACTGTCCTCCATTTGGATAACACTGCCCTCGTCTATGGTAGACTGCTTTTTCTCTTTCTGAATCTTCTCCCATAGTCTTTGTGCTTCATCTATTCTCGTAATGTCTCGAAATACGAAAGAGTTGATGATCCCGAGACACTTCAGATTGAAGGTGTGGCGAGCCTCTTGGAAGTGTTTGTCGAATGCTCTCCGTCCTTTGTAGACGTAGTTCCCACAAATCTCACAGTTAAACTCGTTACCAAGGCCGTGTAGGCGATACAGCCAGTAAGGGATAGGCTTGCCATCCCACCCTAGTGGAATCTTGAGGGGATTTTGAATTCTTCCTTCGTCATCCTCGTCATCATTATTGTCATCCTGCTGCCTTTGCTTCTGCGATGCTGTCGGGTCGAACAAATATTCTAATTCTTGTTGTCGCTCTTTTAGCGACATGCCCCTTCTTTGTTCAACGTAGATTATTGTATGTTCTCGCTCGGCCTTTAACTCGGAAGCAAGTCGTTGAATTCGATACTCTCGTCCCGCAATGACTTTCTCTCTTTGCCTGAGATCAGCTCCTTGACCTGAGCCAGCTCCTTGACTTGATGCAGCTCCCACACGTGCCTCTGCGTTTTTGTGTTTCCGTCCCTCCAAGTGATGTTTGTATACGTTGGGGTTCTGGAAGTTCTTCTCACAGTATCGGCACCACAGTGAGTCGGAAGCATCAGCCTCCCATCCCTTGATTTCGTTTCCCTTCCATAAGTCCTCGAAGTCAGTTTCAATGTTCAATAGAATCTTGTCCATGTCGTCTAAAGGGCGTGTCTTTCGCGCAAATTCTTCAAGATAGTTCGCCAGCTTTGCGATATACTCAAAGTATTGCTGATTTAACTTGTCGCGCCGTTTTATGCCACATGTGGCTTGCGAGAAATCATCAAAATGCTTCAGATATGACATATACTCGAGTGCTTTGACGTTTGGCAAGCTGCGAAACTCGTTGGAGTGGGGGGTGAGGTCGAGGCGCTCGCCGTAGCATTCTTCCCTGGAGAAATTGATGTCTGCGTAGGTCGAACCAGGATTCTGGTCATCCCACATACGCTGGTATTTTTCCTCGAGATTTTCGGCTGGCCCGCTTGGGTATTTCGCGTAGTGGTCGTTGATGGCAACTATGTCTCTGTAAAGGGCGGCCATTGGATCCTCAGACCCAAGCTTCTGAATTTCTCGTGCTGCAGAGCCATCCTCGTCTATCTCAAGTTTCAAAAGCTCGAGTGTATGATTCGCATGTTCGTTAACAAGTTCGGCTATGTGATGATCGCGGTTTACTCGTTCTCGAGTCTAGGAGCGGTTAGTAAATTGCCAGACTCATAACGGGTTTTTAGAGCAGAAACTTGCAGTCGTGGGTGCTTCTTGAGGGAGATTTGCTATAGCTTGCTCTATTCGCTCGCGCACCTCATAGAGGTACCTCTTTTGCTCCAAAATATACATGTTGCGATAGTGCAGATCCTATCCTTTAGCGAAGGTTGAGTGTGCAGGAAGATTTGGGAAGATTGATGAATGCACAGTGCAGAAATTCATTCAATACGGTATGTTATATATTGGGGCGTGGTGCGGCTAAGTTTGTCATGTTTAGGTACCAACCATAATTCATCTACAATTCTATACAAAGAAACCACATTATTATAACGTAAATATTTAAACAATTTTTTTGAATACAAATACAAATAAACATACCTAGGTACCTAGGTAGATGTGTACAATATAGGTAGTAACGGAAGCCACGAAATGAGGTGACCTAAATTTTGCACTGTGAGCTTTCTCAGAAAGAGGCTGCCGAAGTAAAGCCGGCTCTTACAAAGCGGCCCAAACTTTTTCTGGAGCTTCGGTTCACTCCCTCCTAGACAAGGTCATCACCATAGAATTAACATCTCTCGGTACCACGCCCAGAAAAAAAAGTCTGAAAATATGGCTGAAGGTCCTGGAGGCATTGACCGCAAGGCGGATGAGAGGATGGAGTTTTCCACCTCAAAAGAAGTCACTGTCCACCCCACTTTCGAATCTATGTCCTTGAAGGGTGAGCGACTGCGCAAGGATTATCGTCTTTTATACTCTGACATGATACTAATTGTCAAATGAAGAAAACCTCCTTCGCGGCATCTATGCTTATGGCTATGAGTCTCCTTCTGCTGTCCAATCTCGAGCTATCGTTCAGGTCTGCAAGGGCCGCGACACCATCGCGCAAGCTCAATCCGGTACGGGAAAAACGGCGACTTTCTCAATTAGCATGCTGCAGGTCATCGACACTGCTGTGCGCGAGACGCAGGCCTTGGTTCTTTCACCGACTCGAGAATTGGCGACTCAAATTCAGTCAGTTGTTATGGCGCTCGGCGATTACATGAATGTGCAATGTCATGCCTGCATAGGCGGAACCAGTGTTGGCGAAGATATTCGCAAGCTTGATTACGGCCAGCATATTGTTTCTGGAACTCCCGGTCGCGTCGCTGATATGATTCGAAGACGACACCTGCGAACGAGACATATTAAGATGCTGGTGCTGGATGAAGCCGATGAGCTGCTAAACAAAGGTTTCCGCGAGCAAATCTACGATGTGTACAGATATCTGCCTCCAGCCACCCAGGTCGTTGTAGTCAGCGCTACTCTACCATATGATGTATTGGATATGACGACAAAGTTCATGACCGATCCAGTTAGGATTCTTGTCAAGCGTGATGAACTGACTCTCGAGGGCTTAAAACAATATTTTATCGCGGTTGAGAAGGAGGATTGGAAGTTTGATACCTTGTGCGACTTGTATGACACCTTGACAATCACGCAAGCCGTCATTTTTTGCAATACTCGCCGCAAGGTTGACTGGCTCACTGACAAAATGCGTGAGGCCAACTTTACCGTGAGCAGTATGCACGGGGATATGCCTCAGAAAGAACGTGACAGTATTATGCAAGATTTCCGACAGGGAAACAGCCGAGTTCTAATCTCAACTGATGTGTGGGCTCGAGGTATCGACGTGCAACAAGTCAGCTTGGTAATCAACTATGATTTGCCTAGCAATCGCGAGAACTATATTCACCGCATTGGTCGAAGTGGTCGCTTCGGTCGCAAGGGTGTCGCCATCAACTTCGTTACCACTGAGGATGTCCGTATCCTGCGAGATATTGAGTGTATGTCTTTTTCTTGCATCATATGTGAGTGACGAATAATACTGATACTCCCTTTAGTGTATTATTCGACGCAGATCGACGAAATGCCTATGAATGTAGCCGACTTAATCGCCTAGAAATGTCGGGGTAGATTTAAGGCAACAGTTTCGCAACCCCACCACCACTCCCCGGTGATCATATTGGCAGAGGTGAAGATAAAGTCACAGACTGTGTAACGAGTGCATCAAGTGGAGGAAAGGGACTATGTAATTTATTAGGTGAGACTGCGCTATCTTCGTGGCTTCTCGCCGAGGTTCCCGTAAGCTAATGGGAGTTTAGATGTACAGATTGGACTCAACCTCACTTCCATGAACCGAGGGAACCCGACAGGAACCCGAACTTTCCTGAACTATCTTTCCCAAAACCTGCATCACAACCAGAGCCGGCATCTTGGTGGGAGTAAAACAATAGTCTATAATGACTGCATGAGGACACATCAGTTGGCATACTTCCCGCGGGCTCAGAGCTTGGCGCGTCATATAGCAGGTTAACCATCTTCTAGCAGCGTTATCCCAAATACGCGCCGTTATAAAACATACTATCTTGAGACAGATAAAATTGAGAAATTGCCACGCTGACGCTGAATCAGCATGATGGAAGTAACCAGATAAGCATCTCGGCTGATCATGAAACAATACCGTCTTTTTCTGGCTTCTTTGGCCGGACTCTCTTCCTCTCCCTGCATCGTTCCTCGACGGCTTCTTTAGTCGCACGCGCAACCTCCTTACGCCGATCTTTGACATCCACCCGTTGCTTGTTCTTCAACTCTAGGCGCTGAAGTCGCCGGTCTGCCAACTCGTCCTGATATTCGGTCAATTTCTTTAGGTCATCAATTGCCTGCTCTTCCTTTTTTCTTGCTTTATGTTGCTGCGTGACCTTGTTCTGCGCGACCGATAAGCCATTGATCCCTCTTTGCACCGAATCCCGGGCCATTTTCTCCTTGGCTATTTTTAACCTCGTATCCTTGCTCCCGGGTAGGCCGTAGAATTCGATTTTATGCGCTCGCCCGTCGGCAAAACAACATTGCGCGCATTGTCATCTGGGTGTAGTGTCGGATCTAACTTGAATGTCATCCTCCAATTCGATAAGTCCGAAAGATCGGCTCCGAAGTACTGCGTCTTGACGAGGGTCTCGACGTGGACCCTGAAGTTATACTCCAGCTCGCGATGAATTTCAATGACATCGTTTGAGGTTGGTATCTTCTGCAGTGGGAGTTTTCGAGAGCATCTTACAAATGTTACTCGATACATCGGTAGTCGACGATTTGAAAAGGGTATCAATTGTGTCACTTTCACATACTGTAACTTGGACAACAAGTGAGCAACACGGCTTTTACCTGATTCATCGAGCATGGACAGGCCCTTCAGAAAACAAGTAGGTATCTCCAACCGCTCCAAACCGCCACACTGCGCAATCTGAGTCCATAAATGCTGACAGTATTCTATAAATGGGACTCGGTCCTGATGGTAATTGATCGATATCACACTCAGCGAGCGAATGGTGTTTCTCTGGCTGGAACGGAGGTTCTGCCCCAATTTCTCAATGCCCTGGCAGCTCGTGGAGAACTGGAAAGTGTTCCTGGACCAGAAGATTGGGGACGCCTCCAAATAGATCTGTCTGCATACTAGGAGGAGCGCCAAACCTTTGCGTTTCGCACAAGTGCAGTCCCGTGTAGTAATTGTGAAACCCCCACGGTCCCATATCCACCACTCACGAGATGGGCAAAAGGGAAGCGCTTCGAAGCGATCTGGTCCCTCTTGCTTGTGTGGACACAAGAGGTGGTGTCTCTTCTTCAACAAGCGGGGCTCGATGAGCGTAAACTCGTAAATTCTGTTTCGAATCTCGCGAGGCATGTGTTGAAGGGAAAGCTTCTTTGGGCGTGGGACTTGCCATGGCGCAAGCTCGATCGTAAGGACTTGAGCCATGACGAGAAGGGTGGTCTGGGAGAATGACGTGGCTAGAGAGATACTGTTTCTTGTATGAGCGAGTTTTCCGAGAGCGAATGTAGGCCAGCCCCCAGTTGATGTACTTTGTGTCAAGATCACAAATGCTGGCTTCGCGGAGGCTATTCCCTGCCTGACTGCCCAAGCACAACAAGGCGAGGCTATGTCTTCAAAGCAGATTTCGATAGGCAACGATCCGTCCGAGCAGAGTCTCGAAGTCTATCGACCTCATGTGAGTAACTGCACTCACAGACGCGAAACAAAGAGATTATCCGACGTGAATTGAGTCACTCCGTCTGTTAGGCAGTTCGTTCCCGCACAAGTCGCATGCCCATGTAAGCATCTCTGTCCATCCAACCAACCGCATTCCAAGCTCGTCCAACCCCGCCTGCTGCCTAAACGCTAGTCATTCGGGTTATAGTCGCAACCGCACCATCGCTGGCGCCGTGCAGAGAGCACGAAGCTCATCTGAGCTTTGTCCCGGTCTGTGATATGCGAGGCCGTTAACGGCCCAGGCAGGGCTACTTTGAAAGAAACTTGAACTCACCGGATGATATCACTTCTGAGGAAAAGAACTCGGCACTCCGGATGATGACGGCTTGGTTTTCGAGCAGAAAGATCGCCGTGCTACGCGTGATAGTCTGAGTTGCTATGAGATAGCGAGGCAGTTGCCGAAGACCCTCGGGAGTGGGTGGTGTTCCATCCAGCTGAGGTAGATGATGCGGAAGCCGGGGAGGGATGAACTTCTTGCATGGATTTTGTGTATAGTGAAGGATTCATGGCCAGACATGCTGCGGTTGACATGAGTCTAAATAATGACGTCCCTGATTACATGTTAGAAAGTAGAATGTCACCGCTCATCCACGATACACACCTGTCCTAAGCCATTATTCTATGCAGAAACCGACAGTGCCGCAATCGCAGCGGCATGGATGGAGCTAGATGATCTATGAGCGTTGTGCCATGCGTCGGCGCATGTAGTGAGATAACAAAAAAGGTATATTGGGGCGTAAATCAACATATCAGCGTAATCTATAATCACGAGAGCCATACCGTCCACTTAACATTTCAGTTGGGCCCCGTACCCGTAGGTATCGGCAGCACACAGACACCATCTCTTACATCCGCACAACAAACCACCAACGACTCATCGCCATGATCCCTCCCACTAGCCAGCTTCGCAAACAACGCCACATCCGAGCACATATACGGCAACGGCTCACTCTCCGTCTGCCTGTACAGCAACTGCGCAACTGCCTCGCCTCCGATCCGTCTAGGACATGCGTAAAACGTTCCATCAGACGCGTGAACAAGCTGTGGCCCGTCGCCCACATATGCGACACCTACCCCAGATGTTCCCTGCCTGCAATCCATGCCCACGTCCCGCTCTCCATGACCACTGTTTGGGATGAATAAACTTCTAGTCTTTGAACCCTGGTCGTTTTGCACTTGCGTTGTAGTTGGGTCGAAGAAGAATGTGGTGCCATCCGTCTGGTTGGTGTCAGGACGAGGCTGCGATCTCTGCAGAATCAGTGGCTGGTGGCAGCCGTGCCCCTGAAATGTAGCCACTTCCCAGTTCTCGATGCCGGCTGCGAATTGTGTGGTGCTGGGTGACTTGACATGAGCGACGAGGCGGAAATTTTGCGCGAGAGCAACAGGGTTTGTAAGTGCGATAAGTTGGCTGGCGGTCGGTGCCACGAGGGCAGAAATTGCCAAGACGAGGATCGAGTGATGCATCCGCATTTCCACCATGTGGACAGGAGAAGAGGAGAACCATGAAAAAATAAAGTAAAACAAGATAAAGCACAAACACACACACAGGAAAACCGCTCGCCTTTATCCTTTGCTTTTATTTGCCCTTTTGGTCGGCCGTGTCCAGACTTTGAGCTTTGACTAGGATACCCTTTCTTTTTCTTCATCTCTTATGCGTGAAATTATAACCCCCTCATCCATGACTTAAGGGGCTCAGCACTGGAATGAAGAACTCGGGCCGGGAACACCGCGTAGCTCATCTCTCGGACGGCCGCGGACCTTCTGCAGGGAATCTTATTGCATCACATTGGAATCTTGGATTGAGACGTGCTGGTACTCTGTGACGTAGTCCTATGTTGACATTCAAAATTTCCTGGGCTACGTGATTAATTAGTTAATGCAAGCGCGGAATTTACGTCTGCAATGATCCAAATTCTTGGTTGTATCAGAAAAACGAAAGAGACTTATGCTTTTTCTGGAATAAAAGAAAGCCTGAAAGATCGTGGCGCGAGATTGAGATGTACCGTCTAAAGACGCGATGCATAGGGGTAGAAGTAAAAATGATACATCATCATCAGTGTTGCACCTTGACTCCTGAGCCCTCATGCATGATGACCCACAGAATCAGGAACAGAACGGATGCCCCTGCATGTCAAAACGAAAAAGTAAGAAATGCCTCCAGCAAATGATTATTGGAAGACAATCCAGGTGTCAGACCAGCCCCTGGTTCAGTTGCCGCGGCTGTAATAGATCATATGGCAACCAGCACATGGCCTGCCGATGATGATGATGATGATGATGATGATGATGATGATGATGACGATCGCAACATTCAAGTTGACGCTAGTGTCGAACATTTGGCATTGACCTTGGCAACAGGGGCTTCCGTGCTGTGGTTGATTCGCAGGTACGTAATCGCACTGTGGACGCTCTTGCCCCGAAGTGTGGCTGGTCGCTATGATCGGAAGGAGCTCAGTTCGTTCATCCCTCGCTTGTCCATTGACCGCGCACATTCACATAAATAATGGAGACTTCTGATTGTCTACGCAATACGATACGCAAAATATGGCGACACTACATTCCTCAACTTTGCACGCACCCTTAATTTCCCTTCACGGCCTGTTAGATTGCAGAGTGTGAGTGTTACCTGCGGACAAAGCTCGACCTGATCATCGGAACCTGACATTGTTCACAAGGCATGCCGTAAACTCCGTCGGCTTCAGACCTTCGGAAGCACTAGCTAGTCGCACTAAAATATTGCCCGTCGTTTTCTGGCAGGCGTTCAGCCTCAAATGGGAGCAAACAATTCGACGAGGGACTAACCAGGGGTGCCAGGGGTTAGGCAACCATCGTTCAAGGCACCAGAAAATAACGACCAACCACACCTTCTGAGTCACGTCCCACGACTTGCAACGCACTTAGTATAAACTGCAAAACCTACAACAGCCCAGGCGACCAACAAGAGATATTGCGTCAGAAGCGGTCGGCTACTCAAGTCTATGTCTTGGTTTCAAACCCATGTTCTTAAAGTCAAGGATGTTCTTTAAATCAAGGAAGTCATACGGCATGTAGGCTCATGATCATTCTGTTGGACGACAGCCGGTCGAACTGTCACTACTCTGCGCTTGTCACTTGATCACCAGTTGGCCAATCCACCGCCAGGCCAATCTCCTGCATGAATAGCCGATGGCGTAAATCACCACAACTCTCAAAAGCCCTTACCTTACTTAGCACCTGCCGTTGGACGCCATCCCAGGCAGTGACAGAGCTCCGGACACGGCCACTAAAATGCCTTAGTTCGATATTCATTCTCCGCAGGAATCCCTGTTCTCCGACTGTGGCAATGGGAAGGAAATGTCTGGTGCTTTGTCCATGTTGGGGACCTTGCACGCCACTAATAAAGAATGGAATCGCTTTTTGCTCTTCGACTTTTTGCTCTTCGACTTTGAGCTCTGGACAAATGTGTTTTCTAATGTTATTATGATCTTCGCTTGGATCGTTGACCCAGATTGGGAACTGAATCAATTACACAACCAACTCCATCCGCCTCACAGAGCCTGAAGGAAGATCAACGACACGGTGGTTTCATCCCTCTTTAGCTAGCGGCACAATCCGTCGACATCCTATCACTTGCAGCTTTGCCCAGGCAAGAAATCAAGCTCTCCCCGCACTCTGCCCCTCCTCGGTCAACTGCGAGTGTGCCTGGTCGATTTTCGGACCTCCTATCGGATAGCCAACCACAATGCGTCTTTTCTCCCGAAAGGACAAGACGCCCAAAGGGAAATCTACCATTGCAGCATCTCATCCATCTGGAGCCTATCCTTCACTGGCGCCCGGAGGTGCTCAATTGCAACTTTCCGCTGGCAGATGCGTATCAGGGGGAACTATGTCATTACCGATGCCACCAATCAAACTACCCAAAATTGATCTTCCTCGCCCCCCTGATCCTCAGCTTGACCCTGTCGGATACCTCCGAAGTCTAGGTTCCGTGAGAGAAAGGAGCAGGATCGTTTTCGAGAAAGCGATCCGTAACGAGCTGAACCATTTCGATGTTGATGTCAGCAAGCTACCGGATGTCGTCACTTTCGTGGCTGGCTTGATCAAGGTATGAATATAGCACATTGAATGATTTACGGTTCTCAGACTGCGATGGGATTCAGCTGCTGCATTGGATTGTGAAAACCTTCAGTCGGCCAAGACTCCCCTGCAATAAGCCTATCTGAACTAGAGTGTTGTATGTGTGTAACATGGCATGCTGACAATATCAACAGAGAGATTATGAGGCTCCATTCACGAGTATACCTGGACATGGACGCTACCAACATTTTTGTGTTGGTGGTCGCGATCGCATTGCCAACCTCTTATCTGCTTGGCCGGAGTCAGTGGATAACACAGAACGTTGTCGTCGACTCGTTGATCTGTTCCTGGTGAGCGTCCTGTTAGACGCCGGCGCTGGTAGCCAGTGGAGCTATAAAAGCAAGCAGGACGGCAAGACTTATCGGAGGTCCGAAGGCCTTGCTATCGCCAGTCTGGAAATGTTCAAAGAGGTTAGGGTGCTCATAGTCTACTCTTTCATGAGCTTCCATCATCATTGCTGACTTCACCGAAGGGTGTCTTTTCCAGCAACCCTGAAAATAGATATCAGGTTGACAAAGACGGTCTCAAAGCCCTTAATCTACAAAAGCTTCAGAGCGGCCTTCAATGTCGTCTTGGAGGCGAATTGGCCGGCCTAAAAGGCCGCACTGATCTTCTCTTAAGGCTCTCCGATGCTTTGGCAAATAATATAGACTACTTTGGCGTTGACGGGCGGCCAGGAAATATGATTGGTAAGCAAAGATGCCGCATAGCTCCGCAAGTGTAAAAGGGTATTCGTTAATTGCATGAGATTAGATCACCTCCTGTCACATCCTTCCACTCAGGCATCGTCGATATTGATTGTTCCTCTACATGTGCTTTGGAATGTGCTTATGAACGGCTTGGGGCCGATTTGGCCGCCATCACGGACCGCCCTGAACGGCGTATCTCTGGGAGACGCATGGCCGTGCCGGGTTATGTCCAATGCTGAATCCGCTTCCTGGGAGTCTATACTGCCTTTTCATAAGCTAACACAATGGCTTACTTATTCACTTATGCAACCTATGCAGTCTCTGTTGAACATGCATTTTGCTGGCCAGGAATTCCTGACGGGCTTGCCCGAATATCGCAACGGTGGACTATTCGTCGACCTCGGCGTGCTGACTTTGAGGACGAACGACGTACAGCGAGGCCTTCTGCAATACGCAGAGTATTGTAAGAGAACCGGAACAACAGAAGTAGAAGTTGCTCCGATGTTTGAACCCGGCGACGACGTGATCGTTGAATGGCGTGGCGTCACCATCGGTCTGCTGGATCTGCTCTGTGCTGAAGTTAACAAGACGCTCAAGACAGAGCTTGCTGGAAATGAATTGACACTGCCTCAACTTCTCGAAGCAGGTAGCTGGAAGGTGAGTGTTCTTGTTCGCTAGCTTGTCCTGTCCATGCTAACCTTCTGTCCCAGGGAGGACGAGAAGTAGCCGAAATCCATCGCCCTAACACGAGGGAGCCACCGATTTTGGTTGACAGTGACGGAACTGTATTTTAAATTTCAGTTGTGTCGAATCGGAGACTTATTCGATGAGCCGAATGATCCTCCGCAATCATACTCCATGGAGCACATGACAAGCCCGGGACTATGACACACTGCAACCGAGGCATATTGAGACATGGTTCAATTGGACTTGACTTCCTGACGATTATTTTCGGAATACATTCCGGATAGACGAGCCTTACCCTGATACTGGACCGGCGCTATGCTGACAGGTCAGGTTAAAATCATTGACGTCCACGATATGCACATGGATTGTATAGATTTCAGTCTAGCAAATCATGTATAATGAATGCCCAGTGGTCGGGTCTCGAAGTTTCACTATTGATAGACACCCTTCTCTATGTTGCCGCAAGGTGCCTCCATTGGCAGCTCCAGCGTCTTCGGAGCGCAGCTTTCATGTCGGCGTAGCAATTATAAAACAGGCAAACAAACCTTACCTCCAATGACACTGCACTTCATTGGCAGATTTAAATGCCCATTTTGTTGAGCTATGTCTTTTAGTTTCTAACTCAATTTATGAGAGTAAATCTTGCTGTATTGTACAATTCACATCAGCCTCCCACAGCAGATGTATCCTTTTATGGCCGCACCCCATAAAGCCAATAAATATCCTCCTACTATTCATTTTTATACAAAGCAGAAATACATCCGCAACCTCATAAGTTTAGTCCAGACCTCCTCCTCACCTCTTGCCCTTGTACTTCTTCTCAAACTCCTCGCGTTCCTGCTTCTTGCGCGTCTCCTCCAACTGTCGAATCAGATCTCGGCGCTTTTTCTCGGCCCTATCCTCTGCTGTGCCGGTGTAGGTACTGGTGTAACTGCTAATTTGGTCGGAGATGCCTTTCTTCATATCATTTAGGTTTGTGCTGAGACGGTCGCGAAGACCAGCCTGTGAGGCGCTTCCAGCACGAGGAGCTTGATAGGTAGCTTGTATTGGTGCAGACGCTTGGGGGGCGTGAGGAGGGAGGCCCACGGTGCGGCGAACAAAGGCGTTGTTTAGCAAGACGGCTGTGATGAGGGTCGCTGCACCAAGGGCGATAGTCATGAGATTGACGGCGGCTGAGAGGAAGGTTGTGCCGATGAAGCCTACTACACCAAAGACATAGGTCATGGTTTTGAGCATCTTCTTTTGGCGCTCGGGAGCGTGCCGCCCATTGATCTAGGAGTCGTTAGCAGAGAGTTGATGGGGAACACTGAAACTAGAGGAATGTCGCATTAGGCATCAACTTACGGCCAGTGCTGCGACCATGAGAGCAGTACCCGCAGCAGGAAGAATGAAATAAGGATCCGTGGCCGTCAAGTCGGGGAACCACAGGTAACCTGCGGTCTCCAAGGCCGGCACGGGAACGTTGGCCATGCCGCTGACGATGCGGAAGAGGCCAAAGGTGAAGGGGATCTGGCAAAAGGCCCAGAGTAGGCCCCAAGTGCTAGCTCCATATTGCTCCTTGAGCATCTTATTGATATATTGCCCCCGTTGGCGCATTTCCATGTCGCCAGTCTTGAGACCCTCCTGCACCAACTTCATGGCCTCTGTGGACCGGGGGTCTTTCTGCACCTTCTGCATCACGGCGTTGAATTTCGAGCTTTGAATCTGCGGGTAGAACATGACGCAGCGCAGCAGGACGGCCGTGACCATGATGGAGGCGCCCCAGCCAAGGCCGGTATAGATATGGACGTGCTCGAGGACCCATTGCATGATGGACGTCGGGCCCCAGCCGTAGTCGAGGCCCAGAGCGCTCAGATACCCAATCTGCTCGGGCATGTTCAAAACGTCCTGGCCATTCACGATGTCGGAAATGGAAGACAGATCGAGTTCGGACGCAGGCACAGCGGGCTCGGGGGGCTCGGTCGGTAGAGCACCGCCAAGCGGCCGATTGGCCTCGGGCGCAGATGCTGCTGCTTCTGATGCGGGAGCAGTCGTGTCCGAAGGGGCTTCCTCCACGGGCGTCTTCTTGCCGAAACCCCAGAGCGAGAGGTGCCGCGACCCTGCTGCGCCTCCTAGCGTAATGGGACCAGCAGCATTTCGTGCTTGCAACGGCAACGGTGATGGGCTTGCCGGACCGCATAGTCGACTTGATCGGAGAGCACTGAATTGGCGGCTGTGGACGGTGCCGAGCCGTTGCGACAGGGCATCTGGAGGGCTCTTGATCGAACAGAGTTAGTTAGATGGCGTGGCATGGAACAGATTGTAAGGAGCAGAAGCAGGAGCAAGTGACATACAGCACGCCGGCCCTGGATCTGCCTCCGCAGTCCTAATGAGGGCCCGAAACGCACAATTGCTCGGCTGGGAAGCATTGCGGCTCGAGTCGTGGGCAGAGGACGACGAAGCACAGCTCGCTGGGATCTCCAGCCTGAACTTGTCTTGGCTTGGACAATTTTTTTGGGGGCGGCGGCTCTCGGGTGTTCATCGGATGGATCAGGCTTGCTGATCATCATGAGATTATTGTTATCGATAACGTGGGGTTTCCTCCCGTGTTGAATATGTCTGATGTCTGCAAGATTTTCTTCTCCGAATGTACCTGTTTCTAGATATGCCCCCTTTGAGCGCATGGCGCTGCCATGTGTAACCCGAAACACAAAGACTGCGGCGGATTTCATGTAGGTCCTTTGCATTCAGATGATGCCAATGCTTCTCAGCAACAGAGCGTACCTCAAATCATTTTTGGATGAAGCCGTGAGTTGCGGCACAGATTGCTTGCTGCCCGATACTGATGGGCTGTTTTGCTCTGGAGGCACGCGACTACGATGGATTATATACAATGTGACGTCGCCATAAGCTTCGCCTTTGGAAATGAAGAGGCGTTGTGCGTTTCTAAATCCCTTCCTACTGAATTCGACAATCTCTGGCCCGAACAAGGTTAAAAAAACCACACCGGCTTTCCGCCACGCCTCTTAACGAATAACTCCGGTACCAAGATATCATGCTTGGTAGTTGATGACACCCGTAAAACGCCCACAGTCGGCTCTGAAAGGGGCAAAATATCGAAAAGACCCAATGAGCCTATTCTAGACTTGTCAAATCGTCTAACGACAGTCCTGGGCGGTGGCGCGTCTCTCGGACTTCAAGGCCGGGACTGATCGGGTGGGCTCGCCTTCTGAACAACGGGAACACCTACACAACGGAATCAGTACATATAGTCTAGTTGGTTTCATACGAGGAAAGGACGTGGTCTGATGGTTTCCGGACCAAGGCCCATCAGTCATGGCCAGTTTACGGAAGATGCATACCTTGGTGCCGCCCCAACCGAGCCGGAATGCAGCCTCATGAGCGAATAGCTCTCCGAAGCCAAGCATCATGCCATTGATGAAGGGTAACAGCAGATTGATGGCGGCGCCTCTCACTAACGACCAGACAGTAGGCGGCTTGTACAGAATAACGGGCGAGCCCGAAGATGCGGGTGATGTGGAGAGCTCCTCGCCGGGGGAGTATAGCTCGCTATCAGAGTGCATCGTGATGCCAGACTCGGCGAGATGGCCAGACGCATCTTCTGAAGCCATGGTCGTCGGCAAGCCGGTCGGCCAGGAGTAGGGCTGGCTCGCTGCAGATTGTCACTGACGTGCCGCGCGAGTCGAATTGAGGCTTGGGACAAGACGTGCGAGAAGTCGCCGCCAACCGGCAACTGCCCCAATCTTCACCTTTTGCTTCCGTACAGACCCACTTTTCCTCATGATCTCGGGTGGAACGTTGGCTTGTCCCTCCGAAACCGAAAAGCCCCCTTTGACGCCTGATAAATAGATAGCTCTTTACACTTGGGACCAGCGTTGGAACTTGCGATATAGTATAGATCATGACGAGGTTGTCAAGTCCGTCAGCGACAACTTGGTCGAGCGAGAATCCTTGTCGGCACAAAAGTGCAACATGTAGCCTTGCGGGCACCCGGACGATGTACATGGTACATGGTACATGGTACAAGGTACTTGATACATGTAGCTGCCTACGTGCCTCATGGTGGCATCATTGGCTGGGTTCAACCTGCAGCAACCTGCAGCAAACCTGCAGCCACTGTTATGCGTTACACCCACTGCACTGTGCTGTAGAGTAGAGGGGGAGACGTCGAGCCATGACGAAGATTCTGCCAGCTCCCCCTCCATCTTTCTTCGCTCATAGCAACGAAGCTCACAAGCGTTTTGCTTTCTACCTCAAATCTTCTTCCTTGCATCGGTTGGCCCACTTCTTCCAAGCTATCACCCCGTTGAGTCACCTGCGTCGTTTTATTTCTACGCCAAACAGCTTTGCTCCCCGTGTCCGACACGCGCGCCCTCCACGATGGCAGAAAACCAAGGCACGCCCAGCCGGGACGACCTGGTTCAGCAGTTCGTTGACATGTGCAATACCACACCAGAGAAGGTTATTCATTGAGAGCATTCCCTATACCGTATCAGGACTTCAAGCTCACACGCCCTATAGGCAACGCAGTATCTGGTCGCAAACCAGTGGGACCTGCTAGCTGCCTGTAATAGTTACTTTCAAGACGACGACGAAGAAAAACAACAAGGTCAAGCAGGCCCATCACCGCAGGAGCCCGAGTACACCGGTCCACGCACACTTGACGGCCGACCAGCCCCCCAGACAGCGTCCTCCAGCCGAGCAAGAGCTCAGCCCAAGTCACAGTCCAAGAAAAAGGGCATTGCGACGCTTGGGACATTGGGAACGGGCCATCAGAATGATGATGGTGACGACGGCGACGATGAATACCTTGACGATGCTGATGCTGAGGACGGTCGGGGCAATCTCTTTGCAGGTGGTGAGAAGTCGGGCTTGGCTGTTCAGGATCCGAAGCAACAAGAAGGAGGGTCCAGGAAGATTATCAATGACATTTTGGCCAAAGCAAAAGCGTGAGAATGCTTCTCCTGAATATACATGCGAGACAAGAGTATTGACAGATCTTCATTAGGAATGCGTCCCGTCCGGATGCTGCGCGTGATGTCGCTGAGCCAGCCGGCCCATCTCGCTTCCGCGGCACAGGTGTCACATTGGGCGGTGACGGCGTCGAGAGTCGCTCAATTCCCAATCCTCTCGGTGCACCTCCTACTGCTGGCGAGCCTCAAGAGCGAGTCCTTCATATTTGGCAAGACGGATTCAGCATCGACGACGGTGAGCTGCGCCGCTTCGACGATCCAGCTAATCAGGCAGACCTGCAAATGATCCGGTCCGGTCGAGCGCCACTACACCTGATGAACGTACAGCACGACCAACCAGTAGATGTCAAGCTCCACCAGCATGAAACCCCGTACAAGCCGCCGCCCAAGAAATACAAACCGTTCTCCGGCGCTGGCCAGCGCTTGGGAAGCCCTGTGCCCGGTGCTGGCTCCTCCAGCGCTGCGGCTCCTAATCCGGCTGCGGCTCCTGCGCCATCTTCGACCGTGCAAGAGCCAGCTATTGATTCTTCCCTGCCCACAGTCACGATCAGAATTCAACTGCCTGACGGCACGCGGCTCCCTGCCCGCTTCAACACGACCAGTACTATTGGGGATATCTATGGATTTGTCCAAAGTGCCTCGCCAGATACTAGAAGTAGAGGCTGGGTGTTGGCTACGACATTCCCCAAAAAGGATCATACGGATAAGGAACTGGTACTCGCAGATGTGCCAGAGTTCAAAAAGGGAGGGACTGCTGTGGTGAAGTGGACGTAAAGCCGGTAATGCTTTTTATCACAAATACCTGCACACAGACTCATCAGAGAGGTTGGGGTGGATTTGAGCATACAGAGAGCAGGAATGCTACGCGAAAATGATTCATTAGACGAACTTTTCAATGTTCTCGACGAAAGCGAAAGCTTTT
This sequence comes from Balansia obtecta B249, assembly GCA_000709145.1. Taxonomy (NCBI): domain Eukaryota; kingdom Fungi; phylum Ascomycota; class Sordariomycetes; order Hypocreales; family Clavicipitaceae; genus Balansia; species Balansia obtecta. Next base: position 90,478 of record JFZS01000047.1, read on the forward strand.
CGGGATTCAGAGAATAGAATAAACAAAAGAAGAGCTCCCATGCTTTGTTAAATATGCTCTGTTTTAAGACGAAGCCTATACATGACCAAGACCTTCATTTCCTACACGCCATCCTATAGGACTGCTTACGGTCCCAAACCAAATCGTATCATCGCTCCGTAACGCCCGAGGTAAAAGGCAAAAGTGGGGGAGAGTTTACAAACGCTCATCATGGCTGATGATTTTGGTAAAGAGGCCTCGTAGTCGTAGCGCTCAAGCTGCGAGAACTGCAGCCGGTGCAGAACTGGGACCATCCAGGAACTTGAAATGCTCAATAGCAATCTGACAATTCAACATGGCGGCGTTGAAACGGGCCTCCCCTGGAGGGAGCACAACCATGAGATAGGTGTTGGTGGTGAACTTGAGGATAAACAAGTTGAAGCGCATGCCGGCCTTGTGTTCCATGCGGATGAACTGCTCAGCGTTTCTGGGCGTGCCCGTAAACCGAGAAATGCTCTGCTTGAAGTGTTTCATGATATTGGACATGCGCTCCAGTCTGTCTTCGGTAGGGTTGCGCCGGCCCTCGGCTGATGTCCATGACGAGACGGCCAGAAAGGAGGTCCTCTCGAAGAGCAGTAACTCCTCCGCCTCGATGGCGGCGCCCAGATTGGCGAGGTTCCTCTCGATGACGGCTAGATTTGGCACGAGGTCGTGGATGATGGACGCCCAGGCCTTGTACAAGCTCTGATCCCAGATCGAAGTCGCAAAGGGGGTCAGTTCGACCGCAGTAGGGTCTCCCCCGACGGAGTTGACGTACTCGGTGGTCTTCTGCTTTATGGAGCGCACGCGTTCCTCGTACACGGTCTCGCGACCGGTAGGTACGACGAGGTCCATCTTGTGGATGAGGACGTATATCTTGGCGCCGGGCGAGTACTGCAGGAGGGCAGAGAGGATGGAGACATAGGTAGCCAGGTCCCTGTCGACATCGCGCGATTCGATATCGAAGACGTAAATCAGGACGCCGACGTTGGAGAATACGTGGACGCGCTGTTGGGAGAGGTAGTTCTCCATGAAGGCTTCTTGCCCGCCGCAGTCCCACAAGTTGAGCGTGAGGTTGCCGAGGAACTTGACGTGGGAGAGGTCAATATCAATCGTTGCGCCACTAAAGCGAGAAAAGGGTTAAAATTAAAAAAAATTACAAAAAAAAGGGAGCATCATCAGCATGGGAAGCTCTTCGTGTGCAGCGGATTAGAGAACGTGTGTTTTATTTAACCTACAGGCGTCGCGTGTCTCGGGCAATGTAATTGCTGAATATGATGCTTCTCATGCTGGATTTCCCGGATCCAGATTTGCCCATGAGCAGGACCTTCTTCTTCTTGGGCTTCTTGACTTCGCTGCGGACCTCGGAGGGCCCGGTGTCGCCTGGGGCTTGGTCAGCGGGCGACGGCATCGTCTGTTGGAGGTTGTGTCGACGCGACAAGTTGGGCGTTTTGAGCTTCGGCTGCACGAACGGTCGTTGGTTTGGATGGCAGGGGTCGCGACGGAACGTGGGGTAGCTTGCTTGCTCGGCGGTTAGGCAGCAAAGCATGCACGGAGATTTCGCCGGCTGCTCCTTCTTGATTACCAATAGCGAGACGAGGAGCACAGGGTGAGATGGCCGAGTTGGTTATGGCGCCAGGTTAAGGTCACCTTGACACATTCCTCCTGGTGGAGCAATCCTCCTGGGTTCGAGTCCCAGTCTCATCATGACAACTGTTTTTTTTTTCGTGCTTCAGCCTAGATAGATAGTACTGGGGATTATCTTCGGGGATCTTTTGTGTATTGCATTGTAAAGCTAAGGGGGCTATTTGCCCCCAACTCCGTAAGAAAGCCAACGACCACGCTGACACCATCCTGTCGACAATAAGAGAATTAAGCGTAGTGACAATAGAATTCTAGGCGCGAATAGATGGCACCTGGAGCAAAGGCAAAGTGCAAAAACAAAGAGTACCGGCTACCAAGACTCTTCCATATCCGGTATTTCGTGTCCTAGCCCAGACCCAACATGTGGCCTGTCGGTGTCACGACGAATCCACGTCGTTCATTCTCCGTAAAATCCGTTTTCTCCGCCGTGCCCTTCACGTCGCGGCGAATTAAGGGCGTCGCACAAAACAAACCTATTTCTCCTGTCTTAGACCTCTCCCCCAGATATCAGAAATAAAACAAAATAAAGTTTTGGTCGCGCTCCACGTCTTGGTCATGCGACGCAGGGCTGAACGCCGGCTGACGGGCTGGTGGCCCCCAAGTGGCTTTTTTTGCGCCCTGTTTCTACGGTCAATCGTCCGCCGTGCTAACCGGTCCACTTGGTTTCCCGTAAGAAGGACAACTCGAATCAGCAAAGATTGACATGGGGGGGATTGGGAAATGCTTGCTACGAGCAAGTGGGGGCCAAGATGATGGATGAGTTGCGCGACTACCGAATCTGTGCAGGCAGGATGGTGGGCTCGGAAAAAGCGGATCCACCATGCCCCATTCCCGTGCAGCGTGTACTCGGTACTCGCTACGTACCACGGTACATAATGCCAAATGCCCCAAGTCAAGACATGTCCGAATCGTGCTCGTCTCTTACAATCCTGGCAGCAGCGAAAGAGGGATTACCGACAACTTGCTGCTGTATTACACTGCTACCTTGCTCGCAGGGCCGAGTTGAATCGGAGAAAAAGACATGGGGAACACGGTACTGGGCAACATGCAACCTAAATTCATTCCAGAAATACTCTGTACTCCGTACAAGAGGCACAGCTGTACAACTTCAACCCCTGCAGCTGGCGTCAGTCGTCAGGGCATACAGTCAGAAACTTGTCTGCATAGCTTTTTTCAGCCGTGGGTATAAAATAATGTGGAATTGCGGGACTGCGCCCCACACCATCCATCCACATTTTGAATAGCCACCATGGATGACTCGGCTCCGAAACATTGGACGAATCAGGATAGACGTGGCTGCTGCGGCTGGCTGGCCGTCGTCTGCAATCTGCGTCTCTGCATCTAGCAACCATCCAGTCAATTGCATCTTTCTCGTCCGTCCGTCCGTCCGTCCGTCCGTCCGCCCGTCGATCCGCCACTAGACAAACTGTTCTTGGCCGCTGAAATGTGTTTGTCCGAAATAGCCCTGTCCCTGCCCTACTCGATACAATAATTTCTGCGATGCGATGCGATTCGATGCGATGCGATGCGATGCAATCTTGGCAAAACAGCGCGAGCAAACCAAGTTTACGACGTTAAGTACGGTCAACAATCAATTGGTGCATCCATCGCTGCTGTAATACCGCAGCCATGTGCCGCCGCAAAATGGCCCCAACTTCGATTGCACCCTACCCCTGCATTACGGTCTATGTACTCTATGCCCTTTATGACTTCAATTCCCCTTCGATGCCGCGCCACTTGTTAGCTTTCTCCGTCAGCCCCGGGCAAATGGCTGCTCCCGCAGACCCCGCACGGCATTGCTGCAATGCGCAGTGCGCGCTCAGGGTGCTTTTTTTTTTTTTCTTTCCGCAACGGGCTCAGTCATCAATCTATTCTCCCCTCAGTCACCGAATGAAGACGCCTCGACATTCCTGAGCTTCAAAGCGAAGTATGTATGAGGCTTGCAGATGGCTTGGATCCACACGAGGCAGAAGATTGAATCCAACCGAGCTTGTATTATCGTGAGGAATGAAGCGGCTCGCCTAAGGTCATGTAGGAACAAGGGATATTTCAGGTACGCGTACAGTAAATGAATGAGTGGTGTGCCACGACAGGTGCATCAAGAATGCTCTGACTTGACCTAGAACTGTAATATGCAAACCGCCCCCTTCCAGGTACTTTCTTACCAGTACGTACTACCATACACGCCAATGAGATACGAACAATTATCTCATCTTATGGAGTACAGCATATCGCAAGTCGTATTACATGCGGTAGCGGCTCTTCTCGAACTCCCTTGCCGGCCATTGACGGCATCGTTTAAGCAAGGTCCCCAGAGGCCTTGCAATGCGGCTGCTTTGATGCTAGCTTACCGAGTTCAAGCAGGTCCTATTAGTAGATTACTCAGTTGAGCTATGACTCTCGTCAACAATAATTCATCTGCCATAGGCTGGAATTGCAGTCTTTCGTCGTGTTATGATGCTGGAGATGCATCGCCATGTTCGAATCCAAACATGTTGGAAAAACCGTTGCTGCTAGCCCGTCCATCCATTATCACTGGGTCCTAGCTAAATTGCCACGGCGTTAGTGAAATGTTCTCGAAGGCTACGAAACGTCACTCAAGGTCGGGCGCACGCGCCAGGGGGATGTGGGCCGTTGGAGCCTTGTCAGCATCAAAGACATGATGTGGTTCGCATTCTGGTGGTAATTCCGCTCTCGCCAAGGTCTAACCAATCGTTACTTGTGTCAACAGCTTGGATGCAGCATGGTATTTAATGCATACCTTGACATATTGCTTGGTCACCTCCAAGAGAGGAGCCATGTTGCTTCAAAGGTGCGACCCTGAACGGGCGTCGGCCCCCAATGCCTGACGAGGCCGAATCTCGATGGGATGAAGATGGGACGTGGAGATGCTTTGGGGTTTGGTGTGCACGCCAAGTAATTGCATGCATGCATGGCTCGCGGCAATTCGCGCACCATGTACCCATGTACCTATGTACGTACCGTACCCACCCTGTGCACCCACAACAATATCAGGTAATTAATTCCGCATGTCGTTCCTACCCTCGATCGCCCAATTTGGTCAGCTGTGCGGCCTCGTCTATATTGTCTATTCTTGGCCACATCGCACATCGCACATCGCACTCGGTTTCCCAAAACTTCTTGCCACACGCCTCCCACTCGTTCACCCCTTTCTCGCTTTTGGTCCCTGGCATGGGCTCCTGACCCCAGACAAGGCTGGATCATCATCGTCATCACGCTAAGCTTCCTCGCTCTAAATGAACCAGGACGACCCCGCCAGTCTATTCTTTCTTCACACCCCCAGTTTAGCTTCGCTCGAATATTCGAATTATCGTGAGCCCCACAAGGCTCATCGGCTCATCGGCTTCTCAGCTTTCTCTACTTTCTCTCAAGTTGTTGTTATTTACCCGACATGCTGTGGTGCCAGGATGTAGATGGGTTTTATTGCCTTGCTGCCACGATGTAACATTTTATCATCTAGCCCGCTCTCTGTGACAACGAAGAGCCTCAACATCGATGGTTATGGACGTCATCCGGTGTTGTTCAACGCCACACCTTCAGGCTGAAAACTCCGGGGCGGAAGGGAGGCGGGGCACTAGCCATCACAGATTGATGGCTTGATGGCTTGATGTCTGAGAGAGGACTTATTATTATAGTTCAAGCCTTCGCCGTTTGTTCCCAGCTAGTTCGAGGTCTTAATGGCATCTTCACTTATTCTCATATACTCAATTGCCTTTTCCTACGTCGTGGATTTGATGACATAAAACGGACGTCAAGCATATGTTTTATACTGCCTCATCCTCCACTTATATCACTTTTTTTCTTTTCTTTCTTGTCGCTGTTCAACCGTCATTTGAATAAATAACCGGGAGTAAGTTCTTATGAGACACAGCATTATATCTCTCTCTCATCACTTCTCCATCTCAGCTCTTAAAACCGCTGCTCAAAGTCTGAAACCACACTAGACCCGACCTTCATTAGCTAACTCATTGTTGTGCCCCTCAAGAGGATTCCCTGGGTTAGGAAATATCCAACAGGTGGTGCCGGAAGCAACATAAACGGACATCACACCTTTTTCAGTCACGGAAGCATCAGACTCAAACACTTTCTGTCTACCTGTGCAAGCCGCTGCGATGGTCGAAATGAAAAAAAATAGGTCAGAGAGCAGCACAAATAGCACATCCGCCAAGAAACCTATGTCCTCATCACGAAAGCGATCCAAGACAATCCATAAAGATGAAGACTGGAACCATGTCACAGACCCGGAGGAGAGGAGACGCATTCAGAATCGCATTGCTCAACGCAAATTTCGTGAGTACACTCGCCAATACACGACTTCTTCAAGACACTAATCGGCAAGCGCAGGTGAGAAAGCTCGTGAAAACAAAGAGAAGGCTGAAAGAGACATTCGCAACCAAAAACATGCCGGGAACAGCTACCGCATCCCTTTGCCAACAGATTTTATCTTGGGTAGTGAGCTGTCAGGTTTACCGTGGGGTAGTGTCAATTGGGGCCTGGCTGTTACGAGAGGGCAACAGTGCCAGAGTCTTCCAAGTAGTGGCAACGACACGTACATTGGAGACGACCTTTATTCGGGACCAAACTATATCACAGGCAGCCCTGGACTACATCAGACGCCGACCTGTAGCAGCAGCATTGAGGAAGCTTATTACAACGACGCGAACTATATTGACCCTCGCGGAATTAATACTTTTTCTGGACTGACCCTCTGAAAGCCGAGCGTCTGTAGAAGTTGTAATCATGATGGGCGCTTTTTCCTTGGTTCTTTATTATGTCCGGTGCTGCCGGCATGGCTCTCCTGACCCTTGTGGTGGGAAAAAACGAGTTGTGCTGGGGTGAAACCTATCAAAGGCTCAGAGAGACTTCCCAATTCGAAGCATATGATTTTATGAGTAAAGGATTTCAGTATAGTAGGATAAATCTATTTGAAAAATAGTAAACTCGGTCTTTCTCAACGTTGCTACTTGTGAATATATTGAATCCTATTCAAATATACAACACACCTAGACTCAACGAGCTCGGGAAAAAAATCGTTCGGATTTATGAAGGAAGATAAGATGGCTCATTGTTATCTTATTCATGCGGCATGGTACTTCCTCTGCAAAGGAACATGCTTTTGTAGTTGTATCAATATAAAGTACAGGCACAGGCGTCTCAATGAGCTGGTGACCAGCCCATTACATTTTGTCGTTGAGCCGGGTACCAGGTATAAATGCGGGGGCCTAGTCAAGCGTTGGATCTCGTCATAGGATGACAAATTCCACGGCGGGACTGACCGACAAATACATACGCCGAACCCATCCTTAAATCTGTCGGCTATTTAGCGTTATCGTTATCCAGCCTGTTAAGGTAAAGCTAATTCACCGCCCGGCAAAATCTTGCTTACCGCTTTTTTTTTGCAATGCCAAACCGTCCAAGGCACGGCAGAAAAAGAATAAGCTCCATTCTTTTGTGCGATCATACTTAATGTTTGTGGACACGCCACAGCTTCCCAGTCTGGAAGCTCTTGACCGTGCCAACTTGCATATCGCATTGCAGAGAACGGAGTGCCGAAAACTCAATAATAGATTTCTCCGACAGGCTCAATCTCAAGTCTTCTTGAGCTAAAGAGACAAAAATGGGTGTCGGAAAGCCCGCCAAGAAAGGTATGTAGCGATTTCAATCTGCGAAATCCTTCATCGGCCTCTCCCACTCATGTGAAACACCCTGCAAAGAATAAAGATAGATACTTCAGCAGGGGGTTGGACCATTCACTTTGGTCGTCTTTGTTGGCGGGAGTCATCTTCATACTGGCCTTTCCACTATCAGCCGGCGTGGTAATGTACCAGTGGCTAACAAAAGAACGTTCTGGAAACCGGGCACATAGCGGGTCAAAAACAGGAGAAGAAAAAAGCGAAGAAGGCAAAGCGAACACGAAAAGCCGATGATGGGACATTGGCCCTGTCCAAAGAAGAGAAGAAGGCTTTGAAGAAGGCAAGGGCCCTTGCCAAGGCACCTCAACGCCAGGAGAAGAAACGCCAGGGGCTTCTGAAGAGGTCACAAAGGCTGGAAATTCAGGGCAGAAAATTCCTCGCCGAGGCGAAGAAGCTTGCTGAGGAGTATAGACGGATGACAGAGGCCAAAGAGGTATGTTTGTCAAAGAACGGGGATGCTCGGCTTGGACAGAACGTGAGCGAGTGTCCTCCCCCCTGGGATTGGGAGATGTATACAAACAGACGCGCATTCTTGGCCTCATACTCCACCTCCAAAACCCACCAAGGACCTTCGTAGCTAACGCGAGTTGTGCAGCTGGCCGACGCCCAAAAAGCGGAACAGGCCGACGCACCTGGTTCCAAGGATGGTAAAGGCGTCATCGTCGATGTTTCGTTGCCGTCATCGCCCGCAGCTGCCTCGGCATCATCAAACTCCGATGGAGGCGTGCCAGTCGAGACTACTACCGCCAAGGTCAAGGGTACGAAGAAGCGCCGCAGAGAAAGTGACGCTGGCAAGGGAAAATCCTCAACAGAGAATGTGTTGAGACCCGAGAAGTCCGCAAAGGTCTCTCGCCAGGAAAGTTCTGACTCGGAAGACACGAGCAGCGAATTCGAATCTGAGTCAGAGTCAGAGTCTGAGGAGGAGGTCGTGAAGGAGGCCGCAAAGAAGAAAGAAAAGCCAAAGAGCAAAAAGAACAAGGCAGCAGCCGTCTCCAATGCCGCAGAACAGTGGAATGTCAGCGGGCTGGAAGGCGGCGCTGCTCGCCAAGGCAAGTTCATGAGACTCCTCGGAGGGAAGAAAGGCGGAGTCGCTGTGTCCAGCACAAACACAAACGTCAAGTCAGACTCGGTCAAGGCCGAGGCCGAGATACAACGCCAGTTCGAGGCCGGCATGAAAGCCAAGGCGGAGGGCAGCAGCCAGCGCAAGGGACTGGGCGCTTGATCTAATTTGGGTAATTCTTCACACTTTCATGAAATGTCATGCGACACCATTCGTGGCCGGCTCTTTCTTTGGCACATGGTGTCTGGCAGATAACTTGGAACGGGACAAAAGAAAAAAACCAGCTGATACCGAGCATTTGCTGTGGAAACTTGGAGCGGAGGAAGGGACGTAGCATTATTAGCTAGATTTTGCCCACGCTACGGTAGTCCGTGGTTGGAGACGGCGTTCTATCGGGAACTAGATGCTGAGCTGAGGATTGAAATAAAAGCACGGTAAACTGATTTGGTGCAAGAACGCGACTATTTTGCTTTAAGATTACGGCCTCGTGTAAGATCTTGATTGATTGCTGGACGTATTTGATGATGGCTGTATTAAGATGCCAATTCCACTAGGGTGTTATCTCCGTATGAGCGTCTCCGTTCTGTACCGCAGAGGAATCAACTAATCAGTTACGACTATTGTCTCTTCGACACAGAAAACAGTGTGCAGGGAATGCTCATTGCGATCAGATTAGATAGTCCCCCGCGGTCCCTAGCTTGCCGCTAAATACAACAGAAATAGCACCACAACTTTTATATGTACATGCAATCGATTACGGCAGTATATTTCCAATCAAGTTGTCAGAAAAAAAGACAGAAAGAGAGCAGGCGAGCCAAACGCGATATTCGAATGCTGAAAATCAGCATGATACATGAAATGCGCGCACTGTAATTTAACACGTTGAAAGTGTCATCAGCCAACTACTGGGCGTTGTAGAAACTGTCGATGCGACGTGCGAAGCAAAGTCGCACAGCCAACTTGGTACGCTTGAGACTATGCCAGGCTGCTTATTACAGTCCTCCTCTTCCTCACAGTTAGTCTCGGTTGCGACATCTGAACGTCGTTTAGCCGAACATGCGGGAGATCGCTTCGAAGAGCAGGCCGCCGAAGACGACGAAACCGAGAAGACCTGGGAATTACGTCAGATACAGGATATCTGAAATTAGCGTGCAAGGATGTGTGCAAGTTGCCGTGACCTCTTCGTAATGAACAAGTGTAACGGCATCTAAAGCTCTGCTAGAATCTGAAGTGCATTGCAATTAGGTGAACTATCAGGCCTTTCCAACCCACCCCGCGAAAGGATGTTGGCCGCACAACTGACTGAAGCGCGCGACGACAGAAAGAAGAGTGGTGACATACCGATCCAGACTGGGGAAATAGGCGACTTAGGCGTCTCCTTGACTCTCTTCTTGATATGCTCCCCTGACTTGCCCATGCGGCTTTCTTGCTCCTTGGCGAACTTTTCGTTTCGGCGGCGCTGTTCGGGTGTTTGGGCCTATGGAAAAGACACAATTTGTCATTTTGGCCAGTCCTGAGTATAGAGAGAAGTAAAGCGCCGGACAAGAAATAATACCATTGTGTCGTGTGAAGCAAGTGGTGTTCGCGGAAATAATGGATCGAGGACACGCTGTTCAGGCAGAGAGCTCTGATCAACAGATCAATGAGCTTGGCGCTTTTCGATAAAGATTTCGAAGAAGATTAGGGCCGACGACTGGCTGCAGCTGATGAAAACTCGATTGATAGACGAGAAGAGAATGCGACAAATGCTGTGGTGTCAATGTAGAAGTGTTCTGAGACGTGCGAACCTGTGTACTTGTCCTGGTTACTTGGGACATGTGTCGTTAAACAAGGGAGGGAAAGAGCACCCCTGTTACCCGAGGGAGAAGCACGCGCCACGATTCTTGTGGCTTGATGCGAGACCCATATTATGGCGGGGGAGGACCAACGCCATAGGCCGCATAGTGCGAACTCTGGCTCGGGAGAGAATTGGCACAAATTCATCACCATGACAGTGCTAAGGATAGCTCGCCCGATAGCCAAGGCGGCGGCACATGAGACACAGCTTTCGAGACTGCGGTTGCCGAGCCGGTCGTATGCAACGACGTCCAAACAGCCTGGACCGACAGTATGTACAACTTCCAGCTTGGAAAGAGCCGGCTTTATGTTCAGGAGGCTGTCCGTCTGCAGCAAAGCATCTGACATTTCAAACCCAAAAAAAAAAACTACAGTCCCAGTTCTACAAGACATTCACGCGGCCCATCGCCAAAGTGCTTCTTCTGGCCGTTTTCACCTACCAGGTTGTCTACTGGGGATGGGTGAAGCTCGAGACGGCTGAGCATCAACGCAAAACAGACGGTACGACTTTGGCAAGAAAACCACAGTAATTGAGGAAGGAACCAAGGCAAAACTTTTTAAGAAAAAAACTATCAAGAGGCTGACGTGAACTGTACTTGTAGCCGAGATAGCTGAATTGGAAGCCAAGGTCATCGCGTTAGACAAGGCGTGCAAGGCCGAGGAAGCAAGGAGCAAAGTGGAAGAGGAAGTGAAGAAGAAAACTTGGTGGTGAGCGACGCAAGATGTGACTATCCGTGGCTGAATACTGCAGTGAGAGCAGCAGTTCGAAGACTTAGAGAACGACCCGAGAGCAGGAGCGACGAGTCGTTAGAGCTGACGAGACCTGAGGCGGTTGTTGCAAGCTACCCATCTTTTAAAGTTGTATAATTGCAAGTCATATTTGTACATATTCTCGAAGGGGGTGGGCAGATGTCGGAGAAGCTGTATGTTTTTTATATTCTTGCATATGTATGAGGCATTTCTCAGTCCTAGCCGCCCTTTACACGACCATGAATAAATAGTCGCTCGTATGGACGAGTGCTTTGAGATATATTCTCTATGTTCGTAGAATCTGAACCTTGGTAATGAAAAGTCGGACTGATGAACGAATTCATGCAGAATCAGTACTTTCGTTAAGGCTACACTTGTGAGGAAGATTAGGAGAATACGTTGCTATTCTCAGTATCGGAAACTGTCCCAAAGTAAATGCAATGTGCCACGAGTTTCCAGATGTTGTTTTAAACGTACTTTCCCCTGGGTTATGTTGCTGAGGGGAAAGAAACCATAAATGGCAACTTAAAATAGTACAAGGTTCATCCTTACGCTGATGGTGCCTTGATTTGATGCAAACTACGGAAAGACACCTCAGACCATTGGTCTATTCACACACTGTAGCCTCGAACCTAATACAAGTCCAAGTTTATGAAATTTGGCTTTTGAATACCTGCAACGATGTATAAGATTCTTGCCTGGAGGAACACTCTTGACTTCCAGGTATCTGTGCAGAATCTTCCTGTGGCCACATAACCATACGCAAAAGAAGGTGGAGGATGGGCTTAGATTATACTCAGGTCAAGAATTACCGAGGAGATTCCAACTAATTGCTTTGATTTGTTTCATACTGTATCCTGGAGAGATGTCACTATGGCATGACCACCAACCACCTCAAAAAAAGTCCTCGGAAACAGCTCCATAAGCAACTACATCATCATCCCCCCCCCCCCAACAAACCAACAATGCAGCAGCACGAGAGACACAAAACACGGGTTCGTCGTCAAAGCGTGATCAAGCTTTGCATTGCCCTGAATGGCACGGCGTTGCACACCTGCCCCTAAAGTCTGGTGCCGCTACCAGACACTTGTCGCAAGCACAAAGCAGGTCGAGCTGATTTCCATACTTCTGACCGGCGTCGTTGCACAGGCAGATGTACAAAGCGGCATTGATGCTCGTACTAGGCTTTCCATCGTCGCAGACCGCGCGAGACGTGGCACAGTACGCATCTGCCAGTTGCTTCGAGGACCATGGTTTCTCTGCGTGCGGGTTTCGCGTTTCTCATTCAGCTTCATGGTTCACTAAGGAATCGAGCAGGACCGCCCGCAAAATGCCAGGGAAGAGAAGATACGTACTCATTGCCATGAGGACGGAGGCGCAGTATGTGTAGCCGCATTCACAATAGGTTCCTGCTGGAACACCCGGCACTGCGGAGGTTGACGAGGGCGGTGGTGGTGCAGCGGATGTGTCTGTGAGGGCCAAGTGGGTGGCCGACACGAGAGCGGAAAGAGTTACGAGGGGGAAGAGTAGCTTCATACTTGTATGTCTGAGGTGCGAGGCCTTTAAGAGATGCTGAGGAGGAAGCGAGGAATGATGGTATTTTAAGCCAGACCCGTAAGCCGGCCTGCTGGACGAACGAGGGCCATCAAGGCCATTTATAGCTTCCACGGATTAATGTGAAGAACTGCTCTCAGATTTTTTTTTTTCTCAAAGTGAATAATTTGGTTGATATGATGCGTGGTACTGATGTACTCTCACTGTTTGGTACCAAGCCTGCTGCAACGTTGAGATGTAGCCGGTGATGGGAAAACTAGCTGATCAACGTGACATATCAAGTCAATAGTGTAACCTGAATAAAAGGGAGGTCAAGCAGGATATGCCGATCTACTTTCGCTAGATAGTGAAAACATTAGGTGTAAATCTGTCGCAAAAAAGGGGCAGATCCGCTGGTCGCGCAACCACGCCACAGGCCAAGTCCATCATCGACCTCTAGATCGACAACAGTTATTTCATTGCAAATAAAACGGGATGACGGCGGCGCAGAGGAAAACGCACTGCTGTAGTGTGAAACGTACCACTAGTATAACCTCCTGGACACTTGGGGCGAATCCGTTCCGTTCTGCATAACTTGCTTGGCAAGGATGACATACTTTGCCCTCCGATGGAATGCTCTACTACGAGATCCCTTTCAGCATATAATTGACCAGGGGATGAATATATGTCTAACAAGGAGTGACTTGGGTTTTCTCGTCAATGGATCGGAGAAGAAGGCAACGAACAAAGCCGTCCTGACGCGAAATGGTTGCCGTTTGGATTTGTAGGTGGTCAGCGAGATGTGTACGCTTCTCATCCAGGGATAGTGGAACAAGTTTGTCCTCGAGGCGTCAAACTCGTGCAAGTTTCACTGTTTGCTGAAAGCTTTGTGTTTATACCGATGTTGAAAATGGGTGGACCACGACATGTTCAGTGAGCAAGTATTTCTGCAAGCATTTAATGAGTAAAGTAAGTTAAGCAATAGTTTCTTATTATGATAATTATGACACCCTTTTTTTGATTGGGACCTATACAGTCTGCTGATCTATTAAACGAAACTATTCTACCCAGGACCCTTGATTTATCAATCTACATAGGTACCTAGGTACCTCCCTGGCTTCTAGCGGCCCCACTATTGTCCCCTCTAGGCTTAGTTGCTGCTGCATGTTTAAAACCCTATGCAGCCAGTAGGCGCAGGAATCGCTTGGAAGCAAACTTGGCATATTATATACTGTATTCAAGGAATGAGGAGTGAAATTGATCAATCATCCGTTTCGCAATGCGCATGGTCCTGGGATCGAAAAAAGTCCAAGTCTTCCCTTCATTTGGCCTAAAACCACCAGACTGGTGGGAATTCTGACGTTATGTTATCAATTATGATATCACCACATGACTGGCACCAAAGCACAACTGCTCGACTCGTCTCGTAGAGGGTATAAAAAAAAAAAAAAAAAAAAGAAAAAGAAAAAAAAAGCAAGCCATATGGCACCCCCCCTATGCTCGCCCAAAGGACAGGGCCCGACAATGACGAGAATGTCGGAACCACAACCGGGCTGAGCTGTCCCTTCTCCATCAATTACTGACTGACCCGGACATTCTGGCATCCTTGGCGGCCGACAACTTTTTTCTCCTCACGCCTCGGCGGCCACCCCATCCATTGCGCAACCGCATCTAGCAAACAGGTCGCAAACCGCAACCATGGCCACAAATAACACCCTCACCGTCGGGACACGAAAATCCCCGCTGGCCATGGCCCAGGCCGAGATCGTCGCCGCCGCCTTGAAAGCCCTCTTCCCCTCCGACAGCTTCCCCATCCACGGCACTACCACAACCGGCGACCGTGACCAGAACACGGCCCTCTACAACTTTGGGGGCAAGGGCCTGTGGACCACACAGCTGGAGGAGAAGCTCACGTCCCGGGAAGTCGACCTCGTTGTCCACTCCCTCAAGGACATGCCCACCACGCTACCAGAGAACTGTGCTCTCGGTGCCGTGACCAAGCGCGAAGATCCCCGCGACATTCTAGCGATCAAGAAGGAGCTGCGGGAGAAGCACGGGTGGAAGAACATCAAGGATTTGCCAGAGGGAAGCGTCATTGGAACAAGCAGCATTCGGAGGATCGCACAGCTGGCGCGGCGGTATCCGCATTTGCGATTCAAGGATGTGCGGGGCAATATCCAGACTCGGCTGAAGAAGCTGGAAGAAGATCCGGAGCTGAGCGCCATTGTGCTTGCTGCGGCCGGGCTGCTGCGAATGGACCTCGGGGAGCACATCACGCAGTACCTGGATGTGGACAACGGGGGCATCTTGCATGCCGTGGGCCAGGGTGCGCTGGGGGTGGAATGCCGAGCAGGAGACGAGAGGGTGTTGGAAGCGCTGCGGAGGATCGAGGACAGGGATACAACGCTGGCTTGCTTGGCCGAGAGGAGCCTCATGAGGGAGTTGGAGGGAGGATGTAGTGTGCCTATTGGGGTTGAGACGAACTGGGTTGATGGCAAGCTCAGGCTGCGCGCGACGGTTGTATCCGTAGACGGCAAACAGGGCGTTGATGTTGAATTCCTGGAAGGTGTGGCCACGAGAGAGGAGGCTGATGATCTGGGCAGAAGGGCCGCCAGAGAGCTGGTGAGCAGAGGCGCCGACAAGATTCTGGATGCGATCAACAAGGCTCGTCCGGAGGTAAAGTAGTACCAGCACACAAAGGCGTATGCGTGACATGATACGATTTACAGCCTGAGGGAAGCAGTTTGCTACATGTCATGGGATGATTTGCAGTCGACCTAGTGAAACCCCCTCCTCCCCTCCCCCCCAATTCCCTTATTTGTTTTTATTTTTATTTTTTTTGCCAAAGAGCACGTAGGGCGGATCTATCACAGAAGTATGGTCAATTTATATGACTGGCTCAGCTAGACAAACAATGGGTTTCGCGGCTATTGGTAGTCGTATGCTTGGCGCGTTTTGTGGCCACCCTCTGGACGCAACAAAGGCACCCAAACAGCACCACTCTCCATCAGACCAACTTTTTAATCCTGTGTCGGGCTGATGTGCGTCCAAATGACAAATGCAAACAAGAGGTGATACAAAATAGAAACCCGGAATGTTTCCATATCGCACTGAAGCACCATTAAGTTGTCCATTATCCCCTCAGCAAACTCCATTTCCTCAACCAACGCTCTGAATAGTGCATTTATTTTCCTCGAACCAGTTCCAGATTTTATTCCTGAGAAGTGAGGGCCTCGTAATCTTTGGCGTCCATCAACTTGTCGTACTGCTGAGCGCCCTGCTCGTCGACCTCGACCTTGACGATCCAGCCACCGCCTTTGCTGTCATCCTCTGGGACCTGATTTATGGTAGAAGGCTTCTCCTCGAGCAAAGTGTTACCCTTGACGATTTTGCAACGGATGGGGGAGTTGATATCGCTCGCAGACTTGACGGACTCGACGGTGCCGATGTTGTCGCCCTGCTCGACAAACTCGCCGGTGGTTGGGGGAAGCTCGACATAGACAACGTCACCAAGCTGCTCGGCAGCGTAGTCAGTGATGCCGATTGTGGCCGACTTGCGATCGGCAGACAGATCAACCCACTCGTGGTCCCGCGTGTACTTTTTGACCAGGCCTGCCGCAGGAGGAAAGATTTTGTTGTCAGCATATCGGAACTGCACCTTTTTTTTTTTTTGTTTCTCTCTTAAAAATGCAACGGCAACAACAACAACAACAACATACTTATGCGGGTGGATGAAAAGGTGCGGAAGGCAGAGCGGGGAGCCATTCGCATAACCGCAGGCCGGGCGACAGCGCGCAGAGAGCAAGCAATCGAAGCCATTGTGCCGTGGCGGTATGAGCCGATGGAAGGATGGAAGGGAAAAGGTTGTTTCGGGGTAGGTGCGGCAAAAGCGATAAGAGCTGCTGCTAGACTGTTGGTGAGTTGCTAGCAATGGCGGACGCCAAAGGTTGAATTTGAGAGTTTTGGGCCCGAGATGCTGAAAGCGGCTTGGCCGTGCTGCTTCTTGCTTTGCCCTCCGTCATCTGATTGTGGGCCTTTTCTTTGGTCGGCCGCGGCTTGCAGGTTAGGTATCCAGGTACCCAGGTATCCAGGTACCCAAGCACCTCGGCTGAGCACGCGGCCTACCCAGGTATCCAAGGTGGGCACAGTACCTACCGTAATTACTGCAGGCAATTACCAATTACCCCATCCAATGGCTGCACGGAGTAGTAGCTAGGCCCCCCTGGTGCTTGGGAGACTAGGGAGGGCCAATCGATAAAGAGTGTGACACTTCCCCACGCCAGATCAGCTTATTTTTTTTTTTTTTTTTCCCTTCTTGAAGCCGTGCTGGTTCGATAATTACACAAACTCTGTCCTGGAGTCATCGCTCGTCAATCAACAGGCTTGTCCTGATGCGCATTGCACATTGCAATCGCAAGGTTTTCCGCCGCAGTGTCTTCAATACCCTGTTTAGTTGTGCTATTCATATCAAATCACTTGACTGCGCGATAGCTGCGTCTACGTTCCAACAGTCCCTGTGCCCGATCGCATGCGACGAGCAGGAGCGAAGGTCTTGAAGATGGCGTCTGACGTCGTCCGCGATGGTGTTTTTGGTATGCACTTACTTGCCTTGTTGGATTTGCGTTTGCATTTGCTTCCAAAGTCAGCACAGCGATAAAGGCAAGCTCTTTGTTGCAGCACGCAGTACACATATCATTGACGCTGTGACGAGCAATTGAGACTGACCAAATTTTGGAAACCAGCCATCAATAAGCCTTGTGGTCATAGCTCAGCTCAAGTTGTTCGAGAGTGCCAACAAGCATTCAACCCCTCCAGATTCTTCCGGCCCATGATCGAGGCCGAGTTGGCGCGAAGACTTCAAGAGTCTGGCAAGCAGTTTAATCGACGCAAGGCCGAGAAAAGAGCATCACAGATCAAGATCGGTCACGGAGGCACACTGGACCCTCTTGCGACGGGTGTCCTCATCTTGGGTATTGGCACCAGCACCAAGTTGCTCTCCCAATTCCTCGATTGTACGAAAACATATGAGACAACGGTCGTATTTGGCGTGAGCACTGATACGTATGACCGAGTGGGCAGAGTCTTGGCTCGAAAAGGTTACGATCATGTTACCAAGGAGCTGGTAGAGAAGGAACTAGCGAGCTTCCGTGGCAAACAGACACAGATTCCGCCGCTGTATTCTGCTTTGAAAATGAACGGCAAGCCTCTATACGAATATGCCCGAGAAGGCAAGCCTATACCACGTCAAATTGAGGGCAGACAAGTGGAGGCCCTTGAGGTTGAGCTAGTTGAGTGGTACGAGCCGGGAAAACACAATCATCGCTGGCCGACGGATGAGGCCGAAACGGCGGAAAGAAACCTTGCCGAGCAGGTTTGGAGGGTCAAGAAGCAACAGGAAACGGGCAAGATGTTGACGCCCGAGGAGAAAGAAAAGGATGATCAGGCGATAGCAGCGCATGAGTCGTTCAAAAGACACTTCGAAGAGAGACAAGATGAGCTTATTCGGGACGTACCAATGAAGAAAAACCGTCATGGCAAAGACAATAGTGCGATGATGTCCGGGGCCCTCGGACCAATGCCTCAGCCGGTGTACTCGAACAAAGGTGCCAATTTAGTGCCTCCCACACCGGATTCCAACACCGCACCACCCTGGAGCGACGAAGGGCCGCCTGCATGCAAAATTCGTCTGACCGTGTCATCGGGCTACTATGTCCGCAGCTTCTGTCATGACTTGGGCAGTAAGCTCGGGTCGGCCGCTATAATGGCCGAGCTGTGCCGCGTCCGCCAGAGCGACTTCACTGTCCGCGGGCCGAACACTTTGGAGTATGGTGACCTACTCAAGGGCGAAGAGGTCTGGGGTCCCAAGGTGGCTGATATGCTGGCACGTTGGAACGCAGAACCTGAAAGGATCTGGCCTGGCACTCCAGCAACCAAGGCGGCGAACGTATCTCCATTAAAGAATCCCCGTCAGCGGAGGAGATCGTTCTCAGCCGGCGCGTCGTCACCCAGTCGAGAGAAGAGGAGGAGGTTGTCCCCATTAAACGAGCCGTCTGAACCACCAAGAAAAGCAGCAAAGCGGTCAAATGTCGGCAGTTTAGGGGGCGCGGGATCCATGTCTGACGACGAGAAATCATGGAACGGCATTGAAAATTAAAAGGTCAATTGGAGTCACAAGATGATGATGAAAAGCTGTCCATATATCAGGTATAATGGATGCATCTTTGGTCTTATTCCCTAGGTAAATGGGCAGGTGTCTGTGGAAAGGGGGGTTAACTTGAATTGCAATTGGCATATATTTCAAATGGCATGACTTTGCCATTGAGGTATGAGGGTTCTTTCTAATGAAAGGGGTCAATTATTGCTCAGGCGGGTCCTCCTAGAAGTCGGATCTCGTAGAAAGAATGGACGTATGTGACCCTATTCCGATGGTCATCGCTATGCATGCGCCTGCCATTTCCTCGCATGTGAAATTTCACTTGCGAATCGACATCGCGAGCTCTGTCCTTGTCATGCACCAACTAAGCCATCAAGCTCAGAGAGTCTTGTACAAGAGTGTCGATAGTCCCCTCGGTACGCTTATAGCAGCAGCAACGCAATGATGTCGTTGGTTCCCTTTCAAGCCCGCCCACACGGCGCTGTTCTCTGATGCCCTCCAACAGCGCATCAAGTCTTCTCCAGCAAGTTCCTAACCTTTTCAATCCTGCCGACGGCCCCCTCCAGCCTCTCCAGCCGCCTCTTCTTCTCCTTATCCCTCTTCTCGAGCTCATCGACCCTCTCCTCCAACTGGGCCCGAGCCCTCCTCTCGTCGGCCACCATCTCGTTGGCCTGCTCGAACAGGCTGACGCTCAGCTCCTCGACCTCCCTGCTCGTGGCGCTCAGCCTGCCCTCGGCCTCCTTGCGCAGAGTCTGCTCCCGCGTGAGGGCCTCGATCAGGTCCTCCGTGGACGCCGTGCCGGACGAGACGGGCGTGCCGAGGAGGGGGAGGGAGTTCTGACGGGCCATGTCTGCGCGCAGGTTGGGCGTCGACTTGCGCGGGTAGAGGAGCGAGGAGAGGCGCGACGTGCCCTGCTGGAAGATGGACGAGGTCGGCGACTGGGCCTGCTGCTGCTGGGCGGCGGGCTCGACCTGCAGCGGCGTCGGGGGACGCTGCGCCGACCGCAGCCTGTGCAGCTCGGCCTCGTACTCTGCCCAGCGGGAGACGGCGGCCGCGGCTTTCTCGTTGAGCTGCGTGACCTGGGCTTCGAGCTCGGCGATGCGGGCTTGCGCTCGGAGGAGGTTGGTTGCTGCGTCTGCGTCTGCGTCTGCGTCTGTGTCTTGGGTGGTATTCCTGGGGGGGTCGCTGGTCGGGACGCCGAGGCCGCAGGTTGGACAGCAAGAGGCCGAGAGCGACGTGGCTGGCTTGGCAAGTTTCGAGGAGGTCATGGTGAAGATGGCCATTGTAGTGGTTGAGGTGAGTAGTATCTGTTGGTTTCTTTTTTTTTTTTTTGTTTTTTTTTTTTTTATTTTTTTTTTT
>JFZS01000048.1:0-108746 GCA_000709145.1 Balansia obtecta B249
CACTACGCATCTAGACTGTGCGTCCCCAGAGTCGCAACAGAGGCTTTGTATCTGTAGACCAGGCGCAGTCCCTATTAAGGGTGAGCTCAAGCACATAAGCTTTCAGTTGCCAGCGTTATCACCCGATATGACATGCATGGAGTGATCACGACGTAAGCTAGCGCATTGGCAATCGTTCGGGAATGGCTGGCCTTTCCAGGGGTCTCTGCTTACGGTCTGGTTGCTTCACCATGCTGGCGGCACCTTGAGATTCTGATGGCTCGGTTGCATGAATCGAATATTTAATTGGATGATGGAGGATACGGCCTTGTGCTTGACTGTTTCTCTTTTGTGATTCCCAGACAGCCGAAATCGCATTGGCAGTGGAACTTACAGACGGAGCCGAGGCAAGGGGGGGGGCATGGATGCTACCGCGTGCCAAGCCGGATTCCGGAGACAGTCAAAGGCTTGTAAAGCTATGACAATGTTAAACTGTCTTACCGTTGGTAACAAACGGAGTGGTCACTGTCACCGAAATCCTAGTTGGCGCGTGATGGTACCATGATGGTACCGTCATGGCAGACAACAACAACAACAACAACAGCAGCAGCAGCAGCAGCAGCAGCAGCAGCAACAACAATACCCTTAACCACACAGACTGTCGTTCTTTTCTTGGCCTGTCGCAGCACTGAGCTCGCTTCTATCTATTTGGAACGTGCGGAACAGACATGTCATTCCATTGGGCCGAAGAACGAGATTGAAGTGAGAAGAGTGCTCGGCATAGATCTCCGATTCGTCAACATCCCGCCATTAGACCACAGGCTGACGATGACACCAAGTAAGGGCCACCTTCTCCAGCACGTTGGCTACCTTGGTAGGTACCCAAATGCAGTGAAATGCTTTGAAAGCACGAGAAACGAGCAGCATCCATCTTGGCGACTTTGGGCGCGTGACTGGTCCGCGTTTGAGACAACTCGACCCTTCTGTGAGGCTGGGCCGTGTACTATTGGGTTGCGTAACGTATCGAATAAAGTGGCTAGCTCGTTTGCAACTGCTTCCGTGATGAATTACAGTTGAGTAACATGTTTTCCTCGTAGCACCACTTTAGGAATCCCGCATCGCACGTTGGCCAAATCAGCACGTCTGCTTCCGATTGGAACCTACCTAGGCAGGCAGGCGGGCAATCGGGCATTCAGACAATCCAGTCCTCGGGATCTGGCGCAAGGGAGGTTTTGGTCGAAACAGGGCAACTTTGGCATTGTTTGCTGCTCGGTGTCGCCGGGCTGGGCCGTCAAGTCGCAGCTTTCGGCGTATTCTCTCGTCTCTCGTCCTGTCCGCCCTCGTGAAGCTCTGGGCTGGGTCTGGCTGTCCTCTCGGCCGTTTCGCGGATCTCGTTTGTACAATTCCCATCGGTCGGTCGGTCCCATGCCAAACGAGTTGTATGCAATTGCTCCAATCTGTAGGTCTGCGAGTAATGCTGTGGAAGAGTGCCTGAGTACCAAAGTACCTTGGTACCTCGGTACCTCGGTACCTTGCCTGAACCTAACCTAAAATATGCCAGCACGGAGAACACCACGTTGGCATACCACACCTGTAGGCAGGCCATCTCTATCTGTACTCCGTACCAGGGACCAATATACCTACATGATGCATGTTTTTTATTTGTCCCCGGAGCTTTCACCTGCATATGACGATCCAATCTCCTGGTAATCCTCTGGTTGTGGCTCCCCGCCCCATGTCAGGCACCCCATGTCAGGCACCACCTACCATTTTGTGAAGAAGCCAGCCTCCCCTGGTTGAGGTAATACCCCTTGGTTAGAGTAATAGCAATTAATAACGATGAGCGAACGGGACAGGGAGTTCGGCGTCTGCCTGGCACGCCCCCCGTCGCCGTGTCGGAGCGCCTACCTGCATGCATGTGGCACGACGCATCTACTCCGTAGGTACCCAAGCTTTTTTCCATGGCTGTTGACACCTCGCGAGAAGGAAGAACTCGAGTTGCAAGCCGGTTGACGGCTTTCGAAACGGCAAAACATGGCCGCCACGGTGTTTTGTGCATATTTCTCCAACTGAACTGACTTCGGCCTTTGGTCACGTCGTTGTCATGAAGCATCTACGCAGCGTTTGGCAAATGATTACCCTGTCACTCCTCGAGACCTATTGGCCTTTGTTGCACAGCATATAGTTAAGATGATTCTGCGGACATGGTCGCGAGCAACTAAGCTCTGAAGGTGTAGGGGGGGGACAACACAAACACAGGAGGAGCTGTTTGCTCAAGAAGTATCACGACGACTCAGCTGCCGCTCTTAGTGTGCAAACCGAACAAGAAAATACTGTCTATCCCAATTATCTCTCCGTCGCAGACATTATCTGCCACGAATTACACATGTTTTCCATACAACTCGTTGGTCACCAGTCCTATTTTCAGTTGAGGCTGATTGGGTGCGCGTCTCCGACAACAACCACAGTCATCACAGCAGCTATATCACCCCCTTTCGTAAGGGGCCCAATTGTATCGCAGCGACAAACATTTTCGCGCGCCGAACAATAGCGTGTCTTTCGGTCTAGTCTGATTCTCCATGTGGCATGGATTAACAACCGATGGTTGGCGGGCCTAACAATGTAATTTCCCTTGGGATGGGCGGCAATCCATGAAACCTTCGGATCTTCTAGAATGATCTGATGTCAAAACGACTAACGAAAGCTTCTTCTCCACTACTATGAGAATAAACCAGCTTTTCCAGCTCCAGCTCGGCAGCATTGTGCAGGACTTGGAGCCCTGTTTCCCAGCAAACAAATCTGCCTCTTTCAGCCTCTCGAAGCAAACCCGCCCCCAAAAAAGGCGGAAATGGGGTATTAATGGTGTATTGGCGTCGAGCAACCCGAGGAGGGTTACGTCGTATCATACGCCTTGTGCCACTTTCAGGTTGGACCATAACTGGGGAGACGATACCCATGGTGTGATAGGCTTGCTGTCGATTATTGCTATTGCACGATGCGCCCTGAACTTTCGACGGGCAATGCCGCTAACGCCAACCGTCTCTGTCATTCAGCAATGTTTTTGTGCCCCGGTGGTCACGCGATTGCGTATTCGAGTCGTAAGAACAAGGAATTGTGCATCAAGGCATGCCTTGGCGGCGAAGTGTTCGAGGTTACACTGGGCGCATTTTTCACCAGAGTGCATGTGTTGTGATTGTCACTGATGCCATGTTTGTATATGACTATTGTTTCGAGGAGATACGCGTTAGAGAAAAGCTAGAGGTATCAAGAGCCAAAACCAAAGTTGTTTTGGAACAAAAACACTTGGGTCATCCCAACATTGACCTAAACATCAGGCATACAGCCCTCTACACCTCCTCTACCACATAGTCGTATTAGTCCATCCGCAGCTTCACATGGTGCTTTTTGGGAGCTGTCTGAAAGTTCTACACGATGCCAAGAAAATACCCATACGTGCAGAATCATGTTATAGAATTAACTTCGGGATTATCTAAGGCTATAGGGTGTGTATGAACCCCAACAGCTTTGAAAGCCCACACAGAACGGGCTCGCCGGAATAATTTTCGACCAGTCAAGCAATATCATTGTTTTATGTCATACCACTGAGTTACTAAATACACCATGTTCATGAAACTACGTGATCTCTCATTAGGTGGGCATTTATAGAACGTTATTATATCACAGAACGAAACAAAGTGCAAAACTAGATGCTTATGTACTAATGGTAGTTGCCAATAGTTTCAAGTTGACACGCAGTTTCTCTACCCTGGAAGTGGCGTGCCAGGTACTGAGCCTAGCGGAGAAAAAGCTCAAGTTTCGCCTTGAGAATAAAAAGAAAACGTTTTGCCTGGGTTAACTTACTGGATCCTGCGTAGCCAGGTGATTGCCGTTGGCGTAGGGATCGTTGACGTTCCGTGGTTGCTTGTTATTTTAGTTGCACATATTTCATTCCTGAAGTTGTCTCGGTGTTTCACAGACAGACAGTGCTGGACATTTAGTTGGCAGCGTTCTGTTTTCACATGGAGAGCCTGCATGTGAGCGTCCTGTATCTGGGATAACACAGCACATTGAGCCCTTGCAAGATGATCGGCCCCCCGGCTTTTTCTTAACCAGACTTCGGTCGCCTAGTTGGGTTCAGCTAGCTGGGTCAATCAAGTCAATACCCATATCGGTGCACTGCCGTGAGACGGCCACACCAAGCAGTTTACTAAGACCCAGCATTGTGGGTGACGAAATCCTTGAAGTCTGGATGGGGAGGAACCGGAGGAACCGGAGGAACCTTGTAACACGGATAACGCACTAGTATTCGCTGGGACTGTTTAGCCGTCTTTCTGTTAACCCGCCATCTGTTCACTCTAACTAGAACGCCCAATAATTAATTAACGAAGGATTCATGGACGTGCGCAATGCTATAGCGCTACCTCGTTCGCTCGACACCTGGGTATATACTCCGTACAGTCTAAACCCCTGACGATGTTACAAGTCTGCTATACAAGGGCAATACCAGCCAATCAAAATCACCTTACAGGGTTTTTCCAAGACACTATGGCACTTGCCTAGTCATATACTTCCGTAGGATGAAGCTAAAACCACTTGCGGCTCGCTAGTTGTCCTTGAGTGTTTTGGATGTAGTTGCTGATGTCAAGTTGATCGGCCTCTGCAGGAACGTAGAGTCACAACGTTGACGAGCGCCGTAAGACCTTTCCCGCTATTCCGCCAGGCGTTGTCCAAGATGCCCATGGAGACGTTGTTCCAATTGTTATAAATTTGTTTTGGGTTCAAGACCTGCTGACCTCTGCAACGTTCGCGTTCCCTTACTTCCTATCGCCCGAACGACAGTACAGGTTAATACGACAGCCAAGTATGAATACCGACACCGGAAACCAGGCCCGAGTCAAGACTACAGGGGAAAGACTGTACACCATCCTAAGTTTTCATTATTCGATTGAGCTGGTAAAGTGATTGTTGGTCTGGTCGATGTGATGTCATCTCACGCCAAGCCAAGTCTCGGAACACATAGGGCGGAACTTGGTGATAACGCGTGCTGCATAGCATAATCCCTATACGTATTACGCCGCGATGACTTGCCACTCGAATGCCTCATTGAGTGCCTTGCTGCATTCCAATTGGTCTGGTCTGTCCTCATGACGATGTTGGTTTCTCGTACAAGTGCTCACCCACCAATCCCCATGATACAACGCCGTTCATACAATCGATCATCGACCGAGTGTAGGCATTCAGTGTAATCCGTACGGGCTCGGCTACTGCTGAGAAGCGACGCGTGATTATAGCACCAGACGTCATTTGCCCCATGGGAATTGCGAAGCTTGTTGGCGGCATTTCAGAGCGCAATCGCATCTTCGACGGTAGCGTTCCTGCTGGACTAAAACCTGACTTAGCGCAAGTGGCCGTGCGGCACGTCCGTTGATCAGACTATCCTGCGTCCCGTCCCCTTCTAACAAGGTTGCGGACAAACACGACCATCTGAAATTGATCCCCCAACGCCTTCAGGGGTAGTACTCTCTCTTCCCCCTTCCGAGCTCCGGCCCAAAAGTCGGGTGATGTACAGACTCGAGAAAGCTGGTCCCAATGTCCATTGTTGGCAATAAGCAGTTCATCCTTGTAACTTGGGGTAAAACACATGATAAATTGTGCGTTCTACTTTACAGAACTTTTCCCCGGTAACAACAAGAATTAGTATACCTACCTGCTTACGAATTGGGGACCATCCCTACCGAATAGCTTGCTTCCCTAACACTGTCAATGAATACACCTTTTAACCGTCCTATTCTCTGTGTTCTCGAATAGCTCACTCGGCGGCAGGGATCCATTTGCTACTCGAAGCCACTTGGACATGTTTTGCGTTATCGGCTCTGAATAGTCCTTGCACCAATCAGGCTTGTCAAAGTGAGCAACGATATCGTCAGCAATAACATTGTTCAGTGACAAGCCGCATGCAGGGGAGCTTTTTGGTGAACACTGCATAATCTTAGCATTATCTCTGCAGTTCCAAGGCCTATGTTCTGTACCTTAAGCTTATCATGAATGGGGCAAAACGCATCCATATAGACTTCCAAAGTACAGTCCTTGATAGAGTCAAGGCGTGAACGGAACTCGAGGGTGGCTGTTATGATGATTGCATTTAGCCTCGCCTAAGCGCTGTACATGCCGCGCTTTGGTTAGTCAAGACCGGGTTCTCTCTCGGTACTAAAGACTGGTTCCCGAATGAATGAGATATAGCAGTTTACTTCAAGTCACAGAGTTATACCAATTTGAAACCTAACACGGCGCGCCGATGCATAACGTATTGCCAAACGCACATGATCATGCCTCAACCACAAAAGGCCCATAAGCATCCGTGTCAGAAGAGCGGTTTCTTTGTGCTTGTGCACCAAGGGCCGCGAGAGTATCTTGAATCCAAAGTACCACAACTTCCAAGGGAGATGCAGCTCATCGATAAAAATACAATCTAACAGCGAGACTGTTCCTGAGGTATTATGCGAGTGACAGCAGCATTCTAGCCCGACTCAGGGGCCAAAACGGCCACCTA
Organism: Balansia obtecta B249; assembly: GCA_000709145.1. Lineage (NCBI taxonomy): Eukaryota > Fungi > Ascomycota > Sordariomycetes > Hypocreales > Clavicipitaceae > Balansia > Balansia obtecta. The sequence goes on from JFZS01000048.1 coordinate 6,530, forward strand.
CCACTGTGCTGCATTATAAACGACCTCACTGGGATCCAGGGTTAGAATAAGGCGCTGCTAGCAATTTTATCGTCAGCATAGACGGCTTCGCCTTCTGGGTATCTCATGGCCGATGTGCCAGGGATGATCTCTATCGAGCAGATAATATGTAAGGCCTAGGTGAGGATGAAGCATTGAGACATAGTTGCTTATTTATTCATCTAGTTCAATGTTGAGTTCGTCCGGAAAACGCTGCTTTTTCTTCGTAGTAATGCTTGTACGTTTTGTTTCGTCATCCAGCCGCAGGGCACCTTTGCATTTACGTGAGAGGTATATAAGGAACTCGGCAGCAAATCTGAACGGATCCGAAGAGCCGGATTGTAGTTAAACGAAGTTGCCACATTGGCCAAAAACCCAGTTGGCTGTAGTGATTGAGCTGAGGGAGGAAACTTGACTGAATCTATGCTCGGACAATCTTGGTGCATTTTTAAATGCTTCACAACGCCTGGTTTCGGTGGGTTTGGCGGAAGCGGCTTAACTATTGGGCCGGTGGATTCCGACGCTTTCCCTGCGCCTAGGATAGTTAAATGCAGCCGGCAGAGCTTCCTTTGTCCAATAATTTTTATCTCCCTTCCTAGCTATCTACGTACCTTTTATCCGTCACATCGATTAACCAGCCTCTCTAGCAAACTGCTGCGTGTTGCGTTCGTGGCTCCCGTTCGTGGCTCCGGCGGGGTGGATTGGATGAGCCGCTTGACGTAATCCGTAATCCTCCAGTTCCGGGCCTCGTGTTCCTCTCACTCTGTTGCGAGGACAGCATTTGCGCCTTATTACTATAGCCGAAACTACTTTGTCCCGAAAAATGGTGCGATACCGTCCTCCGCACCCAGCTGAGCACCCGGGTGTTGGAGCCAAAGCCTCGCTAATGCTAATACCCGAACCAAACTAGGCGTCCGAGTCGAGATTGTACACCTTCTCTGCCGAGACGAAGGAGCAGCTTCTTAAATTCCGCCTGACCACCTCCAGGGTCAAAGATCCCCAAGCCGTCATCTGTGCGCCGAACCCTGGTTGTCCAGACCCGTTGAACCGTTACCTTTGTCCTCCTTTTGTTCGGTTCCCATGGCTAACCACAAATCTTGTCCTGATCAGACTTGATTGATAAGAATACGTACGAGGTTCGACAGGCCGTTGACGACTACGACGAAGCGCGCGTGTATAAGTCCCTTGAGGAGGTTGGTGAGAACTTACCGGATCATACGCCGCGCTTCGTCCTCCTGAGCTACCCTCTGACCACAGTATGTTGTTGCTTGCTTGCTTGCTTGCTTATTTGTTTGTTTGCCTTGCTGCGACGCTTGCACCATTTCATGTTCGCTATCTAACCGGTCGCCTGCCACCCAAGTCGGACGGTCGAATGTCAGTGCCCTATGTGCTACTGTATTATCTTCCCATAACGTGCAATGCCGAGGTCAGGATGCTGTATGCCGGCGCAAAGGAGCTCATGCGGAGCACAAGTGAGGCTGGCAGTGTAATCGACATTGAGTCCGTGGATGATTTGGAAGATATTCCTAAAAAGCTGGCCAAATAGAGAACGAAACATACCATGTCTTGGGAAGAGTAGTGAGACAATGTGTTGACCTTACTGGATGGTAGATTCTTATCTTGACTTTGGGCATATGCAGCATACATCATCATTATCATAGTCTATTCGTCAGGCAGCACGCTTTTGGTATCCAAACCAAGCTGTTCCGCCACGTTCTTAACCACCTCCTTGAACGCCAGACAGGCCGGGCTGTCTGGGTACGAATCAAAGTAGCTCTCTCCGTAATCGCATGCCATCCGTATTCTCGGATCCAGAGGAACAGCCCCTAGGAAAGGAATGCCCAGCTCCTCCGCCAGTCCCTTCCCACCGCCAGTCGTCGGTCTGAATATCTGACTCTCGACTTTGCACTTGGGACATACAAAGCCGCTCATGTTCTCTGCCAGCCCGATGATCCTGATCCCCGCCTTGCGACAAAAATCAATCTCCTTGCGCACATCTAGTAGCGAAACCTCCTGCGGCGTGGTCACAACCACGGCACCATCGATGCCACTCTCTCTGAGGAAAGAATTCACACTGAGGTGCTCGTCGCTAGTCCCAGGGGGGGTATCGACCAGCAAGAAATCCAAGTCCCCCCATTCCACGTCCTTGAGGAACTGCTTAATCAGTCCGTTCTTCTTGGGACCTCTCCAGATGACGGCGTCGTCCCGATTCGGTAGCATGAACTGAATGCTCATCACTCCCAGGTTGTCCATCACCCAGACCGGGGACCAGCCTGAGCCACTGATATGGATCGTTTCTCCTTCGACACCCATCATCTTGGGGATACTCGGCCCGCAAATATCCGTGTCCATGATGCCGACATTGTTATCGGGGTTGGTGGCAAAGGCATGCGCCAGCAGCGACGTGAATGTGCTTTTTCCGACGCCCCCCTTGCCGCTTAATACGAGAATTTTGTGCTTGACATTCTGTAGGCGTGCTGATATGAGCGGGATGTCTGGATCAGGTCCCTTGGGCGCGGATGCGCAAATGGCCTGGTTGGGACAGCCGGCGCAAGAGTCCGCTTGGCCGGCCTGTTGAGATTCTGGACCCGGGCAGTGCTCTGGCTCTGGCGCAACAAGTCGGGGCTTCTGTTTGATGGGATTGGAGAGAACGTCGGCTATTGACTCTGGCTCTTCAACGGAGGGTGCCATCTCGTTGGCGTATTGATGTGGGGAATGAGGTGTAACAGGCGACGATGTAAAAAGGGAGAGATCTAGTTGAAGTAGGCTCTGGCGATCCTGACGTCGGGCTCAGCTTAATAATGCGTCCCTTTGACCTTTTATGCACTCACGCCCGTCAACAATATATCATTCAGCTGCCAGGATCTTCACTTTTCATTATAGTTAAATATTTTTCTTTATCTGCGAACGAGAATATCACTTCTAGTCCATTAATGAATTAGACAGCGAGTGGGTGTTTTGCATATCAATTTCCAGCATTTTTTATCTAGGGTAGTCTGGTAAGCGCTGCCACTGTTCTCATCTCTGTTTCGTTCCACTTGAGACGTCTCAGGCGTACGAAAAAGAAACCCAAATAAAAGAAACGTCAATTCCACTAGACGAATGATACAGTAAAAAAAAGGTTCCAGAGGGAGTCGAACCCTCGCTGGCGGAATCAGAATCCGCAGTCATAACCGTTAGACCATGGAACCAGATAAAGTGGTTAGCCACCTCTCATGATCAGCTGTCAATTTTTGGCTAATTTTATCTTATACAGCCCTATGAATTAGTGGCATTTTCCGTGGGACCCCTCCGACCCTTATCAATTATCACCCCACCTAAATTTTTGTCTGACGAAGTTACGACGAGGGGACTTTCCTGCCACGACTCATACCCGACGAAGTATAAATTCAAATCAGGTGTAACTTATAAACCGCCGTTGCGATGACGGATGCAACTGTTCAGAGTTTGCGAGAGAGCCTTTGCTCCGAATCAACCCCTCTACCCGTCCGATTTCGAGCCCTCTTTTCGCTGAAGCATGTTGCGACAACGGGGGAGCCTGCGGCTGCTGTGGATGCTATTGAGGCCATCGCAGCTGCGTTTGCATCGCCTTCAGCACTTTTGAAACACGAGCTGGCGTACTGCCTTGGACAAACGAAGAAAGAGGCCGCTATGAAACCTCTGAGAGATGTGCTCTCAGATTTGAAAGAGGACCCTATGTGTCGCCATGAGGCTGCTGAGGCCCTGGGCGCACTGGGCAGCACCGAGAACTTGGAGCTGTTGAAGTACTTCCGCGACCGTGAGGGTGAGGAAGTTGTTGTAACAGAGACTTGCGAGATTGCAATTGATAGAATAGAATGGGAGAATTCACAAGCGCGCCAGCAAGAAAAATTACGGCAGAGGTTCGTGATCAGATCTTATTTGTTTCGTTCATTATTGATTTATTTGTTGCCGACCCAGTGATCACGATAGTAACGTTTCTATTTTACAGTGACTTTGCCTCCATCGATCCTGCGCCACCTTTGCCTGAGACCGAAAAGACTCTCGAAGAACTCGAAAAAACTCTCATGGATACCAATCAGCCTCTATTTATGCGATACCGCGCTATGTTTGCTTTGCGTGATCTCGCCTCACCACCCGACTGCCCCACCGCGGTACCAGCAGTCTTAGCCCTGGCCAAGGGTTTTGCGGACACTTCTGCATTGTTTCGCCATGAGATTGCTTTTGTTTTTGGCCAGCTGTCGCACCCTGCTTCTATTCCCGCCTTGACCAAGGCCCTGAGCGATGTTAATGAAGCGAGCATGGTTCGACATGAAGCTGCGGAAGCACTCGGCAGTCTCGGGGAGGAAAAAGGCGTCGAGGAGATCCTGAAGCGCTTCCTCCATGACCGGGAGAAGGTCGTCCGAGAAAGTGTGATCGTAGCTCTGGACATGGCAGAGTATGAACAGAGTGGTAACACCGAATATGCATTGATACCGGAAGCTGCTACCGCTTAGGCCTAAAAGTGACACTTTTACATATTAAAGAATATATATAGCATGAGTCGATATACCTCCCCGATTCCTCAGTTATTTTCTTGCCATCTAAATAGAAATGAAAGATCAGTACAGGTAAAGCAAAATAAAAGGGGAATGCAACCCATAAAGTACATACGAGAAACCACACTCGCAATTATAAATCATTGTCGAGCCTTCATCGGCGCCGCGAAGTTGCACGTTGGAGTATTTGACCTCGTCGCGGCCACAGTTGGGGCACCGCTCTTGCGCAGTGCTTTCGGTCTGCAGGTTGTGTTTTTCCACACGTTGTACAGTCGACTGCAGTTTTTGTCGGAGCTCCGAAGGGAAGTCAGAGGGCTTTGACTTTGTTACAATAACTTTGGATCCAGTATCTAAATAATGGCGAATCGGTCAGTGAGCGACAGGAACAATAATCAATCCATCACTGCCATTGTCGCAAACCTTTGTTCCATGCACCACAGCATTCACATTCTAACGAATTCTTCGTGGTGCCTTTGGTTGCAGGTAGGAGATTGCCGCAATCTGTGCAAAACACAAGAGTTCCTATCGCAGCCATAGTTATTGATGACAGGTGTAATGGCGTCGACAATGGGGAGTGTCAATTCGGTGAGGATGCGATCTCGATAACTAACATGCTTTATCAGAACATTTTCCCGATTGCGGAAAAACTGATTAAGCAAGGGAAAACACGGGGATGAGGAGGAAGAACTGGTGATTGGCCAGAAACCATCTGACATGGATATGAACCCACTTATGCGCCGCTAGGCCGTTACCTAGGTGTCGCAGGCCTCCCCAGGTCGAGCTTCGGGCCGTCGAAAGCCCTCATTCCGCATCTTGGATCGCTGTCGGTGATCGCTGCTGTCGGCGATCGCTCATATCTTTCGCTTTTCTGTGCATCCGTTGCTGTCTGGGCTGTTGCATTGTTGCAGCTCCTGCTCTTTTCTGGATGTTGGTTGCTCTGTTTAGTTCTATTGCCGCCGACGCAATTGTCTAGGCTATTGTCCGTTGCCTTTGCACCTTTGCACCTTCCTCATGCGACAGACCCGGACGGCTCTTGCCCTCAATCATGACCGACTGGCTCATCTATTGTAACGATCTACAATATGGAAGAAATGGCTCCATACAACACTAACGGGTCCAAGAATGGGGTTGGAATGGGACAGGCATCCTGTGCGCCTATGAACAATTTATCCCGACCGTTCACGCTCCAGGAGTCGCTGCCCTATTCACCACAGACTTCGACTGCACCATTCTTGCCTGGTAAGTGCTTCGCGAACTATGGCGAATCTGGTGATTTTGAAGCGCTGCAAGATCAAGATGACCAACCACTCACTCCACAGACATCATTCCAGACCCTAGTGTTGGCTCTGGATCACCTTCTCTAGGCGTCAGCGATTTATATCGCACCCAGGACTTCGATAAAGTGAATCAGGAAGCAATCAACTCAACGAATGGGACTAAGAACCTAAAACAAACTGTTGATCATGTCCTACATGACTTGAAACCATCCAAAAGAACTCAATAGTAAGTGCAGTAAGGCCATCTATGCGCTTGGCAGCAATCCTAATGGCACCTTAGTAAATTTCCGTCTGTGCCTCGAAGCGGCCCGCGGATATCGTCATCGAAACACCAGAAAAGCATATCGGAAAACTTGTCACCCCTTGCGAAAGCGGTATATGAAAAAGTAGGCAGCTTCTTCAAGGCGACAAAGTCAAATACACTTAGCCCTAAAACCGTGAACGACGAGTTCGAAAGATCTTTCAAACCCGTCGGTTCTCAAACTCCAACAATTGCATCGGCGCAGACGCCGTCTGGTCCAACTAGTATCGAAAAACTGCATCCCAGAATAGAAGTGGCAATACCCTCGAAACCTATCGATCGCTCATCTTACAACGAGATTCCGGAGTTCGACCAGTCTGACCAGCAGTCTTTTGTTACCCCGTCAGACCAATTAGTAGTAGACACGCGGCAATACACTCAAGTGCAGCTGAAAATACCAGATACCATTGTCGTAAAACATCCAGATTTTCGCATTGAACTGCCTGGTGCTGGACTCAAGGCTGATGATTATGTTGAGTATAAAGTCGCCCCTGATGCACCCGAGAACCTGTCAGTCAAAAGGATTGAAGGACAAGCTTTCGGAGAAAGTCAGGAGCCAATAGGGACAAGCCTCGATGACCGCGAACGAGGTGAAGCTGCTGTGGATGCTCTGGAAAATCTAATGCGTTTCGTGTTCTCAGCTGTAGGCAGTGCCTTAGCTCTAGAACCTGGCCTGGATCACATCATTACAATTACGAACGATCAAGAAGCCGCTATGACGGCCACGACACAGCAAAAGATGCATACCGCACTTCAAAAGGTCATCAGCCTCAAAAGATTCGATTCTGTACCCTTGGAAAATCTTCTTCGAGTCATGAAGCTTAGTGAAGCTAGTTTGAAGCAGGCTGATGGCCTGGAAATCCGCGTGGACGAGAGCTGGGATGAACCAGCCGTTCAAGCTTGGGTTCAGCAGTTGAACGAGGTAGAGACCGCCTTAAAATCTGCACGAACATGCCTCAGAATATTGTCTGGCTGCCGCGAGGACAAGCAACTCTATTCTGAAAGTATTATCACCAAGTGTGTCAACATTTTCAAAGCTGTAACTGAAGACATTGTCACACCGCTGGTAGAGCTCCGTAACTCTGGTAACTCTGGTAACCTTTTCAAGCTCATACAGAAGCATAAGAAAGGGGTTGCATCTATTTTTGTTTGCTGTCAGAAGCTATCAGCACTTATGGCTGAGCTCATTACTAAAATCGAGCTATCTGAATCCGTCATCAACACTCTTGAGTTTACCGCCTCGAAGCTTATATTTGTCGAGAATGCATACTTCGAAAAAGATTCTGTAATTGGCATGCAAAAATTCGACGGCATTCGATCGGTGGCCATGGATTTGCTGTGCCAGATTTTCCTGATTAAGCCTGACCAGAGACAGGGTATCATTGACGATATCCTGACCTCTTTGGAGAAGTTGCCTGTAGGCAAACTAAGCTCCAGACAATTCAAGTTGGCCGATGGGGGTAGTATACAGCCTGTATCGGCTCTGATCATGCGTCTCGTGCAAGCTAGCTCTGGCCGTATGGGGAGCGGAGATACTTCCGGTAAGAGTTCGAGGATTCGGTCACAGGATAAAGATGAGCTAGACGACGACGACGACAACCGACCACTGCAACGAGCTCAGGCAACAGCCACTATCATGAGTGAGGACCAAGGCGCTCAACAACCGACTGTGGCAATACAAGAGCTGGAGGCTGTTGCAGCTCCGCTGAATGATACTGCAATGCGCAATGCATCCTATGTCATCAACTTCATTGTGAAGCGTGCCATGGGCTCAACCAAATCAGGCGACACTCCCTATCGCAACCTACTGGACCTTTTTGTGGATGATTTTACAACATGTTTGGATCTGCCAGACTGGCCGTCTGCTGAGCTGCTACTGCGACTGCTGATGGTAATGATGGTGAACTTGTTCGAAGCACCCAAAACCGCAGTTCCTGCCAAAAACATGGCTTTGGAGCTGTTGGGAACTATGAGCGCCGCCATTTCCCGCCTCCGTTCGCATATGAAAAAAACCGCTAGTACTTTGGAAAGTAGCGACGCCGGCGAATACGCGCAATATCTTTCGGAGCTCGCAGTTCATTGCCTGGATCAACGATGCCCTATGGAACACATTGTTGCCTGGGCTGGGCCTTATCGAGGGGCGCTTGAATATCTGCAAGGAAAAAGTTCTGACGACCCTCATCTGTCAAGTGCTGTTTCATTTTTGGTCCTGGACTGGGCAACGCGTGTGCATACAACTTACGATCATACTCGAGAGGAAGATACCGAACGAGAGAAAGAACTCGGCCGCTCAGCCTATCGATTGCGAATGATGATGGAGGACCAGACTTGGCTTGCAAGTGAATATACGTTCAAAGTCATCCCGGCAAATGTGGCCAAATTTGCTTTCTCAATCATCTTGCTACGTTCAAATTTTTGCGAATCATTTGGCAGGATTGTCAATATCCTCTTGAGCTCCATGGCCAGTGACCAAGCTACTGTACGCAGTAAAAGCTTGAAGAGTGTAAATCAAGTACTCGAGACCGATCCGTCAATCCTGGATAGTGACTCGACCGTCATCCAGCTCATTCTGGACTGTGCCAGCGACTCGTCCACCCAAGTCAGAGACTCAGCCCTTGGCTTGTTAGGAAGCTGTATCAGCATGCGGCCTATGTTGGAACCCTCACTGACGCCCAAGATCATTGATCGGTTTCAGGATGCTGGTGTTGGCGTACGTAAACGAGCCATGAAATTGGCTCGTGACATTTACTTGCGAAACCGCAGCAAAGTGCTTCGAAGCACCATTGCTAATGGTCTTTTACGTCGAGTGCAGGACCCCGACGAAGGTGTCCGTGATTTAGCTCGACAAATGATTGAAGAGGTTTGGTTCGCACCATTTTATTCCAACGAAATCACTGCCAGCTTCGAAACCTCGCTTTCCGAACACGTAGCACTCGTCATACAAACAGTTAAGGGTGGTACTGTCACTGACATGTTGGATAAAGTATTTCAAACGATTCTGAAGCCCCATAACAAGCTTCAGGAAGGACAAGGACCTTTTGGCGTCTGCTCGAAACTAGTGGGAATCATGTTTGGGCTGATTGACAATCCGGAATCAGAAGACACAACTGTGCCCTCTGGGCGAGATGCATTACAGGTCCTCACAATCTTTGCCAAAGCTGATCCAAAGCTGTTTAATCTGGAACAAATCAAACTACTGAAATCACAACTTGCCAGCTTCTCCGGCGCGGAAGAACTGGCAGCATTCAGGGCGGTCACCGTTATCTACAAAAGAGTACTGCCGCAGCTTCCCACTGTCCACAAAGAATTTCTCAGCGAGGTGAGACTGCAGCTTTTGAAGGGCATCGGGAAGATTTCTTCCCGCGGAGCTCTGGACGACTTGATTGCGTGTGCTCATGCGGTGTGCGAACTGCTTCATGACTTTGGCCCCCTGGCCACGGTGGTCGCATCCAGCTTGATGGCTATGCAACGACTTATAAAGGCACAACTCGATGCTAAACGGCTCAACCTCCTGGCCGCGTACTCTATCATAGTCGGTAGTGTCGGAAAACATTGTGATCTCGACAAGCAAGTCCAGATCTTCAGAGACAAGTTTCCTGAATGGAAAGGCGATTCTGTCCCGAAGTTAATTGTGGATGTCCTTTCTCCGTTTTCTTCGCCGCAAAAATCATTGGAAGCTCGAAAAGCGTCCATCGAGGCAATTGGACTCGTCTGCCAATCTTGGCCGCGGAATTATGTACTTGCCAAAGTATGTACAGCTTTTCAGCAGGCTTTTCAGGACAAGATACCCATCCTGGAGACTATGATTCTTCGATCTTTCAAAGAATTTTTGATGACGGAGGAAAGACGATCTGAAGCAGCTGCAGAAGATGCTTCTGGAAGTAAGAAGAAGGAGCTCACTGTCATGGGAGGCACGAACTTTGATGACGTTGCGAGCGCAACGACACAACGATTCCTCAAAGACATCACTCGGATTGCATTGTCGAGTCAAGATGAACATGCTTTCTTGGCGATGGAGATCCTTGGCAGCATCAATCGCCAAGGCTTGACTCACCCCAAGGAGACTGGCGTCACTTTGATCACTCTGGAAACGTCCGCCAACAGAAAAATTGCCGAACTGGCCTTTTTGGAACATAAGTCACTTCATGAGAAACATGAGACAGTTCTGGAAAGGGAGTACGTCAAGGCTGTACAGTCGGCTTACAACTATCAACGGGACGTTGTCAAAGATTCCCATGGCGCGACAACGGATCCGTTCCAATCCAAGCTCCATCTGTTGATGGAAGTCTTGAAAATTAGTAAAATGAAGAACCGCCAGCGATTCCTAGAAAGGTTTGTTGGTCAAGTCGACTTTGATCTAGCAAAGCTAAATGCTCAAGAGGACGTGCCTCATCACGTGGACTTCTCACGCTTTATTGCAGAGAACCTGGCCTTTTTCGAGTACCAGACGGTGGGAGAGCTTCAGACTACGGTCAACAAGATTGAAAAGATTGTGACTAGCACTGGTGCCGCGGTGGCTCAAGCAATAGAGTCCGAGGTGTTTAATGTTCGCATGGACTTTGATCAGCCTGGTGAAGCTGCACCTGCACCAGCACTCAATGAACCGATTGCCGTGTCAATCGATGGGGCCACAGCCGAGGTGGCCCCTTTCGGAGCAGCACCGCCAGCGTTGTCAGTAGAGCCATTACGACTTCGTCAACTGACTGCTGCGTCCATCATCCTTCTCTCCCTGTGGGAAGTACGGACACACTTGCGCCGTTTGTTCGGCATGGGGACAAATCGCCATGACAACCGAGCCAAGGCTCTGGCCAAGGACTTGAACAAGACGCCCATGAAGGTACAAGGTGTGCACGGGGAGAGGGTCTGGGACGAAATTGTGTCCCACATGAATGGTCTCTCAAGTCAGGAAAGCATGGCACAGAAATGCAAGGCGTTTGTGGAGTTGATGAACGTCGATAAGGAATTCAAAGTGGCAGAGGATGACGAAGACGTCGAGATGGACGGCCCGAGCACTCCAAGTGAAGGTGACGACGATGAGAGCGGTGACAGAGGTCGGAAAAGGAAGGCGACCGGGACTCCAGGAGGGAGAAAGAAGAGGGCGCGTTCCAACTCGCAGCAGCCGCGCAGGAGAGGACGGCCACCAAAACAGAGCGTAGATAGTGATGATGGCGATATAGATGGAGACTGGCTTTAAGGGGAGGTCACGAAATCATTTAAAAGGCGATATATGGAGACAAAGAAAGTTGGACTGTTTATCATGGATGACGATAATATTCTTGGGGGGGCGATAGATGCTGCAACTGGGCCGAAGATGGCGAGGTCGTCGTCGGAGGTTACGGCGTTGAGGAGAAGGCTCGTTCTACACTTATATTTCTGACCTTTTGACACATGATACCGGGGCATCTCGATGGTACGCAGAAAAGCAAGGGATTGACTGTATACTACTACTATACTACCACTTAGCACTTGATAATGAAAAGGCGCGGAATGTGCTGAGGTTCGTAATGAAGCGGCTGAGGCCAGGCGTGTTGCTGCTACCATGACGAGCTAGATGACGTAGATACCAGCACGCGTTATTGGAAAATAATGTCGGTTATGGAAATGAGCGCTGGGCGCGGTGAAAATGTTACACATGAGCCACTTGTTGATACAGCGCCACGCCACGTCGGATAGCAGCGCCCACTGGGGGGGCTTGGCCAGATATGGCGAGGCGGAAGACACTGCCGGATATTTTTCAACGGAGAGGAGCATGAAACTGAAACGGAAGATGGGTTGGGTTTTGTGTGAAAAAGTATACGTGGGTACGTAGGTGCTTAGGTACCTACCTACCTACCTACTAAAGGTGACGGACATGGCGCAGGGCTAGACGCACTAGCAGGGCTGTCTTTTTATTACTCTGAGCAATCGTGTTTTCGATTTCGATCAGACAGGGGGGGGGGCTTGCATTTCCTTTGCCCAGGGGAACTAATAAATGAATTACTGGTTGCCGCAGACCAAGTGGGGGGGAGGGGGGGGAGGGACAGGGATCTATTGTTGTTAGCTCTGGAATGGAATGAGCCCGTGGGGAAAGGAGTAAAACAAAACAAGCATTAGGTGGGGTACCTAGGTGCCTAAGTAGGTACCGAGTACATGGATAACCAAGGAGCACGGGCAAAGCAGGACCGAATGCAGAATCAAGACCAGAATCGGCATCAGAACCAGAACCAGAACCAGAACCAGAGCCAGATCCAGAGTCAGAAGCAAGCTTGGCTATGGCATGAGTGACGTTGGGCTGGGTGCTGACGTCCGGCAATTTAGTTGGTAGTACAGTGAATCATTCATCGCCTTGGCATGATGTACATGACGATGGAGAGGAAGATGTTGGGTAACGCTGCAGTCGTTGGGTGGCAGCGATGCACAGTGCCATGTGTATTAGGTACCTATCTAAGGCAGGTACGGGGCATAATATGATCAAGTGGAAACTGACCAATCAGGGTCAGGCCCGGCAGTTTGCTGGTATCTCGAGCCTTGATTCCCCGTTCTCTAGCCACTTCTCCCTCTCAAAAGTCTATTTTTTTTTTCCCCTTCTTTGTTCGCCGTTCACAAAATCGCCGTTTGGTTATTTTAGGCTGTATTTTTCTCGTCTTTTCTGTTCCGCACCGAATCGTCTGATGTATGCCTAAACCCCATACATACATATTGTGTCCTTCGGCACTTGCAATCAGCCCGACTACTGACGCTGCCTCTCCCAGCCACAAACCGGTGTTTGCGCCTTGTCGATTATTTCATTCGTGCTTTTCCCAGAGCTCGAGGACTAAAAGCTCCGATAGCGTTTTTTTTTTTTCTTTTTTTCTTTTTCTTTTTCTTTTCTTTTTTTTCCTTTTATAAAGGACTTTTGGGAGGCCGCCGCCTGCATTCCGCAACCCCCACGCACCCTCATCCATATCCATACCCATATTAATAGGGGAGCAAAGAGTGCGTGTCAATCCGATCTTCAGATTTCTTGGCATCTCCACCTTCTACCATTGCCAAAACAAAACTCCCAATCCAGGCGTCAACTGTCCAGCGGATTTGGCGCTGTCAACATGACTTCGTGTGAGTATTGTCCTTTTCTTTTTGTCCTGTTTTTTGATTGATATCACCACGACGCCGTAATAATCCCCCCCCCCCCTTTTCCTTTGCTTGCCTTTGTAGTCACTGTCAACAAACCAATTGGCGCCCTGTCGACCTCGAAACCGCGCGTCTTTGTAACTGAGTCGTCGCGTTTGTGGTGGCTGATTGCTCAGTCGTCCATTCATCATGCAAGGAATCATGCATCTCCAACTTTGCCGGTCATGCACTCAAGCGGCTATTTCCAGCACAGCCCCGTTGCCTATGCCTCGTCGCCACATTTTTCCTCACGACATGGAATCATCGGCCACTACCGCATTCTGTTCCCCTGTTTCCAGAATACCGGACTGGGAACCGGAAGTTGGAAACCCTTGACCTTTCTTAGTTGTTTATTTTATGCTTTATTACTCAAAAACCGGCTCGCATCACTCCTCACCCAGCCAGTACCAGATTGATCGTCCAGTTTCGGACGCTCTGCGCGCATTTGATAAAATCGTCTCGGAACAAGAGACAAGTGTATGAGCTGACAGTAGTTGCAAATCTCGTTTTGCCATGGTAGTCAATCATTTCAAGAACAAGCGTGCGGCGCACAACATTCATCGATCACAAGCCGATCAATGGAATCCCTTCCGCCATGTCTCATGGGGTAACCGTGAGAAGCGTCGAGAAACGTGGGCTGGCAATGCGTTGGAGGCGCAGGATAGTAGGGGACTCTCACATGCAGTCACTGCACCAACTCCCACTATTACGGTCTCCGGAGTTCCGTCAAATACCGATGCCCGGGGTGGACTAAGCGGGACAAGCGATGAAGCAGCGAGGAGTCACAGCATCGAGCAGTCAACCGAGATTGCCGCCAACGACCGCTCACTGGGAGACAGCCAGACAGGAGGACTCAAGAAAAGAAAGACAGATGACGATACCACGAGGACGGAGGGGTCACCTGCTGACTTGGAACCTGCCTCGACTGCCGACAGCGACGGAAAGAAAAAGGCGCAAAAAGATGGTCTCATTCGCCATGTTCAACCCAAGGAACCTTTCACTGTTGCAAACCAGATACAACGTACCTTGCTGAATTCGTGGATCAATATCCTGATACTGGCAGCTCCTGCTGGCATAGCCATGCACTATGCCCATGTCAACGGCATTGCTGTCTTTGTTGTCAATTTTGTTGCCATTATCCCCTTGGCAGCCATGCTCAGCTTTGCCACCGAGGAGGTCGCTCTGCGCACCGGCGAAACTCTTGGCGGACTCATCAATGCGACTTTCGGAAACGCCGTCGAATTGATCGTCGCCGTTATTGCCCTAGCCGACAACAAGGTCGCCATTGTTCAGACGTCCCTGATTGGATCCATTCTCTCAAACTTGCTCCTTGTCATGGGCTTTTGCTTCTTCTTCGGTGGCCTGAGGAGAGAAGAGCAGTTTTTCAACCAAACTGTTGCCCAGACGGCTGCCTCACTGCTGGCCCTTGCTGTCGCATCCGTCATTGTTCCCTCGGTCTTCGAGGCGGTTGCTGTCAACGTGAGCCAAGACGACATTGCCAAAATGTCAAGAGGGACCTCGGTCATTCTCCTCATTGTCTATGGCGCATACCTGTTCTTCCAACTGAAGACTCACCAGAAAGTTTTCAACGAAGAGAGCCAAAAGGTCGCAGCCAAACCTTGGTCGCACGGTGGTATCGGCAACGGAGCGGTTAAGCAGGGGCTAGCCATGCCCAGCGCGCTCATGGGTTATGCAATGACCGACATGGACGAGAACCAGCGCTTGTCGAGGATGCTCATGAACCAACGCCTCCTCCAGGAGGACGATGAGGACGGCGAGGACCCACAATTGCACTTCTTTGTCGCCCTGGCCAGCCTTACCGCGTCGACCATTATTATTGCCTTTTGCGCCGAGTGTCTCGTGTCCAGTATTGATGATATCGTGACGCAAGGTGGCCTGAAGGAGGAGTTTGTTGGTCTGATCTTGCTTCCCATCGTCGGAAACGCCGCCGAGCATGCCACCGCTGTCACCGTTGCCATCAAGGACAAGATGGATCTTGCCATTGGTGTTGCTGTTGGCTCCAGTATGCAGGTCGCCCTTTTCCTGATCCCGCTGCTCGTCATTATCGGCTGGTGTATGGGCAATCAGAATATGGACCTTAGCTTTGACATGTTTCAAGTAGCAGTCATGTTTGTTGCAGTGTTGCTGACAAACTACCTGATTGGGGATGGCAAAAGTCACTGGCTGGAAGGGTTTCTGCTCATATGTCTCTACTCTATTATTGCTGTCTGTTCCTTCTGTAAGTATTCCTGGATCTATGCTTCCATGGGAAGGTACTAATAGCCAATGCGTCCAGGGTACCCCAATAGCCAGCTCGACAAGGCCAACGGCAAGATGAACTAGTCAGCATTACTTTTTTTTATTTTTTATTATTATTCCCGAAACTGCCTGCGCGGCGTTTGAGTTTGTTTTGAAAACACATGGAAGACGGCCATCTAGACAGCATCCGCCTTTTTGATCTTCTCTAACCATTTGGCTCTGCATCTCAGAGGAATAACCTTCTGCCTTTTACTTTACTGATACTATGCCTGAGGCTGGACTCATTTTGTTTTAATTTGCGTGTCTTGGCACACCTCTTGCCACTGTTCTTCTGCTTTGCGGCTCGTTCGCATTCATGACATCTTCAGGTACGATGCTTGGGTTGTGGCCCATTTGTACATACATAGCACGGTACGCGGCTCTAGAATGAGAGTACCACCACTTTTCAAGGACCTCGCAAGCCTTTGTGGTTGTTGTAGAGATGAGATTTATCAGACTACAATCACGGCGTACATGTTGTGGCAGAGCCACTGACAATGGCACGCTTGTCTTATACAATACGTTGTATACTCAACATGTCTGTGTTTTTTGACGTTTTTGTCAAGCATGTGCATGCCCCCTCATTATCAGAGAAATCTCTGTCATCGTTCGCAATCGCTTCAAATACCCCATGAACTATAATCTACCTATAAGACCTCTCATCAAGCTCACGCACAATCGCAATCGCCGTAAGCACCCAACATGCTATTCACGAGATTCATCTTCGCTATGCTAGACGTACTGTTACCATCAAGCTGGAGTGATGCGTGGAAAGAGACCAAGTTCTCGAGCTTGCTCTGCTCCGTACCTGTCAAGGGGCTTCCCAGGCCGCCGGCCTTTAGCGCGGGCGGGAGGAATAGCCCAATGGGTCAGCACAGATGTCGGCGCACGGGCCGGGCGGCTTGTGACGGCATTGTCGCCTGAGGCATCCACAGTCGGCTCAAGACCGGGAAAAAAAAAAAAAAAAAAAAGTCAAGGAACGCGGGTGGGTTGCATCTTTCTGCGCACCTTCGAGAAGAATCCATTTACAGTGATTGCAAGCCGTCTATGTCGTGAACGCGGTTTGTGACTCTCGATTCACTCTCCATTGCGATCTTCGATCAACGGGTGTCGTAAAACATGAATTCTACTCTGCTTATAAAGGTTATACGGCCTGCACGAGCCCTTGCGCAAAGCAAACTTGGTGGCAGGCCCAAGCTTAACCAATGCTTGACCAAGGGTGCATCGCTTCACACATCTGCCGTTCGTGTCGGCCGTCGCGATGGGTGTAAGTGGGCGACTCAGGGCCGTGTTCCCAACAGTAAGAGGGTATGTCTGCAATGTCTTTGAAAATATATATCTCTTGTCCTTTCTTGCTCATTCAAGCTCAATCACAGGCATTTCATAGCACCAACTTGATGCTACAAAAGGACCCATATCAAGCCCTCGGCGTCAGCAAATCTGCTTCTGCCTCGGAAATTAAGAAAGCTTACTACGGTCTGGCTAAGAAATTCCATCCCGATACGAATAAAGATGCAGGTGCAAAGGAAAAGTTCGCCGAGATCCAATCCGCCTACGAGATCCTCTCGGACCCGAAGAAGAAGGAACAATATGATCAATTTGGTGCCGCCGGCTTTGATCCGAGCGGCGCTCCTGGAGGCGATCCTTTCGGAGGAGCTGGCAATCCGTTTTCAGGCTTCGGCGGTCAGGGTGGATTTGGCGCTGGTTTCAACTTTGAGGACATTTTTTCGGCATTCACAGGCCAGCAAGGGTCGTTTAGTGGACGTCGAGCAGCACAATCGAACCCGTTCCAGCAGGAAATACTTGTAGGCGAGGATATTGAGGTGCAAGCCAGTATCAGTTTCACGGAAGCGGCCAAGGGCACGAGCAAAACCATTAGTATAACGCCTCTGACAACATGTGAAAGCTGTACTGGCAGTGGGCTCAAGCCCGGAACTCAGCGATCTTCATGCAATTCCTGCAACGGGACTGGTACGCGTCTACATTTCATGACAGGGGGATTCCAAATGACTTCGACTTGTGTTACTTGTGATGGTACTGGTTCGTCGATACCCGAGGGTTCGGAGTGTCGGACATGCTCTGGAAATGGCGTGGTCAGGGAAAGAAAGACCGTTACTGTTGATATTCCTGCTGGCATTGAGGACGGCATGCGATTACGTGTCGAAGGCGTTGGTGATGCGCCGCCTACTGGGAAAGTCGCTAACTCCAATATCAGGTCCCAGCGGGGGGACCTTTACGTCTTCGTCCGTGTTGCAAAGGATCCCAAGTTCAGTCGCGAGGGGTCAAACATTCTCTACACTGCCAACATACCCCTTACAACTGCATTGCTGGGTGGACAAGTCAACATTCCTACCCTTGATGGGTCTGTCAATGTCAAGGTTGCCACTGGCACAAACACTGGTGATAAAGTAACGCTCACCGGTCTGGGCATGAAGAAACTGGGGGCACGCCGAGGAGCCTCTGGCGATTTACGGGTTGAGTTCAGAGTGAATATGCCCAAGTATCTCAGCGCCAACCAGCGCACCATCGTTGAGATGCTGGCAGACGAAATGGGCGACAAAACAGCGAAGCGAGTCATGAATGTCTCTTCATCGAAAAAGTAAGGGTAGTCGACGATACTTGGAGAGCACGGAGTATAACTGACCTACTTTCAGCTCCAGCTCATCTGATCCAGAGTCGCACAAAAACGAGGGATTCTTGAAGTCTATGTGGCACAATCTTACCAACCACCCCGCCCATCAAAATAATGACGGAGAGGGCAGCAAGTCCGACAGCAAGAAGGACGATGAGAATAAATGATCCGACTCTGCATCCGGCTAGCCGCACTGCCAAAGACTGGGCGATGTGATCAATTTGTACTACTACCTGTGGAAGGACCGATGAAACTGGATAGAAGCGTGTGTGATGCATTCGTAGGTGTTTAAAACATGTTTTGATTTTTTTTTTTTTCTTATCGTGAGCGGCGTTTCCTTGGGAACTTAGGGCGTTTCGACCCCTTGCGCTGTGCAATAGTTTATGATCTGTGGCTTCGTATCCGGATCTGTATATTCTATATCATGAAGAGCTTCTGGTGGTAGATAGACTCAAAAATAAATTCCCATTTATATCTATTTTACAACCCATTCAATCGACCCCCTCGGTTATACTATACCATTGATGCAAATATTGTGCGTGACTGTCAGATCCGTCTGACTATTGAAACCTCCAGCTAACAGCAATCACTGCAACTTTTTGCACCCCCGTCTCTTGACGACGGGTGTTGGACAAGACGAAGCATTCATTGCCTCAAAACACTGCCATTCACGCAACACGATCCGCACGCAGAGCCACTGACAATCAAACGCATAGAATGTAAGAGGTAATCGCTTCTCATAACATCATTACTTCAACAGATTCACCAATTCCGGATTAACAGCAGCTTTACCCAATGGGCTTCGATTTCTTCTTCTTCTTCTTGTCCGCATCCGCCGACGACTTGCCCTTTTGGAACGATCTCCAGCTACTGATTCTCTCGTCCCTCGTAGCCTCCCAATCCTGCTCATGCTGCCTCTTCCGCTTCCGCTCCTCCAGCTCGGCGTCCTGCTTCCTCTGCTCACGGCCCTCCTCCTGCATCTGGGCCTTCATCTGGCGCCTGCGTCGGTGCTCATTGTCTATCAGCACCTCCTTCGTCTTCTCGCGCCATTTCCTGGCAAACTCGTCCGTCTTGATCTCGGGACTGTCCACGGCCCACTTGTTCTCTCGGATCAAGAGCATGCGGGCGTCGGCGATGGCTTCGTCTAGTCTGGCGCGGTGCTTCTCGTCCATGAGCTCCGTCTGGGCCTTTTTGAGGCGGTCGAACGCGTCGGGGGCTTGCGGATTCTTGGTCTTGTCCGGGTGGATGAGGAGGGATTTCTTGCGGTAGGTTAATTTGATGTCCGATTCGGGGACACCGGGTTGGAGGTCCAGCACAGCGTACCTGTTTTCATATTTTGGTCAGTGGATGGATTCGCCTTTGGGAGGTTTCGAGATACGGTTTTTTTTAATCATTGGTATAGTATGTCCTTACGCGTCTAATCGAAAAGCTTTCAGAATTCGGTCAATTTCAGCATCCTGCAGTGCATATTGTTAGTAATCAGGTTTGCCAAGGTCCCGGAAGTTGGGAAGAAACTGGTATACCTTGTCGAATTCTTTGGCCTCTAGCTCGAGAGCGTCCAGGGCATCTTTGTCGTCTTTTGCGTCGTTTGCAGCCATGATGCGCTCTCTCCTTATACTGTTGACTCGAACGGGCGTAGCAGTCTGGCAGTTGTTGCAATGCCTGTGATAAATGCGCACGCTCCTGTCCGCCTTGCGAGGCTGTTCGTGGGTAAACGGATCGAGAAAGTCAGTAATGCTGGGTCCACTTTGCTTGCCCCGCGAGCGATAAGATAAGAAAGAGATGCATACCGCCCTAGAAAAAAAAAATTATGGCAGCTTGAGAAGACGATGGTAAAACGGCCCTTGTATATTACTTTCGACTTGGCCTCCTAGGACAACGGACGGAGTGGATTGGTTTCAATGCCTCGAAGAGCAGCTTCTCCGGCTGCGTCCGAGCCTGAGCTCGACATTTTCGATTCCTTATATCCCGGAGAAGACGAGAATGGCGGCCAAAGTCGACCCGCCGGCAATGAGGTCAACTTTGATGATCTGTTGCACGAGCCTCTGGCAGGCGATGATGGCGACGAAGCTTTCATTGCGCTCCAGCAAGCGGCATCTTACCGCAAGAACTCCAACTTGAAGGGCCGAACAGTAAAAAAGGGCGGTGGCTTTCAGGCAATGGGTATGACAAGCACTTCGGTTTCTCGTTTGAACACCTTCCGGCCACATGAACTGACCACTTCCTTCTACCAAGGTCTGAATGCGAATTTACTGAAAGCTATCGCGCGAAAGGGCTTCTCGGTTCCTACCCCGATTCAGAGGAAGACCATTCCTCTTCTCCTTGACCGCAAAGATGTCGTTGGCATGGCTCGAACCGGTTCCGGCAAGACAGGCGCTTTCGTTATCCCGATGATTGAGAAATTGCGAGCACACAGCGCAAAGTTTGGCAGCAGAGCTCTGATATTGTCTCCTTCTCGAGAACTGGCCATCCAGACGCTGAAGGTTGTCAAGGAGTTCGCGCGCGGAACTGACCTGAAAGCCGTGCTCTTGGTCGGTGGTGATAGTCTTGAAGAGCAGTTCTCGTCCATGGCCACAAATCCTGATATCATTATCGCCACGCCAGGTCGATTCCTGCACTTGAAGGTCGAGATGTCTTTGGATCTCTCGTCAATACAGTATGTCGTCTTCGACGAAGCTGATAGATTATTCGAAATGGGATTCGCCGCGCAGTTGACTGAAATCCTACACGCCTTACCGCAGTCTCGGCAAACGCTACTCTTCTCCGCTACGCTTCCTGCATCCTTGGTCGAATTTGCAAGAGCTGGTTTACAAGATCCGAGTCTTGTACGCTTAGATGCAGAGACCAAAGTATCGCCAGACCTCGAGAGCGCCTTTTTCTCTGTGAAGGGTGCAGAGAAGGAAGGTTCCCTGTTGCATATTCTTCACGATGTGATCAAGGTCCCCGTCGGAGCGCCGGAGGAATCCAAACAGGAAGTCGAAAAATCCTCGTCAAAGAAGCGTAAGCGAGGTACAGAAAGTGGTCCAAGTCGGCCCACGGAACACTCAACGATTGTCTTCACAGCTACGAAACATCACGTCGAGTACCTAGCAAACGTTCTTCAAGCCGCCGGATTCGCCGTATCGCATGTGTACGGTTCGCTTGATCAGACAGCACGGAGGAATCAAGTCGAGAATTTCCGCCGAGGCAGAACTAATATACTCGTTGTTACCGACGTGGCAGCTCGCGGTATTGATATTCCCATTTTAGCCAATGTCATAAATTACGATTTCCCTTCACAGCCTAAAATTTTTGTCCACCGAGTTGGTCGAACGGCACGTGCTGGTCAGCGTGGTTGGAGCTACAGTCTTGTCCGCGAAAGTGATGCACCGTACCTCCTCGACCTTCAACTGTTCCTTAGCAGAAGATTAGTGCTCGGTCAGGAGGATAGTGAGCCCTCCTTCGCTTCTGATGTTGTAATCGGTGCTTTGAAGAGGGACATGGTAGAGGCAAACGTCGAATGGATGAACAAACTTCTCAGTGAGAACCTCGACATCAGGACGCTTTGCGACGTCGCCGGCAAGGCCGAAAAGCTCTACGTCAAAACACGCAATTCCGCTTCCAGCCAGAGTGCCAAGCGCGCGAAAGAACTAGTTGCCGCAAACGGATGGAATCAACTACACAGGCTATTTGGCGATGATATTGACGGAACTGATCAAGCAAGAGCAGACATGCTTGCCAGAATCAGCTGTTTCAAACCACAAGAAACCATTTTCGAAGTCAGCCATACCGACAAATCACATACCGAAGCAGCAGAAATGATGAAGCAGTTGAGGAAGAGAATTACACCAAAGAATAGACAACCTCAGAAGCCACAATCTGACATGCTCATCGACGAAGATTTCGATCTCCCATCGAATCCTGCTGCCAAGAGCGCTCCCGCAGACGACTCCGACGAGGCGATGGACGACGAGATGGCAGACGCAGACCAAACTACCGCCTTCTCAGACAACGATGACGACCTCGAGGTTACCGTCTCAAATCCATCCAGTAAGAAGGGCAAGACGGACTGGCGCGACTCGGAAGTCTTCATGAGCTACACGCCTCGCACGACAAACGCCGCCGAAGAGCGCGGCTACGGCGTCCACTCAGGCGGCTTCGTCGAAGCCGCCCGCGACGCAGCCATGGACTTGACCAACGACGAGACCGCCAAGTCCTTCGGGCAGCCAGCGCGAACCAAGACGCGCTGGGACGCCAAATCCAAAAAGTACGTATCCCGCGACAACGACGAGGACGGCTCCAAGGGCAGCAAAATGATCACGGGCGAGTCGGGCGTCAAGATAGCCGCGTCCTTCCAAAGCGGCCGCTACGACAAGTGGAAGCGTGCCCAGCGCGTGAGGGGCCTCCCCCGGGTCGGCGAGGCGGAGCGGCCCGGCACGCAGGGCATCCCGACGGGCGTGCGGTACAGGCACAAGGCGGAGAAGGCGCCCAAGGAGGCCGACAAGTACAGGGACGACTTTGCGGCCCGCAAGAAGAGGGTTGCCGAGGCGCGGGAGAAGCGCATCGGCAGGTTCAGGGACGGCATGGGCACGAAGGAGCTCAAGGGGGCGGACGATATCCGGAAGTCACGGCTGGAGAAGCAGAAGAGGCTTGCTAAGAATGCGAGGCCGCAGAGGAGAAAGAAGTGATGCGCCGCTCGCCCAGGGGAGTCTAGGCTTGGACAATGAGCATTCCAGGGCTGGAACACCATCTGGTGAATGCCCTTCATTATCAAGACAAGCAGCTCGGAGTTGTTGCCTGCATTAGGGCTCACGGATGACTCGAAACCGCTGGTAGTTCACGATTCACGACGGATTGATGCATGCTGTGCTGGATGACGTCTACCCAAGGAAGCATGTACAGGGCCAAGCATTATTGACCTGTGCTAAACGATCATCTCGTAGCTAGACCTGTGCTGAAGAAGTGAAGTGGATTACGCGACAACCACTTGAACCCAACTCCTCAGAAGATGTATTTCTGTGAGCCGAGACTATCACTTCATTTCATGACTAATTTTCACAGCCTTGCAAAGGCACATATCTTTATCAAAGCAATGTACGCTGATGCGACAATCAAGAGTTTCAAGGTTTTAAAACTGAAATGAAGTAAAGGTGAAATTAGAAAAACTATGCTAGTGGGTATCGTGGTTGTGATGACGCAAATGCAAGGCAAAAGAAACAAATTTATAAACGAAGCAAATGTCCTCCTTGTCCAGTTCACAGCGACTTGAGCATCCGTGTTTGGTTCGACCTCGACAAACCGTGATTAGTGATGCGGAGTTGCTGGCAGCATGGGCTTAAATAGTGAGAAAAACGCGGCAACAGAGCTCATAGGCCAAAGGAGCAAGTATATCACTCAAGAGCATCCATGCTAGCAACCCAGTCTCGCACAGCCTCGCGCAGAATGCTTCGGCTATGGAGATTATGGTAGTTATTGTCCAAGCCAAGGTGGTTGCCATCTCGGTTGTCGACGGCCTCGCGGAACATGTCTTCTAGGGCTGACAAGATAACCATCTTGCATTGAGTTCTGGGCGCATTGGGGGCTGTCTCAGGCTTTGCTAATTGTGTCATGTCGGATAACGCATGGTGCATTGCGCTGTCACTCTCTATGCTTCCATGAACATCGCTTGGGGTTTGTGACGAATTAGTGGAGCTTCCCTTGCCTCCATCTCCCGTCATATTTACTACTTTTTCGACTGCTTCCCTCAGGGAATCGTCGCAGTTAGAGACTGTCTCCTCAATCCATTCCTCTTCCAGCTGGGTTTCGTAAGGAAGTATCGCTGGTGTAAGCATGACGTTTCCACCGGAACCGGTAATGTCGTGGTGTGTGCCAGGACGATCCAGAACTGCTTTTGGTTGTACAAGTCTTCTATAAGTGATTCGACTGATTGAGCTGTTGATGGTATCTGCAATAAGAACACTGCTGACATCGACCCATCGCTCGGGACTGGCTTGTCCTTGAGGACTGATGGGTGCGGGCGTTGGTTCAGCTCGCATGGCTGCCTTGACTTTGTCCATGAGATTGTCCTGCGGTGGCAAAGATTGAAGTGCAAAGTCGGGATGGAAGTGATTAAGCCACCCAGCAGCGTTAAGAGGTAGATCACCTTCAATGGCGAATCGAGTTTGTTCAAATGCTTCGAGGCCATTTGACATCCCAGGAGTTGACAAGTATCCACTACTTGATGGTGAGCTAATCGCGGACTCGAACGAGGTAATATACTCAGGAAATGGAACGTCCACGTCTATCACGCCGTCCTCGACATTGATAGACGTCTTGACGGGCGATTCAAATGCGCCGTTCGGATCCGGAGTACGATCAGCTTGCGCAAACGAGCCTCGCCCTCGTACACCTGTGAAGCTGTCTCGTGGAGTGTCGACAATGCAAGCATCTTCGCCTCGCCTCGTTGCGCCTCCTTCGTTTTCGATTCGCTCCTCAGGAGATTCCCGTACCACCTCTGAGAGCTTGTCAATACGCCCAAAGTTGGGTTTCATAGGCGAGCGAAGCTCCGCGCTTCCCTGACTATAAGTAGCACTATCAAAAGACTCTCTCCGGCGAGGACTCCATAAGCCACCTATGAGACTTCCCCATTTGAGCCCGGAGCTAGGGGGCCGCGAGACACAACCAGTCTGTCCACTACTGTCCCCCCTCTTCAAGGATCGTTTGAGATCATCAGCAGCTACACTCCCACTGCTTCCAGGACGTGGTCGTCGATGGTTGTCGCGCTGCTGAACGCTTGTGAAATGGGGGGTTGTAGTCTCGGGCATGATCGTTGTCGTGGCCACGCTACTCTTGCGATAGACTATGTCTGTCCCGGGCATCGGCAAGTTGGTGGTTCGGACAGATGCGGCATCAGATGCTCGTCTCTGATGATTGCGGTCAAAGCCAAACTGCGCCAATTGTGTCGGCACGACCGTCGAATTCTTCGCACTCTGACTGGGGTTTCTAGAATGAGAAGCCCGTCGCAGTCCACTCCGCCTGTTAATCTTGCGTCTAAGAGATTCTTCTCGGGAAACGGGAACAATAAAGGTCGGTGGCGAATTGGAATAACAGCCGGCGGAAGCAGATGTACTTGGCCGATGCGCTCGGGCAGTGTGAATTTGTTGATTGGCTGGAAGAAAAGCAGACAGCAAAAATACAAGCCGTCGAGCTGCCATCTTGTTATCAGAAATAACTATTGTCCGCGCGGGAAGTGACAAATCTTCTTCGTTCCTATTCCGACGAGCCACAGCCGCCCGTTTTCCATAGAAGGGACCACACAGAGCCTGAAGCCAATCCGTATGCGTTGAAAGAAAACCAGTCAAGAGATCATGGAAAAAGGCCGTGCGATCCAACGAAGCTGCCCATTTGGAAACCCAAATTGCCTCATCCCTCCAGATTCCCCATCTGCCTTGGCCGGTGACGACGCGAGCCGCGCTGAGACCCATGACGATTCTGCTTCGCGACAAGCCCACCTCAGAGGCAATGTTGTTGTCATCAGCAAGGCAATTCGGCCACAACGACACGAGCTTGGTTGTCCCCTTAGGCGGCTTAGCTCTAGGCAATTCACCACCACGTCGGTCTGACATTGAGGGTGTTCGAGAGACAATGGTTGAATGGGATGATGCGCAATAAGGACCTGGAGATGCACTATCTGCTTGCTTGAGCATCGCATGTATCGTGGTCGCAATCAGTGACTGAAGATGCGTCAGGGTCCGCATAATAATGTCCCAGTGCTGGGTTAGGCGATCAATTTTGTCTTCCAAGTCGTTGGCATCTGCTACATCTCCGCAGGCACCCGATCCTAACGTATTCCAGCCAGCCTTGGTCGAATTGTAAGAGGATGAGAATACATCCTGGTCATTATACGATCCTGGGTCGCGAAACAATGATTTGGCAGGCAGTGCAGACGAAATTCTCGATGTCGCTTGGGGAATTTGAACCACTAGAACAACGGCATACATTGGGGTACGTCGCTGCCGCGGCTGGGGCTTCTTCTTTCTCGGCAACGACTCGTCTCCCGGAGATGGAAACGGAAATTCGCTGCTTTCCTCTATAGTCGACTGGTTCTGCGGTGAAGTGTTGGAATCGACATCGTCCACGGCAAGATTCACAGGAAATAACCGGGTGATGAGAACTTTTCTCTTGTCATTCTGACGGGAAGGAATCGCACCACTTAAGGAGTGGCCAGTACCATGAGTTGGAGAGAAGGCTTGTGACGAATACGACTGAGACAATTTGCTTGACCGACCACTCGAACGACCGATGGAACTTCTCCCATCCCCAAATATGGATGTTGCAGCAGATTCGCTCACTCGATTATCACAAGGAACCACGTGAACCTTTGTTGAAGTTCCTTTGTAGGCCATGAGTTCGGAGTTACCGAAGATGCAGCTGGAAAAAGTTGCAAGTTCCTCCCTATATTCCCGGGCCGCTCTCTGGGATTCGGTCTCACTATGGCTCTGACTCCGGCCATGCATGGACGCCCGGCGATCAAAAGCACCTTGGCGAAGGGGAGGAATTTCGGTTTGGATGACTAAAGGTCTAGCAGACTGGGTTGGTCTGCCCTTACGAGAAGACAGGGCTGTCCTCTTGGGGTCCTGATGGGCGGGTGAGGGCTCAGAGGTCGTCATCGTTTCGGGAGGCGGGTGGCTGTCGAATAAGAGCGACGCATTGACGGGTCCAAGAGCATCTTGCATGATAATGATGCGAACGTCCTTAACGTCGAGTTCGATATCCTCGATGTAATCGAATGGCTGCGTGCTCGCCGTTCCGGGCGCGGTTGACATGTTTGAAAGCGGAAAGACCTGGTCGTTTCGGTGTTGGTAGAGTGCTTGAGCATCGGGGAAGAGGAGGTTGCGGGTATGAATATCCTCTTGCACAGATTCGAGCGCTAAGATGGGGCGAGGTGCGCCGTAGTTGTCCGCCTCGACCGAAGGCGAAGCAGAGGCCCCAGAGCCCAAATGTAACAATCTTCCCAGCATGGCGCTTGTGAAGAATAGCGGCTGATAGTTGGTGGCAAGTCTGAGCTCAACTTATCGCCTCTATGCCAAAAATGTCCAATAGATGGGGAAGGCCTTTTGTCAGGGCAAGAACTTTTTATCGAGAGTGCGGGAGACGAGTATCTCAAGTCCAGTGCAGGGCCATGACCAGATGCGGAGAGTTCAACGATTTCCGTGGTGCATGCATAGTCGTCATGGATAAAATATATAAGCTGAGTGGGCGCACCAAGAAAGATACTGCTGGATACAGTCGCTGTCCAGGAAGTAGGGTTTACGTCGTTTGTGTAAACAATGCGGGAAAGTTTGGGGGTTGTTGTTGTTCAGTAGTGGTGGTGGTGGTTGTGGTAATGGTGGCAGTGGTGGCGTTGGTGGAGGCAAAGTCGATCGATAGATAGGTAGATAGCCCGGCGCAGTCAATAAATTGAGACGGACTAAATGCAAGAAGCCGCAGTGACCAGGCGCGTAGTAGAATCAAGGAGTGGAGGGCGAGCAGAAGGGCGGGAGCATTGATTATACCGAACGGTAGATCCGAAGTAGGTTTCAAACAGGCTTTTTGCACGTGCGTGCCGTCGTTGCGACTGTCCGATCTGCACCGAAGACGGACGAGAAATCACAGCGCGAGAAGATGAGCCGCTGCCCCTCGCTTGCTTTATGCGAGAGACTCGTGGTGGTGGCTATTACGAGAAAGGGCAGCGGGACAGAGAAGACGTCGAAGATGTGTGCAACTAGTCGGCCTGGAGGTGCGTGCTGCGTGCCGTGTGCCGTGTGCCGTGTGAGCCCACGCCAGGAGCAGAAATAAATATCAGAAAGCCCCGTGCCTTTTGGCCTTTCGTCTTTATCTGTCTGGTGCGTTGTATTTGTGCGGTGAGGAGAAGGGGGGGGGGGGGGGGGGCCCAAGGCTTGAAGTTGGCTGTCGATGGGATAGATGAATGGTGGGTGGGTGGGTGGGTGGAGCGATCGAAGTAGATAGATGAATTGAATGGAAATTGCAATGGCAATGACAACGGACGCGGCACGGAAAAGTAAGGTGCGAGGAGGGCAAGAGTGGGTACGCGAATTTAGAAAAACCTTCGGATGCTCTACGTCGGGAGACAAGAAAGTACAATATACAAGGTAAGTACCCAGGTACTAGCGTACAGCACAGCATCACTAGGTAGTCAAATTAAATCAAAGGTCCGCTAGCAGACAAATGCTCCTATACCCCGCTAGAAATTCTGTCCCCTCCATGGCAGCGCAGGTACCAGGCGGACACCAACCCCAGGTGGGAAGTCACTCCCCAGCAAGACGAGGCCAAGCTTCGACGTGACGTGACATGCTCAGCCCATCCAACATGCCAGCCAGCCAGCCAGCCAGCCAACACAGCCCAAGCACGCCACGCTAATTACCAGATAACCCTAGGCCGAACCGACCGACATGATCCAAAGTCGAATGCCTGTCCAACAAAACACAAGTGGACGGTCAACGGCCTCGTTTCCCAGTCGTGTTATGCCGCGGTACACATGGGCAACACGGTTAAAGAAGCAAATCTCTCCAGCGTCTCTCCGGCATCTCTCCAGCATCTCTGCCTGCTCTGGTCTCCATCCGTCCTGTGGAGCCTGCTTCGCTCATCTCATGTTCTACAAGCATGTTGGTTGCGCGGCAATATGAAAGCACGGCCAACGTTGCAAGTACGTATTGGAAAGCAGCCCAGCTACGACAACCTGGCACAAAGCCGACGAATACGACGCACAACAGCCCCATCGCACGTTATATCCATCGGAGGATATTCTAGACCGCTACAAGACATCCAGGACTAGTGGTCGATCCTCTGGCCTTGGAGGTCTAAGGGTCTAGTTCTGGACTTTTCGGTCTTTAGCAGTTGCGAAGCGTTGCGGGTCTCTTCGCCCGGAGCAGGTCGACCATGCTGATCAAGACGCTCATCCACATCTCCTTGATTTTGTTTCGAGCTAAAATTTGGGTTGGTGGGTGAGGATGGGGAGCATGGGGAGCATGGGGGACGTGGTTGGGGGACATGTTTTTGAGAGCTCATCCACCGACTTCTGTTACACCACCACGTCAATGAGGAATACCAAGGTGCTGACCGACACCAGACTCTGCCCTTTTGCCCGAATGTTTTTACCGTCAACGACTCCCGTCAAAGAAAGAACAATTTGCCGTGAGCTTCCAGCTAATACGTTTCTCGCATGTCAAAGGCAAGGTTTCCCCACTCGTCTGTCTTGCTCACTTTCCCTCCAAGACACGCCATGAGTCATATGCACCATTCCTTCAGCACCTTATCACAAGGCTCAAGCGCTCCAGAACAGGTAGGTGGGAACAGCTGCCGTGGCGTGTCGTGGCGTACCGTGGCGTGGGCGCGGAGCTAGGAACTACTCCGTACGAGATGGATGGACGCAGACCATCTGCCTTCTCATAATTAAACCCTGCTCCACAAGGGAAGCTTCCGCAGATTCGACCTGGCAAAAACACCGAACTGTGGCCAAAAGATAAGTTGCCGAGACATGGCATACCCCAAAGCAGCGTTCCTAGCCGTGGAGAAACAAGCGAGAGGCCTCGCTGATAGGCAGAAACATCGCATCCAGGGATATGCTCTTTATGGTCTCTGAAGCAGATACGGAGCGCGTTCACCTTCTTTACTCTCGCATATCAAGGCAAACAGAAGTGCAGACGCCATGCAGTCCATTCACTGACCTACCTGTCGTCGTTGTGTAACGGTTTTGACGAATATAATTGGAGCATGAGAGTTGGTCGATCAAGGACAAAGTGCGCATGGCGGATGGCGGCGGTCAAATGATGCCCTGGCCCAAGCTGGTTTTTTTTTTTTTTTTTGAACCTTTATTGCGCGAATGAGATGAATTATTTGATCGTCTTGTTGCACGGCATGACTAGCATCAGCTGTCCTTATCCGAGCATGATCCAACACAGACACATGACATAACTCGGAACGACCTCGAATATGGACGATCGAATGTCAGGTAGTGAGGACGCAATCCCGGTCATGAAGGAAAGCCAACAGATATCATGTATCAATGGCGCACCCCACGTCAGACAAAGATGCGGTGTGGAAGCAGAAGCTAGATGCACCCCCGAAGTGGACCGAGTCCTAAGATGCACATGACGACTTAGAAGCAATGCGCGACAGCAATGACAGCAATACCAGTGAGCCTCCACTCTTTTTGATGCACAAAATAAGAATGATGAGTTGTAACTTGGACTTTTTACTGACTTTCGAAGTACTTAATAATGATTGATTTTGATTACTGTTGGGTCACCAAAGACGATTTTTCTTCACGCCGAACCCCATTTCGGAAGCCGGGGCTCACTTAGCAGCAGCACTAGAAAGTACAGTTGTTCTCCGGAGCATACCATGGTAGGTTTGGTCAGTGTTATCAAGTCCTAACTGACTTGAAGGAGAGCGAGAGTCGGACAGCCCGAGAGCCCGAGAGCCAGCCACTAGATGGCATGACGATTTGGCACTTGAAAGGGTCTTTCGACGAGACTCCAAGGTGTCACCAGTTGACGAGAAACTTGTTCGCGCATTCTTCGGCTCGCTGCGAGGGTCTTGGCTGGCTGGTACAGTTTGGCAACTTCATTCCGGACGATCTGAGGCGGGAGTCTGGTCTAACCTGGCGGACAAGTCGCGGCCATTGTGTTACCCGACGACCAGTTGCAGCACCGCGGTCACATTTGAGATCCAACACATGGGTTGGTAAAGCACTGCCGATGCTCGCGGGTGGAGGATCTGTGGCGCCAATCAGCGGCCGAAAATCCATTAGCCTTCCAACCAAAGCGCAAAGTTTGATATCACGGGACCCGGCGTGACCTCGATGCTCCCTGCATGGAATTCTTTATCTTTACATAACAGGGAGAATTGCTCCTGGCTTTAATCAATTTCTTCGGCCAAGATGCACCCTTGAGACAAACTTTTCGTGCGGGGTACAGAGCAGCAGTGCCCGGTCTCTCGGCGGTGATGGGCATCGAGTTGACCTTTTTAAAATCGAGATTTCTGGTCACCGAATAGAGCATCTTGTCGATGAATGCCTCCAGCGGGCAGGTGGTGAACACTACACGATGACGCCGATTTCTGAATTTGATTGATCAGAAATTGAGCTGGTCTGCCCAGCAAATTGAGATGGCAAGGCCGAGAAGGGGCGTGCAACCGCACCCATGCACTCACGTATGGAATCCACGCACATAATCCACGCACGTAACCCACGCGCTGGGTGGGTGGCAGTTAAATTACATGACGGGCGAGGACGGGCTTCACAGAATCTGTCATCCTCGTTTGGACATTCCGGACATGCTCGGGTGGCGTCTGACCCAGGCAACCAGGGTAAGACTCTAGCCTTTTCCTGCCTGCCGAACCGTTGATCCTCGGGGCTCGCGCAATGCAACCGAGGAGGGCTTTCTTCCAAGGTGTGACTACTGTACGCACGACGTGCCAAGATCTTGCCGAGGTGCTGGGTCTAGCGAGATACTGTCTGTAGATGATCTTTGACACTCTGCATATGTACTTCGTATGTATAGTGGAGTTTTGGCCACGCTTTATGCTTACGGAGTCGAGCCCTCCGTAGAGGCCTCCGTGGGCGTACCTACTATTCATCAGTGCCGAATCGGATAAGATCCCGTTCAACAAATGACCCCCCTCTGTGGCGTGGTTGCTGTAAAGGGGATCCTGATAAGATTAGATGTTCATGCATTTGGTTGTGTGTCGAGACCGATTTTCCACAATTGCCAAGGTAAATACTACAAGACTCCTTTGTGATGTCTTTGCTATCGAAATCATATCGACTTTTTTTTTTTTTTAGAGATATTGTATTGCTGGCTTACAAATAACGAAATAAACAGAAGACCATCTGGTTAAATCGGGGATTGACAAATAAATATATAATACGTTATATACGAAAACGGAGAGCAACTTCGGTACCGCAGGCATTCCTTCCCGAATGTACAGGGAACCAAAACATAGTAGAAAAAACTGCGGAATACTTGTCTTCGACTGTCGAATGCAAGTCATTGCGTTTTGACCACGAGGGATTCGGACTACTATGCTACAGGGTAGGTTATATTTATCTGGACGACTAGAACGATCACAACAGACTCTGTATTCCATCCCGCTCAACAAGCCAGCTCACTTCGTGGCAAATTACCGGTCGGGGCTTCTGGAATGTACTTACCGGTACCATGTGCGCCGTGGCCGCAGCAGCATCAGTGCCCATTGTCAGTTGCGCGATATAGCGCTAGGTTGGTCAGTAATCACATATCAAACTGGGCTTTGCTTTTCGCAGCTTCCAACAGCACAGTGACGCGGACGACCCGCGCGTTCCGCAAAGGCCCACCGGCCAGGGCAATAGCGGCCAAGTTGACCGTTCGACTTCCTGCTCGAGCGGTTGTCGCAGGAGAAGCCTCAGAAGCGGTGAACCGATAGAATGGATGGTAACTTCGAGCGAGGGTGAGGGTGATGGGGGCCCCGGAAAGAGAAGCCAGCTTTAGGGAGTTTCGCAGATGGAGACTTTTGCAAAAGCCCTGGTCGTCCAGCTCGCCTTGTCCCGTCTGCGGTTTGTGGTCCAGTACGTCTGACATGTCACTATCGTCTTGGATGACGAGGCATCGAATCTAACGGAGCACTGACGTCTCCGTGATGTGGCTCCCGTGGCGCCATTGCGTGTATCTGCTCTTGGCGGTGGAACTTTTGTAGCCATACATCATACATCTCATGGTTCTTGAACGCGCAGAAGCAAGGGAAGCGGCGTGATGCCTAGAGCGGACCGTTCACATAGCTACAATGGTCTATCCTATCATTTTCCCGCAGCGCATGCATTCTTTGGCCGAGGAACTTGGCCATGATTCGGATGGGTGGCTTGATGAGCTGCTATGGATAAGACGTATCTCAGTGGGCAGTTATACGAAAGGCGGAAATGAGCCAGGACCATGTAGTGACGGTTTCGTCACTTCACCTCCATGGTGGCTTGTCAGAGGAAAAGTCAGCGTCAAGCGTTGACCACTCCGCGAGACAGACGTGTGTCTTACTGTTCTAGCTGGGTGACAGATGTTCCCTCCATCTTTGCCCATTTCCCGCCACAGAGCGCTTAGTAGTAGGGAGCTAGTACAAACACTACAACCCCCTGGCATTTCCTCGAAATACTATGTTTTCAAGGACTTTGAGAAGACAGAAGTTATAGCAAGATGAACCGGGCGTGCCGCGAAAGTCTAGGCAATTTGTGCTACATCGAGCTGGGCATCAGAAGAATCGCTTATTTGCGTTAGTTTGATAGCGAATAGGACTATGTCCGGGTCTTCTACAGGATTCTGTGTTCTGCTGTACTTGTAGTACGCTCATAGCGCCTGCAAGAGGTCTTGGAAAGAGAGGATGTTAACTACGGGACGGCAGGTACAGTGACGATATGGGAAGGTGATTATGAGGAGAGACCCAAACTGCCCCTAAAGGTGGTCTCTTTGCGCCCTCAAACTACCAGGTCGTTAGGTAATATGGCAAGAGATCTGTTCTCATAGGATCTGGGCGTTCTGGTCAACTTCATCAATCGTGACACTTACGACACAAGCCGACTATGTTAGGATGGGCATGAGTTTATTTGGGAAGCACCAGGATGGTTTGTTCCACAGCTGGGATTCTGAGGGCCGCCAAGACGTGAAGCAATCGAACCATTACGGAAACCAAAGTACGATTCGTAGCTGTAATGGAACCTCTTGGACGTCTGCTGGGGGGGTATTGCGATAACTAGGGATGGTAGAAGCTCATTCACAGTGTAGATGTTTCTCCGAGTACAAAGCGCGGAAAGCGGATACGAACTTGTATCGGATTTTGCTAGGAAGGGATGGTTCAATAGGCTCCAAGTGCTTAGATGGCTGTCTCTAGCTCTGGAAGACTTGAAGTACTTACATTAAGGCTGTCAGCAATGGTTGGGGCTGCGCCTGGATTGGCGAGGTAATAATGCATGGTGCGAAGATCTACGCTCAGAGGACGCAATAGCAAAGGGTCTGCAGGCTATAATACACAGAGGATGTATTCCTATGATGGTGTTGGGCTATACGTAAGAGCAGCCTCTTGGGGGTGAAACTGGTAAATACATAATAGCACCTAACAAGAATTGAAATTAGATGTTTTTTTAAAGAACTTGTTTGACGCGAATATCCCGCCTGAAGCGTGAGATGGAAAACAAAGGAGCGAGGTAAGTTGAGACAATGGGGAAGACAATCTAAGCCTGCCTTTTCAACGTGGCGTCTGACTTATGGCGTCATTTTTGTTTGGCTAAGCATAAGTCCATGATTCAGCTGTTTTTGGCTGTATATATGATGATCCACGTTCCTCCCGGCCTCATCGCATTCGCTGTGGAAGGGGACATTTCGAGCCTGTTGTACACAATATAGTCGGCGTATTCCCTTCTTCTAGTTACCAAAATGATACAAAAAAGTAGGTAGGCGAACTCTTTCATGCATGGGTTGTATCTGCAAATTACGGTCGACGGAAAACTGTGCCGGTGGAGTTTAATACGAAAATCTACGGTATACAATCGGGCACTGCGCTCGCTTGATACTTTTCCTCGGAACCGAGTTCAGCCAACGGTGGCCGACACCATCGGCAGATATTCGATTCAAGGCGCAGTATTTCAACACAACGAAGCACGGAATTAGAAGGCTAATGCAACGTTTCGGTCATTCTAATAGTTGTAGCGCCTCGAGAGCTGTTATTCGGTCTGAAGGCAAAAAAACGCATCAGGCCACGGATAATAGGTAAGAGCGGCGTCAACTTCTGGCTCAGAGACCATTGTGCGAAATCTGTACTCTAGCTTGCAAGTTTGAGATAAGTCGTCATCATTGCAAGGCATGCAGTCAACAGTAGGTAAAGGGCGTGGTGACTTCCTCTGCATAGCCTCCCATTCTTGTCGCCAGCACTGTGGTGGCTCTTCTACAAATCCTATCATCTGACGAACCAGCACAGTATCGTCGCCCAAGTATTGGAATGGTCGGGAGGCGAACACAAGGGTATATATCTGCAGAACAATAAGCATAAGCAATACGGGATTGAATAGGCAAGGTTCCTACTTACTAGGCAGCCAGCACGCCAGAGGTCGATTCTATGATCAAACTTGCCAGGAAAGATGGTCTCCGGCGGCTTTAGTTGTCCAGGTTGGGCGAGACGGTGAGGTTCTTGACCATGCTTGAATGATTCTCCCCAATCAATGATCCGAATATCCTCTTCATCTTCCTCAGCCCAATCAGCCCAGGTTGTGCCGCGTACCAGCTGCTTCGGTATACAGCTTTCTAGCACTTTACCGTCGATTCGAATCGAATCGAACGAGCGCAATCGATTCAGGATGCCCAATGACATCGAAGAGTTCACCTTCTGTCAGGTCACTGAGTTGAGAGGCTGTAAAGACGACATTTGCGCTACCCAAGCCTGTTACTTATTAGCTGCAGTATTCTATATACTTAGGTAGGGAGGATACCAACCTCCATGTGCGTAACCTGCTCGATGGAAGGAGGATACTGCCTCCAGCAACTGCTTCGTTATTTGAGAATGATATCCGCCTCCAACCGCTCGCTACCATCGTGATAATCAGTGACTATGCTGTCAACTGAGGGTCCCAGAAGCTCTGTTCACAATACATTGATGATGACCGTTAGGGCCGACGTGAACAAAAGAGTCGAGGAGTTGGGCAACGTGGTGAGACCCTACAAGGTGACGGATTGATTCGAGGTTCAAGAGCTCAACAGACGGGATGATGGCGTCAGCTATTTGTATCTTCAGAACCACCCAAGTCTCGAGACTTGGAAGGTTAGTGCCATATCGAAACGAAGCTTCTCGAGCTCGGCTTACAAAGTGTCTCTCGCAAGCCACACAGTGGAAAATCCTCCCCAACCTAGTTTATGCACAACCTTGTAGCGTTTGTTATTAAACGTATCTCCTAAGACGACAGGGTGGTAACCGCCCGGGCGATTCGACGAAATTCTTTCTTGGTTGTACAATAAATTCGATGGGGGGGGGGGTTTGTGTATTGATCCATGGAGAGCTATGTGTTTCATTGCCCGTCGGCAGATACTTTTGGCTGTCTAGGAACTTAGGTAGTCAAGATGAGGGGTTTAGTTTTTACTCTTTGTTGCTGGTCTGATGTTTTCCCGTCCCGTATCCCGTACAAACATGCAGTAACTTGTGCCCCCCTATCAGCAAGACGGGTCAATGATTAGCAGCAGCTAGCAGAAATTAGTCAGTAACTATTAGTCAGCAGTAATTTAGCAGCCTGCAGCACTGCTAGAAGACGAGGATGTCGATGAAATCGGCTAGCATAGGGACTAAAATACCTAGGTAACTATCACGCGCCACTAACGGTACTTCAATTCACGTGCAAACGTCACTGTACTAGCCGTGCCAGATGTATTACTCCGTAGGTTGGATCCATATCCTTTAACAGTGTTGGGAAAGCAAGCTCGTCTTGCACTCATCGTTATCTATATCGGTAGCAGGTCGCGACACTGCTACTATTTCTTAACAGTAAGTTTAGTAATGTTGCTATATCAACAGATTCTTACATATTTTTGCTCCAGTCACAAGGATCAACTGATAACCGACAATAGTGGATCTTGTGGACAGCGTGCTCCCTTAACAACCTGGAATGTTGAAGATTAATCTCTAGAGGTCCGTGAGACTACATGTACACTTCCGTACCGATCCACTTTTCTTCAAACACCGCTTATTACAAGGAAATCGCTTTGAGTGGCGCCAAGGCCACCACACTAGCTTCGATACATGCGACGTGCTTCTCATACGTGGAGGACATGAGATATAGCTATTTGTACACCCAGAAATCGTAAGAACTTTCTATTATCTCTCTAGAATCAGTAAGACTACACTTCCCATACCGTCCCAATTTTTTCCAGTTGGTTCGAGGAGGTGAGTGATCTCGAATGACTTTTGGATTCTTTTCCTCCTGTTACGCAGACGAGAACCTTAAGACGTTTATGGTCCGGAATCGCTGGTATAAAATCGTTGACTGCATATTTCCTCCAAGTCAAAGATAATATACTTGGCAACAGCGGCGAGGCCCTGCTATAGGTGGTGCAAAGCTGTGTAAGTTATGATGCTGCTGCTGAAGGTCCTGCTGACGAAGGTCTTAGCAGGAGGCAAGCTGCTTCTAAGCTACACTAAACACAACAGCAACAACATCGCAAACAGCTTTGAAGGAACATACTGGTCTTTATTTTTTTTTATAACTAATTTACAGCAAAAATAATACTCTTTAGACTAATTGTAACGTAAGTTTCAAATAATTTTAAGCTAATAATCGTAGTAGCTTTAGTACCTTAGGCCTTTAATTAAAGAAGCAAAGTTAGCAGTCACGCTACAGCACCTTCCGTCACAGCTTTTCTTAATTAGCTTGCTGTGGTGTGTCATTGTTGATATCGAAGCTACACTGCCAGGCAGACAAAGTAGTGATCACATTGTGCCTCACAATCGCGAACAACATGTTGCGCTAACTGAGGTACTAATTAGTCTACCCCTCCGGGAAGAGGTAAAACTGTCACATGGTATTAGTTGCGGGCGCGCACGTCCCCGCAGCCCCAGATCTGGGTTCTGAAAGCTTGATCATGGTGCTGTTATGTACGCGGTTTTTTCATCGGTGTCCCACGGTTCTCTAGTCGGTGTACGGACTAGGCATACGGTGTTCAACTTGGTTTTACCTCATGCTTGCTACAAATTGGGGAAGTAAATAAAAAAACATTAATTAATTACAATATAACCCACTTTTCTCCATCAGTTAGGTTGCTTTTTAACAGCTAGCCTAGTGTATCCACAATAGGAAGCCTACTGCTGTTAAAGAGGCGTATAGAGGGATATACAGGGTATAAGTACTACCTTATAGAGACTTATTTTTCTACATAATGTACCTATAAATAAAGTACCTTCTATCAACACCAAAGAGAACACGTCTCGCAGCTTCGTTAGATCCCTCTTCTTAGCTCCTAAGTAGTTATCATCAATAGAATCATCCCCCCGTTAGCAATAGTGCTTACACCTTCCGGTCATGTTCCTCGTCTTGCAAATGGTCCTGGAACTTGCCATTGCTTCATCCAACGCCAATAGTTAGGCGCCAGGTATGATGGTGACAGAACTATAGTCACTTATCACCAGCCAAGGTGTCCCAAAATCACCACGCAGGTTGGTGGTCAGACGCCGAGGATCGGCTTGCTAAGGTGGTATAAATACCATTGCTTGACACTCCAGTCAAAGAGTGAACGTGGCGGCAAGTCAGTTTTCATCAATATCCCATCTCATATATTTCTGCTTCCGATTACTTTCAACGCCCCATATCATGGCTGTCCAAGTAACTTATGAGTCAAGTCGTGATCGGAACTTTATGCGGAATTAACATGAACAGTTTTACATATGGATAAACACTCCAGGAAACGCCAGCCTTGGAACTGTCGACGGATCGATTAGTTTCGATCGGGCTCATGTGATGTAAGACCATGTTGCATCTTCAATTTCCATTTTCTTACACGTAGGTCGAGCAGGAACGGACTTCACCCGTCGACTAGCCGCTATGATATGAGCCCAGAGTCCCACATGACCATCAGGCTCTCCAACACCACCCTGCGAGAGCAGAGTTTCTGTCATGTCCTTCACTGGCGCTCTAATGGAGGCTCCGCGATTATGCCGGATCCGGATAACGAAGAAGCCAATTCGAGGAGGAGACGGACAAGAAAGGATAGGGAAAAAAAAAGGCGGCAAGATCGCAGAAGGGACAAGAAAGGTAGAAAAGACTCTGATAGGAAGGATCATGGGAAGGGAAGCCATGCCAAGGCTTAATTGCATGCGTGTGAACGACGAAGGAAGTCGCAGCCTTCACGTAAACATGGCGCTAAGATTCAAAGGGTCATTCGAATCTTTCCACATAAATGAAAAACCTGTATGTATGTGGTTAGCTATAAATATTTTAGGACAGTGTCTATCGCGCTAGAGATCAACATGGGTTCCAATTCATCTCAAGCACAATCTACCTGATCTTATGTTGTGTTAAGCAGATGTAGAGGGCACACAGCTTATTCCAGGCCAGATCAAATGCCGTATATTGAGTTAGTGCTATATTTTAAAACAGTCTCTTATGCTATGAGACAGTATATACTTAAGTAGGCAACATTTTTGTTTGGTATTTCATGGTTCTCTACTTAAGGTATGACTAGGCACACGATGTTGACTCAGTCTTACCTCATGCAGTCGGTGCCTGGCACAAATTGGGGGAAGGACCAAAAAAAAAAATTAATAAACACATGTACGTCTTCGTATTAACGCTCAGCAGTTAGTAATGCGCAATTGCAAATGGTAGCCTGGTACTTCTCTGCCGGTGATCATCCGTAACAGTGGTGACTTAGCGACATCGTTCAAAGCAGGTACAGAAGAGGAAGAAAGAGGCAATCGTAGACTGGGGATTGAAGCGAGTCAATCGGCACTAAGGGCAGGCGGTGTAGCGCACTTAGAGATGGGATGGCCGTGCTAGCGCCACATCCAGACCTAGACAGGTGCCTCCTTCGCAATACAGACATACAGACGTTCATCACCGCGTCGCCCTCGCCCTCCAACGATGCCCCGGCTCTGTCATGCATGGCTAGTCTTGACGCATCATCAGTGCGGTGAGATGAGAGCCTACTCATTCGATGTCTCGATATGCTGGACCTCATTCCCTCGGTTCGCGCAAGGGGCCGCGATGGTCTCATCTCCAACAACCGAACTTTAATCGCAGCTCAACACTATCGCCAAGCTCGCCGGGCAGTATATCCACCCACTCCACGATCCGAGAGGACAAGAAGCGCAAGTCTGAATGGTGCTGCATCATTTCCGTCAACGATGGCTACTCCAAAGATGAGGTTCTTCTCAACCTGGACCACTTCGGCGCCGATGTCCTTCCTGGCATGCTCATGGCCATTGTGCCCATGAGAGGAGAATCCAAGATCGCTGCATCTGGCTTTGGGAGCGTCAGCAAACAGACAGTCGAGCACCTGGATTACCCCAAATTTGCATCAGCCACCCATAGTCACCAGGATCAAGACCTCGGACATACATTCATTTTCGTGGCAAAGGACATGGGCAAGGAGACGAAAGCCCGACACCCAGACATAGAGGTGCATCTCGCGAGACATATTGCTGATTCATTTGGCTTGAAAAAGGGTTCCCAGGTTCTGCTACGTCCGGTATGGTCAGCACCTCACGCCGTGCCACACAATTCTCATGACATCTCCTCTCATCTGACATTTTCATTCAGGTCGACAAAGATCACCCTGCCATTGAGGCAACACATGTTGAAATCTCTTTCAAGGATCAATATCTTTCTAGAGCGGATATGTGGAGATTGGCAGTCGCTGAGTTAACACAGAGAACAGTGTACAAAGGCCAGTCCATATTCTTCATGGGTACCATAAAAGCCCAAGTAACCGCCGTTTACGTAAATGGCCAGACAGTCCATTCTGCTTTTTTCGCCAAGGATACTCGCCCAATCTTTCGCAGCGAGTCAGCAAAATATGCGCTCTTCATCCAGATGGCGCGAGAAATGTGGGACTTTGACTCGGAAGCGTCGGGTGAAATCATGTTCAACAAAGTCGTCAACGGCTTTTTGCCTGCCTTATTTAAACGATGGGCAGTACTCAAGGTGAAACACCTCGTGAGCATTGTGCTCTTTGCACGTGTAGAGTACGACACTGGTTTAAGTGCAGACCTTGTGAACAGCTCCTCCATGAACGAGTACTACACTGGACTACAAGCAGCCGGAAGTCGTCGCCCATACAAGGATTTCTATCGCGTAGTTGTGAGTGAGATGGCGAGCGGCGAATGGACTACAATACTGTACCAGCTGAAGAAAGAGTTCAACTATTTTCGAAGAGACATCAGTTTACATCATCAAACGACGACTGCTTTCAGGCATCCCTCTTCCGAGGATGACAGTGGCAAAGACGGAGTCCCCAGTTCAATCAAAGCTGAATCATCACTGTCGATTTTTGGAAACGTTCTGGAGGCAATCAACATGGCAGCATCGCAATTCACCCAAGACTACATAGATCGAGACTTGACGCGAACAGGAATATCAATTGCCATCATCACGCCTGGTCCTGGCGTATTCGAAGTCGACTATGAAACATTGCGGCGCACCACGGAAGCACTTGTCGGAAATGGAATAGGCATAGACCTTATCTGCATGGGAAGCATGCCTTTACATTCCGCACCCCTATTCAAGTATCGGAATCCTCAGTACTCTGATGACGGCCGAGCACAAGGAGCTGCTCTATCCAGATCTTTTCACAGCCGTGATAGCACCCCGAACCAGCCGACTCCAGTCATTGGCAGCTACCAATCGCTCTCTGGTTGTCTCTCGCCCGCAAAGACTCACACTCTGATGGGACGTGTTGAGACGCTAGCCTCGATGGACGCTCATGAAGTGTATGGCTATGCTCTGCCTCAGTGGTTACATGTCTCCTATTGGACCGGATCCAATAAAGAGTCATTATCTTATGCTGGCATCGCACTAGCGGTCTCGAACCAAGTCGAACAGGAGGATGATAATTGGTTCAAAGTTAGATGCCGAATGTACGACTTGCAAATGCAAAGTATTTTGGATGCAAATGAGATTGAGACTGCTCCGTTGCAGAC
Organism: Balansia obtecta B249; assembly: GCA_000709145.1. Classification (NCBI taxonomy): domain Eukaryota; kingdom Fungi; phylum Ascomycota; class Sordariomycetes; order Hypocreales; family Clavicipitaceae; genus Balansia; species Balansia obtecta. The sequence goes on from JFZS01000048.1 coordinate 48,350, forward strand.
AGACCCAAATTATCCGGCGCACAGCATCCAAGCAAACGCCGCCGTCAGGCAGCGTGTGGATCGATTAGGCGAAACAATATATGTTGCAAACAAGCATGCCCCGGAAACATTGTTTGATCACGTATACGGTTACCGGAAATTTACTCCCGACAAATTCGCCCGAACGAGAGAAAAATTGCTGTGGAAGCAACTACAAGAGTACGACGATGCAAAGGCCAAGCCTGCGAGAGCTCGCCATCACCGCCATGACCACCACCATCGTCGCTCATCGAAGAATAAAGCAGAGCTCGAAGATGTGAACCGAAAACAGCGTGCTGATAATGATGCCTTGGCGCTAGGTACATCATTACCGGAGAGAAAGGCAGTTTCTTTCGCGCAGTCTTCCAGAAAACTGTCACTAAATACAGCAGAAATCGAACAGCCGGTAATACCAACGGCAAAACCTGCAATTGAGACGAAGGGTACGGCGTCAAGGAAGGCACCTTCCATGAAGCAGCCTAAGTTCATGCGGCAAATCAGCCTTGGGCAGCGTGGATTTGGCATAGCAGCGCCAAAGATAGCCGCGGCTGAGGTCCAAGTCGAGACTGTGAACGCAGCTGGAGTTTCATCGAACCTGCGGCCGCCCACCAATCGTTCATTGTCAGAGCTCCGACCCTCAACTCCTCAAACCATCAATAGTCGCTCGTCTTCAACTTCAGTGCCAAGACAAAAACCAGAGACGACCAGCATCACCATTAATGGATTGCCCACGACACCAAGTATTCCCATCTCAAGGGACGGATTCAGCAGGCCGAATACAGCTGCCAGTCACACAAACACCAAGTCGCCATCTGTCTTGCCATTTACCCCAGCCGCTCGCCGTGAGAAGAGCGTGGAGGACAATGACTTCCGGTTGCCCAACGCTCTGCGTGCAGAAGATGCTCAAAGGATCTACACAAGTAAACTACGAGCTGGCGTTGTGCCAGAGCTCCCTGCCACACTTTCACCAACCACGGCAATCTCTCCTTGGTTGACAGTGTTGAACCCTTCCAACCCTGAAAGTCATCGAATTGACGATACAGTGCTTTATAGTCGGTGGCAGCACGTTTTCCCCCGTACCTCAGACATGAAAGTTCAAAAGTGGAAAACGCTATGCTGTCCTGCTTCTGTGCCTTTGACGACAGAATACTTCCCATCCAAGACTCAGTTTGACGCAGAGTATCAAAGACATCCATATAATGTGGACCAGAACGTGGATGATGATATAGTAGACGAGCCGAAGTCTCGGAAAGAATTCATGAAAGAACTCATTAGCATGCGTTTCTCGCAAGGGTTTCAAGTCATCGTTGGGCCATTAGTAGCCCGCGCATTCGACCAGAAAGTCATCAAAATCGCAGACATATTCTCTCGCGATCAGCCCCTCGACGATGGAACCAATGTGTTTATGTCTGTCGGAAATACCATTCATCAACTCTCATGTGTTAACGGCACGGAAGTCGAAGTCAATATCTACGTACGGAAGCCTACTGATTCGACACCAGAATCTCAGCGCTTCCCGTCAACCTACAGACCAGCCATCTGCACAATTTTGGATGCCGAATATGAGACTCGCTCCATTGACATCCTAACAACCAAGCCAGACAGAAACTGGAATACAATCGACTCCTACCTTGCAGGTCACTATGACGAGATGATAGATAGCCTCAGATTTTGGCGTGCAAGATTCGTTCTCATCCCGCTCAGCCCGCGCCACCCATCCATCCCCCGTACCAACACTGGCGACACTCCTGAAGAGCTCCGCATCGAAGGTATCAAAAAGCTGGCCCAGTTGTGGCAGCGGAATCGTTATGTACCTGCAGCGGAGCGGAGGTTTCAGGCAGCCGCAAAAAGCCGGAGCGCTACAGATATTGTGTACAAGACTGAAAATCCTTCAGTAGTCATTGCTGCGGAGCTTGAATCTTTGCCAATTTTGGAAAATCTAGAGGGTAGCCATCGGAAAGGGCAACTTGTTACCCGGAAAGAGCGTTTTCAAAGATCCAACTTGAACCTTGCAGCATTGGCAGATGCCATACAGCAGCCCGTCGAGAATGGCGGGGTGCCGCTTCGAAATCGCAGGTGGCATTTCAGGTTGCACAGTGCTGCTTTCATTGGCTCTGACATGACGACCTGGCTGCTGGACAACTTTGAAGACCTCGAGAGCCGGGATGAGGCCGAAGAGCTTGGGAACGTACTGATGGTCCCCAATGATGCAAAGAACAGGGAGAAGGACAAGGACAAGGACAAAGAGAAGGATGGAACAGAGGGCAAGCCCGAGAGGGGCAAGGGGTCTTTTCGTCCACGTCGAGAGACGACACAACTTCCGTGACGGCAATTACTTCTATCAGATTGCCCCCGAGTTTTCAAAGCTGCGGTCGGGTTGGTCGAGCGGTGGGGTGGGACGCGGAGACTCATCATCTCCTGCTCCGCCATTGTCGGATGACAGCCGGGACTCGCCCCGACTCAATATCCCGCGACCTTTGGCTCCGAATGATGTGAAATCGCCAGGATCCTTCGGTCCTTCAACCGCATCAAGTCAGATGAATCGCCCACGCGTGATGCTCAGTAAGATGATCAGGTACGATGTTGACCCGCGCAAGAAATCACACCGTCCGGAGCGGATAGACTTGCATTACGATCGTCTTTACAATCCAGACAACTGCTATCACATCCGCATCGGTTGGATGAGTGCGACGTCCAAGCTTGTTGAAGATACGTTGGAAAGCTGGGAACGAGAAGCGATCCAATATGGCCTCCGACTGGTTGAGGTACCTATCAACGAAGCTTGTCGCATCACCGAAACAAATCCGTTTCGAAAACCCCACCTTATCAGGCTCGCAATTCAGCCGCCGCTCGAGCGACCAGAGACATACTATGACGCAAATTTCCCGAGCCCTCACGCCGGGCCAAGCGAGCACTTCTATCAGATAGCCATTCTCAAGAGCTTTGATTTTGTTCTTGACATGGAAGCTGCAGGCAATTTCCCGTCTGATGTCGACGTGCGTTATTCATGGGGCAAGCCCGACTTCAAGTATACGCAGTACATCCACCGTTCTGGTATCCTGCTCGCGCAGATTACCGAAGAGGGAGACTTCCTGATTCTTGCCAACAGGCTCTACAATAAACGCGCTAGTATTGCACGCGATCAAGAACTTCGTAGTCAGGTAGTACACCCTGAACCCTCATCGTCTCTCCCTAATGCTGGCCGTGCCATGTCCCAAATCTCATCCTATGCGGCCGGCCACACTGCGCCAGGTGGTAACACCTCGTCCGATCCATCAGCTCCCGTGGCATCGCCGCAGGTCCGACCTGCATACCACCACTTCTCACCTATGGTACAGGCTGTTGATGCTCCCGTCGTGGGCTCTCAAATCTCGCATCATGGAGTTCGCTCTGACCTCGATGCCCTCCAGGTGGAATTGGAGGACTTTTGCCAAAACGAGGTGGCCTTGACAGCGTTTTGCAAGGACATCTTGGAGAAAGGCCAGCAGCGACCGCACGGGACGCCCGCATCCACGGCCACAACTCAGTCACTCATGGGGCTCGAGTCTGTGCCAGAGGCAAGTATTCCCACCCTGGGACTTCCACCTGGTGTGCTGGGCGACAATGCTGCCGGAGGGAATGGACATTCTGCTTCCGCCGCGGCTAGCATACGTATGAGCAGTCCCATGGCGTTCCTGAGGAGAGGAAGCGTCCAGTACGATGGAATGGGGTTGGGCTCGAAAGGGAAATGATGATCTGCAATGCTATCTGCCTGATGAATATGATGCGTTGATGTGAGATTCGACTTTACGGAAACCAAGATGGGTTGTTTACATGTCCCGCAAGGAATGGGTCTTGAATATAATTCCATAATATCAATGATCGGTATGATGTGAATTATGCCAAGTTTTACTGCGTCGTTATGCCCACTGTAAGGGGGACTCGGGAACCAGCCTTAATATTCGAAGCGGTCCGGAGAAAATGATCAGACTGTAGTCTTCGCGCTACGCTCGTGCTAACAAGCCCATCTCGGTCCAAGCAGCAGAGAGCCTAGTCAGCAAGAAACAATTCGATGCTCGACGCAGTCCACCGGATAAAATTGATCACCTGATTGTTGCAGAGAGATCCAGCTGAATACAGCTTGAGTTGCCCTCGGCATGCAGTGGTCTCCATTCCGGTAATGCTACTGCAAGAACGTGCCACGGCCCCAACGATCTAAAACATGTAATTTAAGTTCTTTTTTTTTAAAAAAAGAAAAGAAAAGAAAAGAAAAGAAAGAAAGAAAAAAAAAAACAGAAATCTATTGACTGATACTTTGGCTGTGAATACCAACACAGACTCACTCGACTTGGGTCTGAGCAGCGTAGCTCGGCAACTTATCTGAACGGAGTGGGGCTTCGTAGGATTCATTGCGAAACGAGGAGCTGGATTTTGTGGGACCTGCTCGGTGTTGGTTCGAATCGCGAACGCGTGTCGGGCTGGAGTGCGACGCTGCGACTTGGCGGACGCAGGTTGAGTTGTATGACCTTGAAATACAAAAACGTTCATTCGCTCCTTGTATAAACATCGAGCAGTACCATGATCCATGCTGAACAGGGTATATAGCATGTTCCGAAACTTATATTTACGAAAAAAGCTTTCTGGACTATATTCCCCAGTCTTCATACCCATTACCCAGTAATTCTAGTCCGCGACATAGAGCGTCCCATGTATGCGATCAAGGTCGTGCGCTTCTTGTAAACCCGTGATGCTCAAGCCCAGTCCAATATGCCCATGTCTGCAAGTCCGTCAACGCCGCATGATGATCGCAAAACTCCAAGGCTCCCAACTTGATCCAACTCAGGGCAGGTGGTCAGGAAATGATGCCCTGCTGCCTGTTTGGCCCACCTCCTCTCAAGGTTTTCTGGCTTCGAATTTTGTGGATAAAGTCCACTATCACGTCGTTTTCTTGTATGCCGAGGCTGTTGAAGTGTTTCCTCACCGACTTGGCCAGACCATCTTTGCTTCGCCGCCGGGCGTGCTGTTTCCGAATCATGGTAGGCGAGTACTGGCCGATGCTGCCCGGGAGCGAAAGCACGGTGTGGTGGAATTTGCTAGCGAAAGCGGCAGGCGTGCTCAATTGATGCGCTCGGCGGTATGAATGCAGGGCCTCGCGTTCGAAAGACGACCAGTTAAGCTGCCGCAGATTGGGGTTTGTTCAGCGAGAATTCTCACAATCGACGGCCACGGCGGTCAGGGGACGTAGAATCGGCGACGTCCCGGGAGGGGGAGGAAGCGGTCATTGAAGCTTACCGATGGAGGCTGGGACTCGGTGGCAGTCCGCGATGGGACGGACGTGGGTGCTGCCGCCGCTTCGCGCAGCTGTGAGGCACTGGACTGGCTGACGCCTCTGCGCATCTTGGCCGAAGTAGGTTTGCTGTCGCTGCCCTTCTCCTTCGCAACGGCAGCTGTGTCGGGCTTGTGGTCGTCGCCGGCCCTTGCAGACTTTGGAGGTGCCATTCTGGAGAGCACAGCAGCCGACAAGAAAGAAATGTCTACTCCAATGCGCGATCGACTTGTTGTGGGGGGGGGGGGAAGTGTCGGATCCTTTGTGTTCTGAAACCGCGTGAGGTCGACGATGTGTTGCCGGGGGAGAAGAGAGGGGCGACCAGATGGCGGCGGGAGGTGCACGACATTTCAACGTCACTCTCTGCCGGTAAGCGGGAGGGGACCCCCAAGGCATAACAATAATATACTTCAATTTCCCATGTTGTTCATGGTATCTGCCTACTACAGGTAGGTACCGGTAAGGTAGAGAGCATATTTTGTGGAGCCCACCTCACGACCCCCCCTATTGAACCAATTAGAACGCTGCATAGTATGGTACATGCCGCACCATACCAACTTACACTACACTAGAAGTCCCTACATTTTGCAACCTACGTTAACAACAAAGACCTGTAGAAGCATATCCTGCAGCTGCTTACATCTGTTGCAATAATCAAGATTCGGTTTTGGAAATATCCAATAAAGCTCTTTTAGCAAGCCCTCTGCAGTTGTAGCTTTGTAATGCATCGCAAGCGCTACAGAGAAATCACTCAAAGTTGCTCCAATTATTATTTTACTACGCTAGCTTAGCCTAATCTGACATCTTGTACTCTTACTGTTCTAGGCTTTGTGGGGGTGCCGGATTCGGTGGGGCGGCGTCGGCGGCGGCGGCCGGCCGGCCGTTTAGGGGCCACAACCTACTGTATGCCTGTTCTCGGGTCCGGGAAGTTGTCCAATTGACCACTGAAAAGAAACGAGTCGTTACGGAGGCGAAAGCCTTACAAATTTTTTTTTCTATAAAGTTCTTGGAGAGGTCACCGTTATGTCTTTAGGAGAGAGGTACTGCAAAAGCTGTTGGATAACAAAAATCACTAAACGAGTTTCAAGCTAGCTTTCATGGATGTTTGGAAATAAATGTAAGATCCCGAATGTTAGGTGAAGATGCCATACTCTAAGGGGTTTGCGTTAAAGCCTTCAAAGGTGTCAGTCGCCCTACACACTTCTCTCTGCTCCGCACCACTGCACCGCTAGACTTGCTTCGCAATATGCTCGTCTGAAATCCCATTCCACAGAAACATGGGGGCTTTATTCGGATTGGGAGGCGTTAGAGACCGTGGAACCATGGCCCGATTCGGCCTTTCGCGCATGGCGGTGCCCATTATTCATGGCTATTTTTTCCAACTTATCTAGGGATGAGCGTCAGTATCAAACGTGTATCATGTTGAACGGCTAGCTTGAACTTACCGATTTCTGTAGGGAGCCGTGATCTCTCCAGCATCATTCAGCGCCACTAGGACGTCTTTCGTCCAAGAACAGCAATCAAACGGCTCCCCCGTTCGTTTAGAAGGTCTACCGTCTGCAGTCACGCTTGAAATTATCTCGTCCGTGTGGCTAATACTCTTGACTTTGTCGATAAAAACTAACACGATCAATGTCACAGAGTTTTCCAGATCGACCACTTTCTTCTCGTACGACCATGGTCCCCCAATATTGATTGCGTGGTGGAGGACCATGGGCTCAATTTTGGAATCCGTGAGGAGCAGACTCCAGTGCTGTGATGGTCAGTATCACTGTCGAACAAGCAGCACAAGCGCTTAGGGGTTACGTACGTAATTCCCGGGGCAAGGGCAAGAGTTCAAACAGATGTACGTACAATGACGAGGCCTGGAGCTCTCCAATAAGAGTCATTTTGAGGTTTTTTTCCCCGGAGAGCAGATCGCGGTGATAAACTTTGGTTAAGGAAAGATTTCATGAGGCCGTTGGGGGTCAGAAGAGCACCTTTTATACATGAAATGGACTGGGAATATACCTCTAAACTTCACTCAACTGCCATTACGTCTGTTCACCGAAAAGAAAACCCCTGTTACGCCTCTGCAGCGGGCGCTGATGGTAGCATTCTAAAAAAGGTGCGGCCGAACAAATCATGTCGACTGATCATAATAACTCCCACGCAGGACAACAGAAGATGATAGAAGCGCTTTGATGCTGTACTCAACAAGGCGCAGGCAAACGGGATCCAGGAGACGTCTGTACTCGGTAGAGCCTAGAGTCTGTATTCCGTACTCGGGAGAGTCTGCAGATCAATCGACCTTTTGGACCTTGACCTGCCTCGCTGTGGCTCTAGGTGGCGCATAGAAGCTTATTTCATTGGCCACATTGGGCCCAGCTTCCTAGTTCCCGGTTCCCGCGTTAAGACCGGGGTCAACCGCTTCGGGTTGTCGCTTGCAGGTGCAGGTGCAGGTGGGGCGCATTGAAGCTGTTTGCTCTTAAGGTGCAACTCTGGAAGTGGAACTCTCTCTTCAAAGACAAAGGACTAGATAAAGAGAGGAAGGAATCAAGGGATCAAAGACGAATAGAGATGATCAATTGACCATGGTCCCGACGAACAAAAGAGAGCTGCTGGGGTTTTCATACCCCATGGACAGATAAAGGGAATGGGGCTTGATGGGGCCTTCCTTACGTAAGGAGGAGGGCTTGCCTGCCACCGTGTACCGTGCCCGAAGCTGCGCTTTGGGCACACCGATCCCTTGCTCTCAGGAGCCCTGCTCTGTTGCTCTGTGCAGGGGGCTGCGCCATGCAGCAAAAAAAAAAACTTCCGATCGGAGAGTGGAGCCTGCGTCGTTTGCTCCTGCGTGCACGGAAGGAGAGCCCAGGGGTTGGACGGTTTGTTTCCTTTTCTTCCTTCCCTTTCTCCTTCTCTCTCTCACGACAAAAGCACCAGAACATGTCAAGGACCTCGCACAGCATAGCCAGCTAAGACAGACTTTGCCGTCTTCGCTTTTGTCAACAAGGCCACGTCATTGATTTGGAGAGAGGGGAAATGGCATTGTAAGAAGTCTGGTGTAACAACAGTGTAATCCCACAGCGGCCATTGCGGGTGTTGGCGCACACGGTCCGAGCGTTCAGCCACAAGCATATGTACGTCATGTTCAGGTTGCCGAGGACTGAACAACTGACACTCACATTACATTAGGTACCATCTAGAACCCCAGCACTATGAATGTACTGTCATACAAGAGCTTTTACAAGTCATGACAGGCCGGAAAGAGTCGCCAGGAACCGGTTTGGCGCGCGTAGGTATGTACCTCGATTTAAGAAAGTCTCTCTTTTTAGAAACTTGTGTGCAAACATACCACTGACTCTCTTGCTTTAGGCTCTGTTGCTTCACTTGTAACAGCGATACCGGTCTCTAGTTACTCCCAGCCACATCTAGAGTGCCCGTTGTTAAATGACACGCGTTATTATCGACTAAGGGCTCATGAACTTATCACGCTCTGTTGGCTGCTCATCTCGGTGAGCAAAAAAAGTGGGGAGTGTTACAAGTAATCAGAACATCCTCTTGTTCATCGGGTTGCCTACAGACGGCTTCTGTTCCTTTGTTTTTCTTTATTCCTTTCTCCTTCTTTACTTCCTCATCTTTATTCTGGAAGACGCATCAAGTTCGAGAAAAATACCACGCTACGGCAATCATCAAACCATGGCGGATACCACAATCGAACTTGAACAGACACGGAAGCTTGTACAGAGCGTCCGCCTTCCGCACCCAGACAGAGAATTGCTAGAATGCTTCCTTAAAGATTCTGCAGACCCTGTACAAGCCGCTCGCTACGTACATCAAAGATATCTCGTCGACGGGGAGAGCCTGGCGTCCTTCTTATCTGATTGGGAAGCAGTTGATCAATAAGTGTACGTCTAACCAAACTTTAAAACGGACTATTGCTAATGGCCACAGTCGCCTACTATGAAGATCCGATCGATCAACTTCATGACAAGGCCGTCACGGCCAACATCATCAAAAGGGACCGCAGCAGGTGTTGCATCACCAGGCTGGGCAACTCGTTTTGGGATCCACTGATCGTCGCCCCTATACTACCAGCTAGGAAGATCCACGTCAACAAGGTAGTCACGTCTGTGTTAAACTTGATTCTTTTTTCTTTTTCTTTCTTTTCTTTTCTTTTCTTTTTTTTTCTTTTTTCTTTTTTTTTTTTGACATGATTCATTCAGTATCTAAATAAAATTCTCACCATTTTCGTTGGCTCCAACTCGCGAGACTTGTTGCTATCGGAAACACCTTCTTTAAACACCTATCAGAATCATTGGCTCGTCCGCAGATCTGCGGTAGCAGCGCTATCAAAAGGATTTTTTCAGTTTAAAGTTGAAGAAGGATTGGAGGTAGGCAATGATTTGTCTTTGCTAGAAATTCGGCCGTTTGAGTTGCCCGCGCTTACATAGTTCTAGTATGCTGTTTTTCCAGTCTACATTGGAGGCGCAGTTATGCCTTCCATTATAGAGAAGCTGTCAATGTATAGGTTCTGTTTTTTTCGAACGACTCCAATCCCCATGTAGATCATCCGGACACCTCTGCATTGCAAATCTTGTCACGGTTCGCGGAGCCTATTCGGTGGACCTTGATCGCGCAAGAGATGGCGAGAAAGAAACCAAAGACAGCTCCTATCCCGTGGCTGGCTTCACTATGGCGCTACTTCTCGGAATGTTGTACTGAAGCCGCCTTAAAGGCCTGGCCGTTGGTACCAGCATCTATTCGCCTAAAAGCGTACGAGGGACTCGTATTTCTGGGCAAGCGTATGTATGGCCCGTCTTCCAGCATGTCCGTTCAAAGACTTCCTTTCGGTTGGTATCTCAAGGAGGCGAGCGCACGCTTTCACGACAGCTTGGTCAATGAGCGTGCTGCGGTAGAGCTCGTAAGGCGCTACACGAATATACAAGTCCTCCGCGCAGCGGATCTTTTGAAAGACTCAACGGGGTCATATCTTCTGACAACCAGAGTCAAAGGCACCATGCTGGGCTTGTGTATTGATACGCTCAGCGACGACGAACTAGCAACTTTGATCTGTGACTTGCGGAAAAGTATCGCGGAACTGCGGGCAATCCCGAAGGTGGTTGCACCCGAGTATGCCATCGCGAGTACCCACGGCAAGGCGTGCTTTGATTTCAGAATCGACGCGTGTTTGGATCATAATAAATACCAGGGAGTTTTTATTGGACCATTTAAGAACGAAGAGGAGTTTAACGATATTCTCGTCAGCCGTACGATAACAAATGTTTCACACCGGAGCGCGCATCAAATCGTGTTTACGCATGGGGACCTGAATATGCGGAACATTCTAATGTGTGATGGAAAGCTTTCAGGCATCGTTGACTGGCAAAACTCTGGATGGTACCCGGAATACTGGGATCAAACCAAGGCCCATTATATCACAAAGATGCACAAACGGTGGTTGAGGGTTGTTGATGAGATTTTCAAAGGCCTGGGAGATTATGAGGCCGAACTGTCCGTCGAACGTCACCTGTGGCATTACTGTTTTTAGGTACATGTTCAGTCCCGAAAGTAGTGATTCAGGGTTATAATTATAACTCCCAATCACTCCTCGTTGTCTCTTTCTTGGGACCTATTATTTTCTAGGTCCTCTTTAGAACCGTCAGATATATTACCAATGGCTTTTATGCACGATAATTTTTGGACTATGTGTACTATTGTAGCCATGGACGTCATCCTTCCAACTCCGTTTCCACCGATTCGGATACGATGCTGAGTTGAGCTGATACTTTGGACATTGACGCGATTGAGGGGATTTAGTTTGCCAATTGAGATGATCGCGCCGCGTTGAAGACGTTGGACTACACAGCCCCTGCCACAGCCCCCGTGAAGCCGTCGTGCTCTAAAGCAGAACATAAGCGTTGTAGGCCTTTTTCTTTTTTTCTTTTTTTTTTTTCCCTCCCTTGGCGGCTAGCTGGCTACAAACAGTGATGAGGCCTGCTGCTTTGCCGCCGAGCTTGGGCGCGAGCTTGTCTTTAATTTGCCGCCTGCTCGAGATGGGCAGGAACTAGTGTCAACGTCTAAGGACAATTGGGCCTGGGCACCACTTGTCGTGTGCCGCTAGGAACGGGCGAGGCCGTGGTTTAAGCTGCTGCTCGCCAAAGGTAAAAAGTCAACGCCAAGACAAACCCGGGCTAGACGCCGCTGTGTTGGGCTGTCATGGATAGCGCGCGAGGGCATCGTCGAGTCGCTGCTGAGAAAGGAGTGCTGATGCCAAGGACAAAATGCAGTGGGACTCCAGCTGTGCGGCCTGCCAAGAACGGGTATAGGTCATATTCAGTTAAGCTGATGCTATTCAGGGGCGAGGTTTAATGTCAAATGCCCGGGGTGACGACACTGGACGCTGTTGTCGCAAGCTGTTGCGGATGCAGTTATGAGGAATCGGATACTGCCTGGCTTTGGGGACATTTTGCCATCGTGCTCAGTTACGGTACGCTGTCATCCGCTTACGATGCACGAATATATACAGCATGAGGACTCGACGAACGTCATCAACTCGATCGAGTAGTCATGACAACTGGAAAATCACAGACATGGCTACAACGTCATTCCCGTGTCCCGATCGTCCAAAAGTCTCCAGACCTGCTAGCTCGGAGCATCAGGTTGCACATGTTCCAAACTAGCAAGGAAGATTACGCAGATGATGTAAAAAAACGAACATGTCTTTCTTAGGCTCAAGCTTGAGAGGGGCGTTTTCGACATCATCAGATACACGGTTTGAATGGGCGGGCACATGATGCCCGGTATAGAAACTGCTCTTTGCGAGCACAATATGGACTGGGCTTTACGCCGCTGCAGGGGGTATTTTTCCTGACCCTGAGATCAGAAATGGTAGGCGTGATGTCAGAGAAGCTCTAAAGACTGCTTCGACAGGGTGGGAGTGTCGGAGATGACGCATCTCACGACGAGACGCGAGACGAAGACCATGAGGTCAACGGCTCGGGTTTTTGCGGCCGGTGATAGGCTTAGTACCCAAAGTCTGACTTGTCCGAAGTCAGCTTTTCGACAGCTTACAAATTTCGTGTTCGGTCCTCTGTGAATGCGCCGACAGGATTGCTGGCATTTCAAATTCTGCTTTTGTGTTTCTTTCAAGTTTTGCGATGAAGTTACAAAAGTTGGCCCAAAAGGATGAGTGGGTGGGTGGTGGTGGTGGTGGTCAGTGCTTGAAAGTGGGGTCATTCTGCCCAGACAGCAATTTTCAGTCGCTAAAACTTCCCGGCTTCTTCCTTCGACTCCACCGGCCGGCAGCCGGTTTGTTCTCGATGGTGTGTGGAGTCTGGTTGTGAATAAGCGTGTGAGCTTATCGACAGCATGTCCTCGGTGCAGTTCCGGAAGCACGCACCTTTTTTTTTTTTTTTTTTTTTTTGTTTCTGTCATCCGGCATGTCGTTGACGCGCACAGTCGGTTGCCTGGCAGCTGTCGCGTGCTGACCAGACCTTATTGCCTTGGGATGCAGCTGACCACGCACGCCGGGGGAAAGGGGAGTGGGGGGCGAAAGAGGGGTGTCAATTTCAACCAAGCGATAGCCCTAGCTACGGTTCGACCAGCATGGCCGCAGTACGACCCCTTGATGACTGCGACTGCGACGATGTCTGTCGAGGGGTGGAGCTGACAAGTCAAGTCTTACAGCAGAGACCTGTCTTGTCTTGCGGATTCGACGTCAACCGAGTCGTACAGCGGCGCTAGAAGCAGCGGGAATGGAAGCCTTCGGAGCGGGCAGGGCAAAACGGGGTCATCATCTCAACCGGATTTATACAGTCCTGGGGCGAATTCTGGCTTGGCCATGGCATAGCATTCTTTCAGCATCTGTACCGAGGGCGCGTGTACAGCAAACGGTTCACGACCCGCATCGTGACTCCCGACGCCCTGGAGTCTCACGATTACTTTGAGTAGGTACCTACCTAAGGTACCGAGAGATATTATTGGGTCTCTTCTTGGGGGTACCGGACGAACAAACCCAGGTCCCGGGCTCCGCCTCTGCATGGAACAGCTAGGGAAAACTGGAAATTACGCACAGAAGACTGTGAAGCTTATGTACCAACTTGGCCAAATTGCCGATCGGGTGTCTGATACATGTGCTTGCAAGTGCCAAGGGTACATACCAAACTGCCCCTGATGCCCTCTACACAGGTACCGGGTACCTGCCTGCCTAGGTGCGTACCCCCTGCTTTGTCGTAAGCACTCACTCGCCATCCCCTTGTAGCATATCTGGTCAATTGCCCTTCCCACACCGATAAGCATGTAGATTAACTGCTTGCAAACGTGGCACAGTTGATTTTTCTGTACATTGGGACATGACATACGGGTCCAACTTGGAGACATTTGTCCACGGGTGGTCTTGATCCTATGGGTAGGTACCGAGGTACCTCATCTGTTCCGAGACGTCATTCAAAGTCTTGATCGCATGTACTGTGTACTGTGTATTCCGTACGACTAGAAAGCAAGAGAAGAGCAGAAATGCTCAGCTACCTTCCTATTGTTTCCTTCCAGTCTCACTCCGTCTCCGCAGCGTCTCCCTATTATTCTGGAGTAAGTACAGACTGTACTCGTCCTTGGGCCCGCTGCACCCCTGTCGTCTTATTCCCGCTCGGCTCTGCTGGGAAGTGGATGCACAATGCCAGTCATCATTCTTTTTTTTCTCTTCTCATCTTCTCAATCATCTGGCCCCTTAATACATGCCACTTCGCCCCCGTCTTCCCAGGGTTGTTCATCTCTCGCATTGTTGTTGCTCGCACTCTGCGTTCACTTCCTACCTTGACCTGACCTGACCCAAGGCAAGAAAAAAAAAAAAAAAAAAACTCTGCCTCACACTCTTCCCCCTTCCTCCATTTACGCCAAATCCTTACCCTTTACACCACTTAACTGAACCGCGCGTTCGTTTGATGGCTGCAGCGCTATCAAATGAACCTGCAAACGGCTTTAATCTCTAATCTTCATGTATGTAATGCCATCCCTCACCTGCTGTTGCGGTGTGCCGATCTTGACTTGGCGGCTCGTCCCCAAAAAAAATTTTTGTTGCACAGCCCAAGCGGTCAACCACTTCTTCGTTTCGTTCGCAAATTCTTCGAAGCACAAAACGGCGTGCAAACCCCGACGAGGACGGTCTACTGACATATTTTCATAGTCTTTTCCCCCCTCAGCCGTGATCTAAATGCCCACCATCTACTCCTCGCTGTACTCAAATTTCATCCGTCAAGGATCCACATTTGCAAAGTCCATCACCACACACGGCTACGCGCAATCCGTCGTAGCTGCTACTCATCCGCACGTCCTCAACTCACAGAACCGACCAGTCTTTGGACGTCGAAACACCCACAGACTAGGCCGTCTATCTACCCTCCAGCTTCACTCCGCATTCCATACCGAGCGATCCAACAGTGGCGTCACTGAACATCGCTCTACTCAAAACCATGGATGCCTAGACGCCTACTTCGAGGCCTTGCAGGCCAAGCAGGCGTCGGGTGAGACAGAAAAGGAATGGACGCAGTTCGAATTTCCCAAGAGAATCGAGTGGAAGCCTAGCTCTTCTTCTGTTCTGCAGAATGAAGAAGCCGCCGCCGCCTCAGCCAACGCTGAGGCTGTCGAGCCCGTCGAGCCCGTCGAGCCTGTCGAAGCCGCTGAGGCCACCGAGACCCGTTCCACCATATCGGCCGAGGACGAGGCTGCTCTCGCACACATTGACGCCCTTCTTGAACGAGAGCTCGAAGCTCGAAAGCTCTTAGAGGCCACTGACACTGACAATGTGATCGCACCGAAACAGTCTTCCTCGCCGCCACTTTCCAAAACTCGAACTCCCACCGCTGCAAGGTCTCATACGCCAGACGTTGACCGACAATCCCAAAATTACGCTGACCACCTTGCCAAACTCTCGCACGCCGGTCGCTATGCTGAGATCCCCGCAGTTTTTGAGGCGATGCTCGCTACAGGCGTCAAGCCAATAGCTAGCGCGTACAACGCTCTGCTTGTAGCAGCCATCCACATCCCCTCGAGGAAGACCGAAGTTGTGTCTAAAGCCCTCAGTGTCTATGCTGACATGGTTCGTCGCCGCATTTCGCCAGATTGCAACACATATGATATTCTCGTCGGTTTGCTAGCCTCTCGATCCCTCGAGGTCTCTCATATGAAGGCTGTGTTGGAGGACAAGAGACGGCGCTTCGGAGGCATGGAGGAGGCTGGTAAATTCATGTTTGGATCCCATGAGCTTGAGCACGCAATTTTGTGCGAGGACGACCGCCTTGATCTCGCCATCAAGCTCTTCGAGTCCTCTGTCGATGCCGATGCTGCCACGTACTCGGCGGAGACCTACCACCAGCTCATTTCTGCTTGTGCCGAGTCGGGCCGTGTTTCTGACATGCTTCGCCTTTTCGAACACCTGGAGTCGACCGAGACTGTTCCCTTCTCGTCCATCTTCCCCACCATGATCACTACGTATGCCAAGCATGGCGATCTCATCAGTGCAGTTGAGTGCTACAACGAATACCGTAGCCTGGCAGTTGCTGAGGACAATGGCGAAATCAAGCTTCGGGAGCGGCTGGACACGGAAGTCTACGCATCAGTCATCAATGCGTATGTCATCTCTGACAAGGTTGAAGGAGCCATGAGGTTCTTTCAAAAGATTTTCAAGGAATACGGCGTTCGGGCTGCTGATATCAAGGATGCACTAGTCAGCACCGGCTTTATAAAAGGCTTCCTTGCTCGCGGCATCTACGAGGAAGCCTTCTACTGGGCTCAATCTGTAGAAGCCGAGGCTCGTTCGCAGGCTCTCGCAGAGATCGCTACGTCCGCTGCCGACAACAACGATGTGATGACTGCCACTGAAGCATATGATAGCATTGTTGCTGACCCACAAGCCCTTGCTCATCCCACAATAGCCTTGTTGGCCATGAGTGTTCGTGCCGGTGATGTTGCCGCCGCTACTAAATACTGGCATATCCTGAGCAACCCCGAAGTCAAGGCCAATTCGTCTTTCATTGAGCCTACTGCCATGTTTACCGTCGCCTTGATTGGCTCCGGACAGGTCGCAGAGGGTCTGGCACAATCAGAAATGATGTTTCAGAGAATCCGCGCCTCAGAAGCCGACTCACAGTCTCAACTTGGTCAGGAGATCGACGAGGCCGTTGATTTCATTCATCGTTACATGAAAAGTCGCGGGATCACGGATCCTCGTGAGATAGCTTCGCAACTGTCGTCTCTGCCAGCACAGACTCTCAATGGCTCCCCTTACATGTCAACGAACTCGGTCTCCAGCCTCGAGGATACCTTTGACCCTTATGCCCACAACACGGATTTCAGGGGTTCGTCCCTCATTGCTGAGGACCTTGAGGGTGGTCAAGGTCGGAAGAGTTCCCGTTTGACTGAAGCCCTAGGACGATTTCGGAACATTCGTCGCGCTGGCCGTCATCCTCGTTACATCACATACGCTAAACTCATTTCTGTCGCCGCCCGGGATAGCAAGATGGACTTGTGCCAGGAAATCCTTGCTATGGCCCGGACCGACATGCCCTTGATGCCACAATATGCGACCGTTCGTTATGGCTGGACTTCAATTTTGGATGCTATGGTTGGCGCCTGCTTGACCATGGGCAACCGAAGCCGCGCCGAGCAATATCACCAGGAACTTTTGGAAATGGGTGCCACGCCGTCAGCAAATACCTACGGCCTTTATATCACGACTTTGAAAGATTCGACAAAGACTTTTGATGAGGCGTCCGAAGCAGTGCGGATTTTCCTCAGAGCCAAGACCGAGGGTGTTGAACCCAGCTCCTTTCTCTACAACGCACTAATTGGCAAGTTGGGCAAAGCTCGTCGCATCGACGATTGTCTGTTCTACTTTGCTGAAATGAGGGCATTGGGCGTTAAACCGACCTCCGTCACCTATGGCACAATTGTCAACGCTCTCTGCCGCGTCAGTGATGAAAAGTTCGCCGAAGAGCTGTTCGACGAGATGGAGACCATGCCCAACTACAAGGCTCGTCCCGCACCGTACAACAGCATGATGCAATTCTTCCTCACTACTAAGCGCGATAAATCCAAGGTTCTGGCTTACTATGAGCGTATGACGGCCAAGGGCATCGCACCCACCTCCCACACCTTCAAGCTTCTGATCGATACTCATGCCACTTTGGAGCCTGTTGACATGCCTGCTGCCGAAGAGATCTTGGACAAGATTCGCTCCTTGGGCCAACCAGAACCTGTTCACTACGCTTCGCTCATTCATGCTCGAGGATGTGTCCTGCATGACATGGAGGGTGCCAAGCAGTTGTTTGACTCTGTTGTCAATGACAGTCCTGCTCTTGTCAATGCTAGTCTTTACCAGGCACTGTTTGAAGCCATGGTGGCCAACCACCAGGTTGAGAAGACAGAGGCGATTCTTGTCCAGATGCGACAGAATCGGGTTGAGCTCACGCCCTATATCGCCAATACTTTGATCCATGGGTGGGCTGGTCAGAAGAACATTGTCAAAGCTCAGGAGATCTATGATGCTGTTTGTCGAGAGAAACGTGAACCTAGCACGTACGAAGCGATGACACGCGCATACCTGGCTGCAGAGCAACGCGAGCAGGCTAAGGCTGTAGTGGGCGAGATGCTCACTCGAGGTTATCCTGGTGCCGTGGTGAACAAAGTTCTTGAGTTACTTGGCCCAGAGGCTTCTATTGAGTGAGATTTTTTGGATTTTTTTTTTATTTTTTAGTCATGTTTGACGACATCGGACGTGGAGGTGATGGTTTTCTTTCCTGTCTTTTGAGCCTCTTGATTTGATACCCTGTGCATTGACTGGGAGGTATTTATGCTTGGGGTGTCGCAATGTCATTTTAGAGGCTTAGAGCTTGCGGGTGCGATTTGTTTGAATTTCCTTCTGCATTGCTGGTTACATTTGCTCTGCATGGCGTTTGGTTGATAATATCTGGATGGTCTTTGGGCAGGCCTAGGGCAGGCCTAGGGCAGGCTACGACTTATTACTGGCACAGGAATGGTAATGGAGGCCAACTTTCTTATAGACACACTCCACTCGGCAAACAAAAAAGGCCATTTATGAAGCAGCATCGAGGGCTGGGGTCATGATGACGGTATTTAGGAAGCATGTGGTATCATTGATGAAGGTACCGCGAGAGACAGGGCATGGGGCCCTGCTGCTTGAATAATGTAGATCACAAAATGAAAGATCTAATATCCTGCCATTTATGATTGATTGCAGTCGGTGATGATTGTCTGCGTTGCATGTCGTGAAATGTCTGCAAGTCTTGAGTCTTGGGTACCGTGCGGATAGTTGCAAGAACATTGCATGTTACACTGTAGAGCGTCTCCACATGCATAGAACTTCCCACCTTGAGGTACAGGTCGAGATGGTTCTTATGTGAACAAGCTCAGTCGCCAACGTTATTGTTAACCTTGTCTTGGAGGCCGAGACGAAGATGACTCCATAGACTGTCCATCATCTCACCAGCATCACGGAGCTACACACCTGTCTGATTTGACATGATCTCGTTACTCAACCCCGCTCCTACTTCAGATTGCTCGAACCGCAAGCTCCCCTCCAACACCCCCCCTTCCTTCAATCCCGGACGCTTCTGCGCGGGCAGTCAGCGAGGCACATCGGATAGCAATGGCACCCACACATCCAACTGTTGCAGTCTCGGCACCGGGCAAGGTCCTGCTGGCGGGCGGCTATCTGGTCCTGGACAGAAAACACTCGGGGCTCGTGTTTGGCCTGAGTGCAAGAATCAACGTCATTGCGGGGGAAATTCATACCGGGCCCGGCGTGCAGCTGAACGAGATTGTGGTTGACAGCCCGCAGTTCCTGGAGGCACAGTGGCGTTATGGGTATCACTTGGCGCCGGAGGGAGGCGGCATCAAGGTGACGCAGTTGCAGGTGTAAGTGGACGATGGGGGTTTCACCACGCGTGAGTCCTTACAACAATGTCGTCAACATGTGCTGACGACCGACCCCCCTGCCAGCGGCTCGACCATCCATAAAAACGCCTTTGTCGAAACGACCCTCAGCTACGCCCTGACGTACATCTCGCGGCTCCAAAACCTGCATTCGCACCAGAGCCTGAGCCCCTCGCGGCTGATAATCCTTGCCGACAACGACTATTACTCGCGGACGACGCCTACGAGCGGCCATGCCGGGCGGTTCTCCAAGTTCAGCGTGCCTTTGGCCCGCGCCAACAAGACTGGCCTGGGGTCCTCGGCCGCGCTCGTCACGTCCCTCGCCGCATCGTTGCTCAGCCACTACCTCCCCCGGAGCCTCTTCGACCTGTCGACCCGGTCCGGACGGCGCACGCTGCACAACCTCTCCCAGGCGGCTCACTGCGCAGCCCAGGGCAAGGTCGGGTCCGGATTCGACGTCGCGGCCGCCGTGTACGGGTCCTGCCTGTACCGGAGGTTCTCGCCCGAGATACTAAGCCAGCTTCCCGAGGCGGGCGCGCCAGGCTTCAGCGAGAAGCTCGCCTCGGTCGTGGGCTCGCTGCAGTGGGACGTCGAGGTCCGGACGGACGCGCTGCCGGTCCCCAGCGGCGTGGCGCTGCGCATGTGCGACGTCGACTGCGGCAGCCAGACGGTAGGCATGGTCAAGAAGGTGCTCGCGTGGCGAAGCCAGGACGGCCGCGCGGCGGACACGCTCTGGGCCGCGCTGCAGCAGGCCAACGACGCTCTCGCCGCCGCCTTGCGGGCCGCCGACCTCGCGCAGCTCCCGTGCGCCATCGGCAGGGTGAGGGCGCTGATCCGCGACATGGGCGCGCGGAGCCATGTGCCCATCGAGCCTGGGCCGCAGACCCAGTTGCTCGATGCCCTCGACGAGGTCGACGGCGTCTATGGAGGCGTCGTGCCCGGCGCCGGCGGCTTTGACGCCCTCGCCCTGCTCATCAGGGACGACGAGCAGACGAGGGGCCGGGTCGAGGAGAGGCTTGCGCAATGGAGCCGGGAGACGGATGCGAGAGTGAGGCTGTTGGACGTCAAGGGCGAGATGGAGGGCGTACGGTGCGAGAGTCTGCGTGTGTACGAGGGATGGGTGTAATGCGGAAAATACGTGCCATTTAATGCTGGACATGTACGATTTTTTTTCTCCTTTCGTATCAGCCGAGAATGAGTGTCCCTGGTACCCCGAGATGGCCTTTTGTCTTCCCGTCAGAACAGTCTCTGCAGTGGCACTCGAACGATCTGCACGAGAGCCACGTCGGACATGCTCAGTCGAAACACGTCTTCCTGTAGCAAAGCGTAAATGGTGATTTCAAGGCTGCGTCTTCACGCACGGCATGGCAGAATGCACCCCGCGGACAAGCTAGTTGCAAAAGTGTCTTGTCTAATTCTTTCAGAACGAGATAAGCATCAGCTGCACTATTCCAAATAACATGCTGTCACAAGAGAAGTGTCCTTTGCGCTTCAATCATTTCCCCTTTCCATTTTCCATTTTCCTTTTCCCTTACCCTTTACCCATTTCCTTTTCCCTTCCGACCCGCGATTAACTGAGCTTTCGATGTCCTTTTTCCGTAATATCCCTTTTTGCCTGGTCCCCATTTCCCATTTTTCCGTCCAGTTTTCCGTGATAATCATATTACTCTAATGCCGACCCAAATTAAACCACTTGTACAGTAAGACAAAAGAAACCCGATATTGTTGGTACAGGTGCCGACGTCGCGAGTGCGGCCCAATGAGTGATGGTTCGCTGAAGAATGCACGCTCTGGTGCTCTTCAATACCAGAGAGGCCTCGTCTCGGTCTCTTTGGGTTGTGGCGCATCCCCAGCAGGAGATAAAAGCGCCTGTCGGAGGCGTGGGGACGGACGAGAAATCTTGTATTCGAAAGGGGACTCTGGTCGCCGCTCTAGTACACCGATCTGAGATGCAGCCGCTTTTTCACGAAGAATGGCGATTCTGCTCGAATGGTTAGTTTAGTGTTGAAGTCCAGTGATCGTGTTTGGTGTCTAGGACAAACTTACTCTTCCTGGGAAACGCCGGGCAGGACGACGGGTTCGAGTTTCAGACCAAATGGTGCTGACTGCATACCGTTAGTGTGAGACCTGCAAAGTCAAGTAATAATCTCAAGATGGTGAAGCTCACTATCTCAATTTCGCGTCGGTGTTTCCTCGCGCGATCGCGGATGATGGTCTGAATACGCGTGTAAAGCATGGTGAAGTTCTGCTTGAGTTGCATAAAGGCGACGAATGACCTATAGCTTCTCTCCTCAGGTTATGAGGCTCGATATGGCCCCGTGGTGCTGTATCAGGACGAGAGAGCTATGACCGGTTCTGCAGAATGTTTACAGTCGAGAGATTATATTCAGGTACGTTGGTGATAATAACGATGTTATTGATGGAGTGGACCGGTTCAGGAGCCAGCAGAATAGTTATATGGACCGTTCCGTAGCATGCCGGTGTGTCTCAGAAAAGGGCGATGTGGCTGCTTCTGCGAGGGAGATGTTTCAGATATCCAAGCCGAATTCCAGGAGGTCAAAGTCCTCAGGTCCAATAGCTCGGGCAAGCCGAGCGAGGAGAAGCGCAATTTCGGCAATAGAATAAAATGGTACAATGTAGGTTGGCAGACGAGAGGGAAATAAAAAAAAAGAAAAAAAGAAAAAAAGAAAAAAAAAAGCAATATTTGGAGCCAGGCGATGATGTGATGGCGACAATGAGAGACGTGAATGAGATGGCTGCACGAGAGCCAGGACGGGCTATTCAAGAGAGTGACACGCCTACCGGTTTGACCAGAACCAAGGTCGGGCGGGAGAGCGAGGGCGTTGAACAATTTGGGGGCGATGAGCCTAGTCAGGGCTTTGATGAGGCGATGCACTAGTGATGATGGAATTGAGATGGTGGAGGAGGCCAAGTTTATATATGACGACGCCGCCCAGGTACGTATCGCTCGATGGAGGATGCGTCGTCAGGGCGTGTTACACACGGCTTCGACTTTTCTTTTCGAAGAGAGTATGACATGATGTTAATACCAAGTGGCTATACGAGTGTCTGAGATTCGGACACAGGATCCGACGAACCGGGGGCTGGTGGAGAAGCATGAGAATGAAGCGAATATGCCAGAGTGCCAGAGTGCCAGAGTGCCGGTTGGAGTCATCAGGGATTAGACACTTGGACACGAAGAAGAGTCGAGGCCGCTTCACGAGCCAATAACGGGATGCTGGCGAAGGGGCAGTACAGATGCAAAACCTTGTCTTGGCTTCGTAGGCGTAGGCGTGTGGTCATGAATCCCGTGGTTGACGGACGATTGGCCAAGGACGGGCCATCTGGCAGACTGGCAGAGGGCAGACCAGAGAGAGGCCGAGAAGCGTCATTGTCGGCGTCAGGTCCGGCCAGGCCAATGCATGATGCATGGGGTCGACAGGTTAAACCGCAACTTTTTAAAAAAACATCACGGACGTGGCTCGGGTACGCAGAGCGCGTCAATTGGCCTGTTGGTCGCTTCGCGCACCCCATCCCGAGCATCAGCATCCGGGTCGCACAGCTTGATTAATATCTACACAGTCTGAGTAGACAAGGATCCTGCATTGCAATTGCCGGGTGCTCCGTAACAGACTACATTGCATTGCATTCATTGCATTCATTGCATTGCAAGCACTGTGCTGCGAGGAGCAAAGAGCAAAGATTAACAAACTGGGCCAAAAAGCAAGCACGAGAGGACTTCTTGGCAGGGGCGATGGCCCGATCGGGAATGAAGGGGTGTGTGGTCTTGCCTTGTGTCACTGGTCACTGGTCAACAGCAAGGGGAGAGAGGAGGAAGGAGGAAGGAGGCACCCGGCAACTCTCATCTCACATGCCCCGACTGTCCTAAGTCACTGTCTGCCACAAGTAAAATGGAAAGAAGAGAATAAAAATAAAAAGAAAAAAAGAAAAAGAAAAAGAAAAGCGCTGTGCGAAGAGGCAAAGCCTCGCTTGGCTTCTTGGCTCACAGTAACGCCCGAGATGAATACCGGACGCTTGGCCTCTTTGCTGTTATCCAGAACCTCTCGCACAGCTCGTCAGCCAACATTCCAGCTTTCCCGTATGACAAGCCCAGCTGGCGGGCTTGGCTGCCTCTGGATCAGCGAGCAAGAAGCGGAAAGCATGTCAACTCGACATCATATGCTTTGTGACTCAACGGAGCAACTGCTGTGATTGGATTGGCTTGCGGCTTGTCCCGGAATGCAACCGGTCATCGACTTCCAATAAGGTCATGGGTCAGGTTCCAATTCATTTTATTTGGAATGCAGCAATGTGCGTAGCCTCTCGGCAAAAGAACAGAGAGCTGCTGATCAAATTCATCCGAACCACTGGATTCGCCATCCAGGCCATCAACATCAAGGCTCTCCCTACCGCTTCTCTCGAGCGCCATGCTAGGTTGGATTAGTTAACCAAGAAACCCCAGTTGCAGTCGGCTGTCGAAGGAAACATGCCATGGGGAAACCAAAGACCAGCACTCTCCATCACCTTGCCAACAAAAACTGACGAGCTTGACCTCTCCTCCCTTGTCTTCGCGACAGGTGGCACGACTTGGCTGCAGCGGTACCGACCCAGTGGCTCGGGACCGTGTGACGGTTTCTTCTTCCTGGTGTGACCAATCTGCCGATGCCAACCAAGTTGGACGTTCAGGAAACTGCAGTGGCGCAAATTTGGTTTACCAATCAGCACATTGCGGTAAGAGTCAGATGGCCTCGACCCTCGGCGACATCTGTCGAGTATGGAACAGGGTATTGGTGGGAAGGCCGTTAAGGTTGGAGCTCTCTGGTAACGTGTTTTGGAATTTGCTGCTGCCTGCATTGTGAGAGCGCATCAATCAATTGATTTGAAATCAGATTAAAAAGCGCCCCTTGCGTTTGCAGTGGCGAAGCCTGTCTTACTTTACTAGCGAGCCAACAACAACACCCCGAACATGTCTAATTCCTATCACATGTCAGGACACACAAACCTCATCTCGAGCGTTGGAACCGAGCTACACGTCTTCGAGGGACGTTGAGGCTGAAACTCCGTTCCGACCGACCACGCGAATGGCCCGCTTTGAATAGACTCTCTGGTGGGCGTGCAAACTGCACGGGACGACTGCATCCAATCTCACGGCATTACGTCCGGGTATTGGCGGGATAAACGAAATGAGCTTTGTTTGTGGACGAGACTCCGTATCACAGCGCATTATATCCCAAAGCGAGGGCGGACAAAAGCAAACCAGTTCAGAAAACGTACCGACGCAACATAGAAGCTGATTAAAAAGTGAGAACCTTGATTTCCCTTTTTTTTTTTTTTTTTTTTTTTTTGCTTTTTGCTTTTTGCTTTTTGAAACACTGTGGTTAGCCTGCATGAATACTGACGCAACCTTTTTTTTTCTTTGTTTCTTAAATAGAAGAAGCAACATTTGCGATACGAATTAAACCTGGTTCAATTGCTTCGTCAAGGTGCCAAATCTGCTCATGTGCCCCCAAATTTCCATACGAAAGAAATGTCCTGGTGTACCAGGTCGGTACCGAACCAGGCTCACTAACCTCCCTTCAGGATAGGCCCTTTTTTGTTCATCAGCTAAGGGGGAGATCTCGCTAATCGATTTTTTTTTTATCGCAATTTAACCCTGCTCCACACAGACACGTCACATAATTTGACAACCCATGCTCATCTACCTAAGTGGTTTTCCTAAGGTCCATTCATTCTATGCAGTGAATTATCCAGTCCCACAACTGCTCTCGGCTGCGCCATGATATATGTGCTCAACCCCGGTGGGGGATCCATTTATTTCGGATAGTCCTTGATATGGAAGCTCTTTGATTTAACAAACTGCTCAAAACCAAACCTGCCTAGAGTTTGGCCCTTGCCTGAGTTCTTAAACCCTGTCCAGGCAAGATCCTATATTGCAAGCCATCGTCAGCACATGAGGAGAGTATTAAGTGACAAGTCAGGTCGAAGGTTTGTGAAGAAGTGAATCACCAGATGGTGAGACCAACCACAATCAAAGTTGACGACAGCTGAGATAATCGCCTAGGGCGGGTGAAACTTACTGGACTGGGATAGTCACAACGATTGACAAATACTGTTCCTGCCTCCACCTGCTCTGCGAGGTCGTATCCCTTGGCCGTGTCTTTGGTCCATATACTGGCGGTGAGGCCAAATTCACTGTCATTCATGAGATTGATTGCCTCAGCATCGTTCTTCACTTTCATGACGGGAATGACGGGACCGAAAGTCTCTTCCGTCATGACAGTCATGGAGTGATTAACTCCGATCAATAGAGTAGGTTTAACAAAGTTACCCTTGGGTGGTGGATTGCTAAAGCTTTCGTTATCGGGTGTGACATCCCTAGCGCCCTTGTCCAGAGCATCTTTGATGTGAGACTCGATCGTTTCTTTGGAACGCTTGGAAACGACGGGGCCAACGTGCGTCGCCTTGTCGAACGGGTCGCCCAGCTTGTAGCCCTTGAGCACGTGTTGCACGGCTTCGACAAAGGCATCGTGGATTTTCTCATCTACATACACCCTCTCGAGTGAGCAGCAGCTCTGCCCAGAATTGAAAATAGCACCGTCGACAATCTCCCCAGCTGCCCAAGCAATGTCGACGTCATCCCGAACGTAGGCTGGATCCTTGCCACCGAGCTCCAAGCCAACATTGACGATGCGATCCGAAGCTGCCTTTTGCACAGCGAGACCACCAGCCACAGAGCCGGTGAAGCAAATATGAGCTATTCTGGGGTTTCGCACGAGTGTTTCCATGACAGTAGGTGAGCCGCAATGGAAGAATTGAAGTACGCCGTCTGGAAGACCAGCTTTGGTGAAGTATTCTGCAACGTGCTCCGCAATCGTGGGCGTCTGGGGAGACGGCTTCAAAATGACAGTATTTCCAGCCAAGATTGCCGGGATGAGAGAGTTCACGAGGATAAGATAGGGATACTACGACAATAGTTTAGTACAACAGGTCTGAAGCTGATGGGCAGGTGCAGACAGCATCTAGCACTCACATTCCACGCAAAGATGACGAGCACGGGTCCGACAGGAACTCTGCGAATGAATCGTTTAAAACCCTTTTCCGCTTCGCCGTCAGTGTCATTGAGAGCCTCGTCGCTAATCTTTAGCAGGTATTCGGCTCGCTTGATGGCCGTGGTGATTTCCTTGCCGGTGAATGCAATTGGGCGGCCCATCTGGGCGGTCAATTCCTCGGCAAGCTCAGCTTCATGGGCAGCGAGCTCTGCGAGAAACTTCTTGACCAGTTCCTGTCGTTCTTTGAGGGAGGTTGTGCGAAACTTTCGGAATGCCTCGGTGGCGACCTTGGACGAGAGCTCGAGATCGGCGGCTGTGGCACCATTTCGGGTGATGATGGCCTCGTTGGTGTTGGGCGAGATTGTTGTAATTGTCTCGACAGACATGACGACGGGTGGCTGATGAGTCGGCTGTTTCTTGGCTTTAATTCTGTCGGGATTTGGGGACTGACTCTCGAGTGATTGTACCGCGACCGAGTTCGGATGTCTCTTGATGGATGAGGGAGTGGTCGAAATGTATCTGCCTAGGTAGGTAGGTAGATTGAGGGACTGAATGGAGGTGACTTCTGCAAAGACCTCAGTCTTACTCCGCATGTGGTGTTTCTCCATGCCCCACGTCACCATTCACTTGCCAGAAGCTCTTGCCTACACCATCTGCATCTCCAACGACTACTGGTGGCAGTAGCCGCGTGCTGGTGCGCACCGACACCAAGCCCCGCCGCGGCAAGTCCAGCCCAGATGTCGCGCATATCGTCATTTGCACTTACAGCAATGATGTGGTATCTGTCTACAGCGCCATCGCGGTGGAAAATGATTCGCACATAATCAGAGATGAAGAGGATCCTTGGAGCTTTTCACTCCTTCTTCTTCCATTCAAGTGCCCGGCACCTGCCACTTTAGAAGCCAGTGTCCAGTCCCACTTTTCCAATCTTCCCCAGAGGTCAGACTCCTATCTTATCAGTCACGGATGCATGCGACTATTTTTTTTTTTTTTCCCAGTCTGCCATGGCAATCCCGAGACGATTGGATGGCATACTGACCACGAGCTTTGCTGTACGCCTCGCGCACCCACATGATGGCTCCAGAAAAGAAGAACGACTTCCTAGATGTCTCGGATAGCGAAAATGACCAGCTAGACAACTACAAATCGGAGGACGAGATTACCAAGGGCGACCGTAGTGCCAAGCGGCGCAAAATTGACAGCGACGACGATGATGACGACGCCAGTGACATCGGCCCCGAGCCCAGCGAGGATGAGAAATCAGCAACTGCCGCAGACTCGAAGAGAGACAGAACCATTCGAGAACCGGAAACAGAAACCTCGAAACCGCGGAAAGACATTCCGAAATTGGACACCAGTGTGCTCGACATCAACCAACAGCTCGTCAAGAAGAACCTCGTGACGTCCGACGCAGCCATAAAAAAATCCGGCGTCGTCTACATGTCTCGCATCCCCCCTGGAATGAAGCCTTCTGCCCTACGATCCCTCCTGTCACCTTACGGAAAACTCAACAGAATATTTCTTGCACCGGAAGACCCGGCTGTGCGAGCGAGACGGAAAAGGGCGGGGGGCAATAAGCGAGTCCTATTCACGGAAGGGTGGGTCGAGTTCGTGAAGAAGAAGGAAGCCAAGGCTGCGTGCGAACTACTGAATGGACGCAACATTGGAGGGAAAAAGGGCTCTTTCTTCCGCGACGACATTTGGAACCTGGTCTACCTCAAGGGGTTCAAGTGGTTTAATTTGACGGCGCAGATCACGGCGGAGAATGCGGAGAGGACGAGCCGCATGAGGGCCGAGATCAGCAAGGCGACCAAGGAGAATAAGGAGTTTGTGCGAAACGTGGAGCGGGCCAAGATGTTGGATGGTATGCAGGCCAAGGCGGTGGCGAAGAAGAGGAAGGCTGCGGATACAGATGCGGGTGCCGATGCGGACAATGATAATTCGGCTAGGGAGGGGAGGAGGCGGTCGTTCAGGCAAGTTGCGCAGGTGAAGAAGGCTGACGGATGTAAGGATCAGCCGGATCATGTCACGAGGGTTTTGAGTAAGATTTTTTAGACATTCAGGGGTTTGGGGGGTTTTGCATAGCGAACTTGATTTAGGGTTTCATGTCGATGTCAATGAGTGAGATGGGAGTTGTAGACTCTTTTTAGTGAGTCTTTGACTTGTATGCTCTTCTTGCGGTAAGGACTGCACATTGAATGTGGCAGGTGAGCACATTCTTGATTCATGACTTGGTTTCCGAGGTGTATGCTATAGAAGACGACTGTCTTTCGTTGCATACATCGCATCGAGCTGATCTATTCCAACACAGTCGCCACTTTCGATCATTATTAATGTGTGATTCCTTCCCGGGTAGGGTTCCACTTATTATGACAACTCACTCCAGACCATTCGATAAGAAAGAGTCTTCATCATCCAGCTTATCAGCAGCGGGGCAAATATATTTTTTTTTTGCAACCCCGCGACAACATTTCTCGCCGCCCATTGCCTGGCCTTGGGACATACAAACTTATTTTTATTTTGTTTTTCTATTTATCCTAAGAAATATATCCTGGGATTCACCGTGATCGCTGGAGACTCCGGGCAAGATGTCGATGGACCTCGATGATGCTCCCGTCCCCATTGCGGCGGCGCGGCAACAAACCGCCGCCACGTAAGTTGCCCTCATCCGCCCCAAGATGTCATGCATTCCCTGGTCTCTAGACGGACGGCCGAGTAATGATTCTGGAGGCTGAATTTTTTTTTTATTTTCTTTCTTCATTTGTAAAACAAACAGAATTCTCTGCTGCAACTGTGGTGCGCCCATCGACGGGACGACAGCCACCGGCGCCCTCTGCTTCAACTGCGTCAAACTTACGGTCGACATCTCCCAGGGCATCCAGCGCGAGGCAACCTTGAATTTCTGCCGCGACTGCGACCGATGGCTGTCGCCCCCGAGCAGCTGGGTTGTCGCCATGCCGGAGTCTCGCGAGCTCCTCGCGCTGTGTCTCAAGAAACTACGAGGCCTTCATAAAGTGCGCATCGTGGACGCGCACTTCATATGGACGGAACCGCACTCGCGACGAATCAAGGTAAAGCTTACGATCCAGGATGCCGTTCAGGATGGCGTCCTGCTCCAGCAGAGCTTCGAGGTAGTTTACGTCGTGGCTACGCAACAGTGCCCCGAGTGCGCCAAGTCATATACGGCAAACGTGTGGCGCGCGTGCGTCCAGGTCCGACAAAAGGTCCTGCACAAGAGAACGTTCTTGTTCTTGGAGCAGCTCATCATGAAGCACAGCGCCCACAGAGACACGCTCAACATCAAAGAGGCCAAAGACGGCATCGACTTCTTCTTCTCGCAGAAGAACCAGGCGGAGAAGTTCATCGACTTCCTCAACTCGGTGGTGCCGGTCAAGGTGAAGAACTCGCAGGAGCTGATTTCCATGGACACCCACACGTCGAAGCGATCATACAAATTCACTTACTCGGCTGAGATTGTGCCCATCTGCAGAGATGACCTGGTGGCGATGCCCGTCAAGCTTGCGAAACAGAGCGGGAACATTTCCCCGCTGGTCCTGTGCCACAAGATCGGCACAGCGGTCTACCTGATGGACCCTCAGACTCTGCAGACGGCCGACGTCAGCTCGCCGATATACTGGCGCGAGCCGTTCAGGTCCCTTGCCGACGCGCAGGAGCTGGTGGAGTTTGTCATCATGGACGTCGAGCCCACCAGCACGCGCAGAGGCAAGTGGGTGTTGTCGGAAGCCACCGTCGCCCGAGCCTCGGACCTGGGCGTCAACGACAAGACCTACTTCACCCGGACGCACCTGGGCCACTACCTACAGCCGGGCGACTCGGCGCTGGGCTACCTGCTGACAGGCACCATGTTCAACAACCCCGAGTTGGAAGCGCTCGAGCAGTCCCACGTCTACGCGTCCACCATCCCGGACGTGGTGCTCGTCAAGAAGCACTACCCGCGCCGCCGCCGGAACCGCCGCCGCAACTGGAAGCTCAAGCGCATGGACAAGGACGAAGGCGAGCTGCTGCCCAAGAAGGCCGACCAGGACCGCATGGACCGCGAGTACGAGCAGTTCCTGCGCGACGTGGAGGAGGACGAGGAGCTCCGCGCCGCGCTGGCCCTGTACAGGAACGAGAAGAGGCGGGAGGAGGAGGAGATGAGCGTGGCGGAGACGGAGGCCGACGAGGACGACGGCGCCCCCCGGGTGAACATGGACGAGCTGCTAGATGACTTTGACGAGCTGACGATGAAGGACTCTTGACTTTGTGAGGCAGAAAAAAAAAAAAAACAGTGTGAATATAGAAACAACGAAAAAGTAAAAAATCAAGGCGTTAGCTTAGAAATTACAAAAAAAAAGACCACCCTCTTTTCCAGATAGTCGCGTGATTTGACAAACGCCCACCACCCAAAGTCCATCTCAATCCGCAAATCAGCAAGCCACAAGAACGAAAAGCATCGTCCTACCGCTCGCGCCCGCCCTCCATCAGCCCCCAAAGAGAAGGCCTAGCCTCGCGCTCAAGAACGCGTATCGCATGCGCATTCAGCGTCCTAGCCCGCTCCTCCAGCCGCGCGTACTCGGCGCGGTGCAAGTGCGCCGTGAACAGGCGCGCCGTGCGGAGCATCTCGTCTTCCACCATCCTGTACGCGTCGTCCGAGCCGATCATGAACCTGGGCTGTCTTTAGCAACTCTCTTTCGTCGTACGAAGGGGGCGGAACTTTGTAACGAACCGCTCGGCTGGCGGGGAGGTGGGCGCGGCTGGCGACGCGGTGCGTTTGCCACCCGCGGGTTTGTCTTGCGCCGCCGCCTTCTTCTCCCATGGCAGTTTGCGAGCCATTGTGAGTTACGGGGTGAAAGATGAAGGCGAGGTGGGAAGGGGGAAGGGGGAACAGGTTGGTGACGAGTGAACGGGTCGTTGTCCAAGCTTGGTCAAGGTTTGCCACTGTGTAACAATTGCCGCGGCATCTTTGTTTACTGCCGACTTGTAACTTCTCCTGCTAAACCGGAAAAAAAAAAAAAAAAAAAGAGAGAAAAATAAACAAAAGAGAAAAAGAAACGGGCGCAGTCAATGCAGTCAACCTCATTCATGCCTTGGCACATCAAATAAAAGCAAGATCCATTCCCATTCATGTTAATCTAATACACAAAAGTGCGGGATTTCCAGCTCTTGGCCCCCTAGTACAATAGAAGTAGTCTTCCGACACTCAACTCAACCATGACTTGCACCCAGCCAACGACCCGTCCTTTTCAACCCCGACATTTACTGACTCTCCTTCACCACCTTGTCAAAGGCATTGGCCACCCGGTCAATGTTCCCCGAATTCAAACCAGCCATCGAGATCCGTCCATTCTTGGTCATGTAAATGTGGTGCTTCTCACGCAACTTCTGCGCCTGTGACTCTGACAACCCTGTGAAGCTGAACATGCCAATCTGGTCAGTGATGTGGTTCCACGTTCCGGGGGTGCCCAGCTTTTCCAGTCTTGAGCGCAGCTCCTTTCGCATGTTGATGATGCGGCCGGACATGGTCCGCAGGTTGTCTTCCCATTCTGAAAAGAGCTTGGGGTCATTCAATACGGTGGCAGCGATACGCGCACCATACAGAGGAGGGTTGGAAATCTCTGAACGCTGAAGAATGGCCAGTTGAGAGGCTATTCTTGAAATGGTGCTGCTGGCCTCAGGCCCAGGGCTAGTCACAACATGAAAACAACCAGCTCGCTCGCCATACAGACCAAAGTTCTTGGCGAAGCTCTGGCAAACAATTGTCTCGAAGCCTTGCTCGATGAAGTAATGAATGGCGGCGGCATCCTGGGCCAAATCGCCAGAAGCAAATCCCTGGTAGGCACAATCAAAGAAGGGAAAGTGCTTTTTCTGGCTAATAATCGCAGCAAGCTCCTTCCACTGCTCCAACGTAGGGTCAACACCGGTCGGGTTATGGGCACAAGCATGCAAGAGAATAATCGAACGATCGGGAGCGCTCTGAATAGCGGCCTTCATGCCCTCAAAGTCCAAGCCGTTGGTCTTCTTAGAGAAGTAAGGATAGTCGGCGACGCCAAGGCCAACATTGACAAAGATTTGTTTGTGATTAGCCCATGTTGGATTGGACATGTAGATAGTTCTATTGCCCTTGTAGAACTTGGCGAGGAAGAGTGCGCCGAGATGGAGGGCTCCGGTACCGGAGATGGTCTGGATCGACGTTGCCCGCTTCTCCTTAAGGGCTGGAGAGTTGGCGCCGAGAATCAGCTCAGCGGCCTTGGAGGTAAATTCTGGGATACCAGCAATCGGGGCGTATTCGTGGTCCAACTCGACGTTGTTTCGGAGAATCTCGTCCGCCTGAATTCCAGGAAAGTGGATTAGATTAGCAACAGTTTTCAGGTAATCATGTGTAATCCGTAACATTGGCTGCTGTCCCAAGCGCAGAAACCCAGAGTCTAGCATGGAATTAAGGCTATGCAGGATAATTGCACGTCTCTCCGTCTTGCATGCACTCTACATGAGACGGGTGGCTAGTTGGCTCCGCACCTGCCATCCCGTGACGGGCATATTTCATGTTTTCCTTATCGTGGGTGGGCAGGTGGTCGGTCTGACGAGGTGAAGCTGCTAAAAGGCCTGCAGGAAAAGCCGCCAGGCTTCCAATGTAGGGTTACAGTGAATGAGAGAATTAATTATAGAAATACATACTGTTTTGACAACGGGAAGAACCCAGGGCTTTGCTTTATCATCTCGGTAGGCGCCAATCACCTGTGTGAGCGACGAAATTAGTCATTGATTCGTAATGGAATGACAGCCACAAAACCGTGGTGGCAGGAGAGAGGTTGGAGACGTTTGTTGTGGTTGCGATTGCGGTTGGCGTAGGCATTGGGCACCACGCACGCAAAATATACATACCAGGTCAACCTTGGAAGGGTCCGAGTCAGTCTTGTAGGCCCGTGCAAGTCCGAAGATGGCATCTTCAGGAGCTTGCGGCACGGCATCGGCAGGAAAGTTGGTCGTTGAGGCCATTGCGGGCAAGAGGTGGTTTGCAATGTTGTTGATTCTCGCAAGCGAGGGAGAAAAAGACGATGATGATGGTGGTGATGGTGATGGTGACGGTGATGATGATGATGATGATGATGATGATGGAGGAGCCATGGTGGGATAGTGGGATGGTGGGATGGTGTGACGGTGGGGTGATGGCAGCTGGCAGCAAGCGTAATCAGCTAATGGGCAGCCGTTGACTGGTGCTGCGAGTGGCAGGCAGTCGGACAAGGTAATATCTGCAGGTCGACTGACGTTCTGACGTTCTGACGTTCTGATCCCGAAGGTGGCTGGCTGCTCCAATTAGATTGAGCTGTCGAGGGCCGGTAGAGAAGTCGAGAGAGTGTTCAACGTCGATCGGTCTTGGCTGGTTTCGCAGATCAGACGGCCGCTTCGGGTTGTGGATGACGTCGAGCTGCCACAGACCAGCCAAGCTGACAAGCTGACAGCTGCAGGAGAAATGGACCGAAGGGGGCAGACGGCAGACGGCAGACGGCAGACGGCAGGCGAAAGAAGGGGTGGTCAAGAAAAGATATCTCTGACCTTTGTTTGCTGCGAGTTAATCTGGGTCGGATGCGATGCGCACGCGCGGCGAGCGATGGGCGCGATGGGCCGCTTTTATGGCTTCCACGTTGATGGGAAAAGCCTGTGAAGATGAGCTGCTAGTGCTGGTGCCTGTGGGTTGTCTGTAGGTTGCCCGTGGGTGGGTGCCTGTGGGTGCCTGTGGGTGCCTGTGGGTTCGCCCCATCTTGCCGAGTTTCCAGTACCTTGTCGACCGAGGCCCCCCCTCGGCTCTCACGGGCAGCTGCCACCAGCTGCTGTCGTCACCGTCAGGTCAGGTACTAGGAACCAGCGCTCGACACTATAAATAAGACGGGCCCCGGGGGGGTTATGCGCCCAAGACGTCAGCCGTACTGGGTGAACTAGGTACTTGGCATGTGCTCATACTCGGGAAAATTGTAGCACGGAGCACGGAGCAATGCTACCAAACTACTTACTCTCTTCGCTGCTAACCACATTGCGTGCACTCCACAATCCTATCCTCCTTCCGGCTTCACCCGGAGGGAGCATCTCCTGGACACTGGCCCGACGAACCCCCATCAGATATCTACCTGCTGTTACACGGCGAAAGGAAGACTGTTTTGTCTGTGATCTGCGGGCAACGCTGACACCTAGTACGCCAAGTAAAAAAACATTTGACTTTGAAGTGAACACATGAATAACATGACCTTCCCTTCGGGCAGGAGCTTGATTGCCTGACTACCTAATCGGGTAGTTTCGACTAAACACCGCTTCTCGATGCAATTACCAACCATTACCTCGTGACTGGCAGTCAGATTGCGCTACGGAAATTTAGTGCCGCGCATATATTCACATTTGGCCTGGGACGGTTCTTCGGGCCTCTTTTGCGCACCCCCACCCCCCCCCCCCACCCCACACACACACACATTCCATCACATGCGCTTTTGCCCCCAGTCGCCAGCCTTGCCGTGCCTCTTGAATGCAAGCCCAAATGAAAAAGACGACAATGACCATGCGCTGCTATGCCATAGGAATCGCTAAACGCATAGGGTCTGTTGAGCAGTTATCCTCACAAAACGCCATCATATGAACAAATCCCACAGCACGAGAAAAGCACACAGACCACTGGCTGCAAAGAAGGTGTATCGTGCAGCACTTGGTCGTTGCGAAGCCTTTTTCAGCTCCTTGTTGCCCCCGCCGACATTGTCTGTTGTCGAAAGCGAATCTGCAACCAGTTGCTCGATGTGCGCAGATTGCATCGCCAAATTGTTGACCAGCAATGACTGAAGTTCGGAAATTTCGACCAGCGACTTTTCGGCTGTTCTGTGGCAATGGCGTTAGGCCGAGACGTGACATCGTGTAAACCGCACCCAGATGCACAAAAACATACCTAACCTTGCCAAGAGTGCTTTCGTAGTGCTTCAGCATGTCCTGGTTATCCTTCTCAAACATTTGTACTTGTTCGGCCGTCAATCCCTCTGGAAGAGCCCCTGCTTCATCCGCAGCATTCTTATGCGTTGGCGCTTTATAACTCTTCGCCGAAATAGGGGCGAAATTTGCAAAATCACTAGCAGGCGGAGCCAGCATCCCACGCGTCTTCTCCATCTCACGGCTCAACCTTGTTTCCATCATGGCTTGTTGAATGCGGCAACACAGCTCCAACCTTTGCCGCAAAAACCACAAAATGCCATCGCGATGTATTCCTGTTTGCTGGGCCTGGGCCTCTGCCACCAAATATTGTGCGGATTTGCCCGTGGCACTTCCTCCAGATGCCCACGATCCCAGAGCACTCAAGCCACCGGCATGCTTCTTCCGTATGATTGCGGATTCGGTCTCGCGGCGAAGTTGCTCTGCATCTTCCAAACCTCGAATGCTTGCATTGAGTTCCCGTATCATCTGCTTTGCATTCACATCAACGTCCTCCCTTTCGCGATCCGTCAGGGCTTGTGGTTTTCCATGACTCGCTTGACCCTTCAATCTTCGTGATTGAGCTGTCGACAGATAGGCCTGCCTGACATCCATGAGTTCCCTGTGTAGACTGGTGATGTGCGAATTCTACATCGACAAAATAGGTCAGGGTCTGAACTCGCAAAGATGGCCTCCATGGGGTGCTGCGCTCACTATGCGATAGGCCTCCTTAACGAAGCCATTAAGTGTGTCGATATCCAGACCATGTTTCCCTATTGTTGAGGCCGCACCTCTCTGATTGAGTAACGAGTTGAAGGTGCTTGTCAAGTCTGTTGACGGGGGTGACGGGGTAGGGGCCGCCGCTGATAATGACATTGTAATCGCTGGTGAGGTTAAAGGCACTAATGAATTTGCATCAACAAAATACATGTGCGCCCTGGCTTGGGGCGTGGTACTGCGCTTGTCGTCATGAATATTTTCCTTTTACTAGCCAGCCAAAGGAGCTACGTAAGCTGAAAGCTTCCGGTCCGAAAAGCATGCTTAGTCATACCAAGCAGCATCTCTGGCGTTGCCGATAACGCTCCACGTGGGGTACGGAGCACCGAGATGGTTATCTGGGTATCTACCAATGAAAACGTTCTCTTCAAGGTACTTTTTCTACAGTGATGATTTACACTATAATGCAAGTACTACGAATCATTCAGCTTGCAGAGGTGTATGGGAAGGTTGAGATATCTTGGACCCTCGTCTGACGCTGATGATGACCTTCCATCTGGTCCCCAACCTAGTCTTGCACTTTCAAGCAGCTTCCAAGTAATACAGGCTGGGGAAACAATGATGGCATCGCAGAAAGCAAGGAAAATTAGCCAAGAGACGAACCCAGCAATGGCGGAGAGCCCAAAACTTCCAAAGTTGACATATAGAGACCATCTCCGTGTTAGCCTCAACAGCGCGGGCCTTCTGAACTTTGATTATGAAGAGTGTCGTCAGATGGACATTTTGATAGTGCAAGCAAGAGCTTCG
Organism: Balansia obtecta B249; assembly: GCA_000709145.1. Lineage (NCBI taxonomy): Eukaryota > Fungi > Ascomycota > Sordariomycetes > Hypocreales > Clavicipitaceae > Balansia > Balansia obtecta. The sequence goes on from JFZS01000048.1 coordinate 85,115, forward strand.
TCAACGGGATTACCAGTACTGTCTTCATTGGGCGTTCTGAACACACGTTTGGTTGGTCTGAACGAAGACGCGCCGGCCGCAGCAGCTGCAGGGAATAACCTGACTCGCTGCTTGTCTGGTGCGGCAGCATATTCGAGGCGATGGGCATGGATTGGATATTCATCGCTCTCCCCCCTTGTTCATGAGGGCATGTCTCCCTGGCCTCCGGGTCCTAGAAGAACTGGTCCTCGCTTGGAAGCAGAAAAGGCCAAGAGAATAGGAGCAGTGGCATATCTGATACGACCATTGTACTATTCTAGAAATCATGGAGGAGGCCCCTTGATCGGCATGTATGTACACACACCTCTTTTTTTTTTTATTTTCGTTCAATGGCAATGACAACCATGTAGATCCATTCTCAAGCGGGTCAGCATGAAGATTGGCGCGAATTTGATGCCTGCAGTAGCAAAAATCGTGCAATTTTGTCCTGTACAAGTAAAGAAACACCGTGACTTGCGTCATCCCTCGTACCTATCACCTGGAATAGCACAGTGTCTCACAACGCCAAGATGGCCTTGTCGGCAGACTCCCTTAATGACTCCCACATTAACCAATCCGACCGTGTTGTCCTTTGAGATGAAAAATATCAGTTTCGTTCATGAAGGTTCATCGAAGACATCTTGCAGCCTAATGCTTTCCACGCGATAACGGGCAAAATCAAAAGTAAGACTCACGGCAATAAACCCATAGAATTTACTTTCCAAACTCCTACCGCCAAAGCTAGCAACTGCATCGCCATATAGACCAGTTTTGTCTGTAGAATTTGGGCCGCATTCTTCTCTGATTGAAATTTCTCAAAAGCTTGGTTTGTGGCCATCAGACCGACAATTGGGTTCTTAAAAGCCATGAACACCATCATGATGCTGAAGATTTGGAGAGAGTTGCCAGACATGTACATCATAATGCCCGTCATGGGAAGGGCCTTGACGGGTGCCAGTGCGACCTCCCAGGCCTTCTTGAGTTTGAGCGTTTCCATCTCGTCGGTCGAAGGAGGCTTTCGGGGCTGGATTTTCGAGTCTTTGCTTGATTTCTGGCCGATGAATTTTTAGGACAAGAGTCTCATAGAAACACACAGGATTAGAGAAGTCGAATGCAATGCATTCAAAGACTGCCAAAGATGGAACATACCTTGGAGCTGGATGGCGTGGAGGAGGAGAAGCCGATGGGCTCTGGGATGCCAGGTACTTTTGATTTAGCGGATGGTGGTGAGCGTAGCTGCGCGACCCAGTCAGGCACGCTCATTGTGGTTGTGGCCATGATACTGAGTAGTTCCAGTGTCCAAGAATCGGATTAGACGCACGTAATGCGCTCGAGTTGAATGTCGTGATGCCGTCTATTGGTGCGGTGGCAGTCATGATCATAGCTTAGCTGGCGCTTGTGCCGCGCTGACTGACGTCCATCGAGTCTTCTTATCGATAGCTGCGCTGCTTTTAACTGGAATTTGGGTCTCGCCAAAGACTCCGGGGCTGGGCAGCAACTGCGACCCCTTGCAATACTTCGGATACTACGGGAACAGGGCAGCGCAAATATTGATACTAGCAAGGAAATTTAATCATACTGACAACTCGGTACGGCATCACACCAGGTCCTTGCTAGTCGACAAAGCAAGAGCCAAGGCCAGAGAGGAAGCAAGTTGATGATTTAGCCGATTGGCGACACAACGACCTTTCATAAACTGCATCTGGGCAGTACAAAACTCCGTACCAACAAATCGAATCTTCGCAAGCATTGCGACCGGCCTCTCGAGCAAACTGTGCAAACTGGCCCAGCCCGATTGAGTGGCTAGCTCTAGAACGCTCTAAACTGGACGCCTCCGCCATCGACTTTCACACCGATCTGCCTCGAGCCAATACCTAGCGAAAGCCGTGAGGGTCGGCTGGAGGAGTCGCCCCGGCTGTTGTCGTTGCCGACAATTATATGGCGTCGCCTGATGAGCACTAGCCCTCTTCCATCGCTATCGACGGTTCCAGATTAGAGAACAGCTCTCACCAACTGGAAAACAGGCCAGGCTGGGCCATATATTCTATTCCCACCGCAACCACCACAACCGCAACCGCCGCCACCATGTCGAACAAAGATGGTGGAGGGGATTCTAAGCTGTTTGCTCGTGTAAGCTTTCAACTCCCGATCCCCTATCCATCGATTCGTCTTCGCCTGTCCCTTCATTTCCTGCGTCTTGTGAGATGTTGAACTTGGTCCAAGCGAGCATAGCTGGTGTCGCATCAACCTTGCTGTCCCTCGTCCCTCTTTCCACGTCCGCGACCTTTCATACATCTTTAGTCCTCAATTCCCGGAACATGCGTTTTACACTCTTCCAAACACCGCGTCTTCGATATCAAACGAGATGATGGCTGTTTTCCCTATATATATGCCTACTTTGGCATTCGATAAACTAAGAACTCCACAGGGCAAAGTAGCGGAACTACGCCTCGAGCTGAACAGTGGCGGAAAGAAAGATAAGAATTATGCCGTGAAGAAAGTTGCGCTCAAGAGAATTGTGGCCAACATGACGATGAGCAATAACGATATGGTGGCGCTGTTTCCCGATATAATAGCGTGCATGCATATTCCAAGCTTGGAAATCAAAAAGATGTAGGGCGCATCGTCATGCCGCGTGTGATGCAAGACTGGAAAGCTGACCAGAACTAGGTGCTTCTTGTATTTGGTAAATTATGCTCGTGTAAGGCCTGGGATTGCCGTTAAAGCGATTCCTGTCTTGGAGAACGTAAGCTTCATGCGCTTTATGCCACAGCATATCAGGTTTGCAGACTAAAAGGCATTGTAGGACATGGAAGATTCGAACCCTCTGGTTCGAGCCCTCGCGCTACGTACCATGTCGTATATCCACGTCAAGGAGTTTGATGAGGCTACCGTTCCAATCGTTAAACACATGCTGCGGGATAACGACCCGTATGTACGAAAAACTGCTGCCTTCTGTGTAGCAAAGCTTTACGATCATGATGGGCCAATGGTTGAACGGTCAGACCTCATCGATAGGCTCAATGCTTTACTGCGCGATGATAACCCGACAGTGGTTGCCAGCGCACTTGCTAGCTTGATGGACATTTGGGAGAGGAGCGACGCTATCAAGCTTACTATCGATTACAGCAATGCTTCCAAAATGGTGGCTATTCTGCCGGATTGCTCAGAGTAAGCCCGATGCCGTGACGCGTGAACGTACAGTTTTGTTTGGAGGCTGATACTAAAGCAGATGGGGCCAAACCTACATACTTGAGGCATTAATGTCCTATGTGCCACAAGAGACGGGAGAGGCAGTGTTGTTGGCGGAGCGTATTGCGCCACGTCTCTCACACTCAAACTCATCCGTCGTGTTGACGTGCATTCGTGTGATCCTGTACTTGATGAACTACATTGCCGATCAGAGACAAGTCACAGCTTTATGCAGAAAACTTTCTCCGCCACTCGTCACGCTCCTTGCGAAAGGCCCTGAAGTGCAATATTTGGCACTGAGAAATGCTTTACTAATACTGCAACGACGACCTGACGTTTTGAAGAACGACATTCGAGTATTCTTCTGCAAATATAATGATCCGATTTACGTCAAAGTCACGAAGCTGGAGCTCATCTTCATGCTGGCCAGCGAAAAGAACATTGAGGAGGTCCTGACCGAACTGCGCGAATACGCCACTGAGATTGACGTGCACTTCGTCCGGAAGGCAGTCCGCGCCATAGGAAAGTTGGCGATCAAGATCGAGTCAGCGGCCAGGCAATGCATCGACCTTTTACTGGAGCTCGTCTCCACCAAAGTTACTTATATCGTTCAGGAGGCGACGGTCGTGATCAGAAACATTTTCAGAAAATATCCCAATCAGTACGAGTCCATTATCGGTACACTCTGTGAACACCTTGACTCATTAGACGAACCAGAGGCCAAGGCAGCTATGGTGTGGGTGATTGGACAATACGCAGATCGAATCGAGAACAGTGATGCTTTGCTGGAAGACTTCCTCTTTACATTCCAAGAAGAACCTGTAGAAGTCCAACTGGCGCTGCTTACAGCCACGGTGAAGCTGTTCATCCAACGTCCAACTAGAGCGCAGGATCTCGTCCCCAAAGTGCTGAAGTGGGCTACCGAAGAAACAGATAACCCTGATTTACGAGACCGAGCCTACATGTACTGGCGGCTCCTTTCAACGGATGTCAACGCGGCCAAGCAGATTGTCATGGGGGAGAAGCCACCTATTACGGCCGAGGCAGAGAAACTAGACGCAGCAACGCTGGAAGAAATGTGTCTCAACGTTGGCACCCTAGCCACAATCTACCTGAAGCCCGTCCAGACCGTGTTCCGATCTGCTCGTCCACGAAAATTGCAAGACTCGCCCGCGTTGCAAAGGAAAGCGCTGCCTGTAGAAGGCGACAATCAAAAGAGCATCAGCATGTTTGGCCACGGAGGACAGCCGGCGGACATTGATTTGCGGAATCGAAGCGCTGCGCCTGGCAACGGAGAGGGCAACCTCTCTCAGGCGGTCAATGACGCGGATGCGTACTTTGCGAGTATCGGAACACAGCAGATGGCGGCTATGCGGTTGGACCACGGCGAAGACATGTTTGGTGGTAGTGGTGGCAATGCAACGGGCTACGTGGTAAGTGCGCATGCACCGCAGACTCTGCTGCAACCCGCTCAAGGGGACGGGAGCAATGGCGATTTGTTAGTACTGTGATGATGGACGTGGATGCTACTGAGCGTTGATGGCCTATGTGTTTCCCTGACGATAAATCGGGGGTGAGTCTGATGAGTCACTAATGTCATGGCCTCGCTGGCTGTAATACCGAGACGACCTATTAAACATGGTCTCCAAGGATTTAAGTATGGACATATATCAATAGTTTGGGGTTACACGCCTGCTGTCGCGCGTATTTCTCTTAGTGTATCACGCTGGAACTTGGGTCTTCCTTTTCCTAATATCCACGGCGAAAGCATGCGCAAGAACCGATTCTCCAAGACAGATCCCGCCTTCGGGGGTACAAGATCCTCAACGTTGCCATAGCCCGGAGTACGTGGAGCATCGACGACAATGTGGAAGGCCGAGATGGCGGTGGTGCAAGTGCAGGCAGGTATATTGGAAAAGTAGGAAGCCTCGGGAAGAAGTACCTGCTTATACACTACACAAATAAAACCGAGATATCCGAGAGAAGTATGGAGTGGAAGTGCCCGGCCTGTGGACAAACTGAGATGGTCTATAAAGTAATCATAGGAGGTGTACTCCGTACGGCCAATTTTTTTTATTATTTTTTATTATTTTTTTTCTCGAGGCTTGGTTATTACCGCTGTGCAATAAAATTCTTAATCCCGTACCCGCAGAGTTTCTTGACACTGCATGTTGTATAATACATGTCTTGCATTGGAGAATACTGCCTTGATGTACCGATGATATTTGCCGCACTTCAGCTGGCAGTGTGGGAGAGAGTGAGTGGTTCTTTGGTCCGGCCCGGTACAGACAACTCGCACCAGAACTCCAACAAAAGGTTCTGTACCCCGGACCGATGACATATTCCTATCTATCTTCGAGTGTCTCAGGAACGCAAGGATGGACCCTGGAGGACATGCTTTCACTACGGGGGTTGCTCCACCGCGTATCGGGGGGTTTATCGACGTACCCGGCGATGCCGTGTGGGAATAGGCAGGTGTCCGGTTGTCATTGACTGCGTAGCGACGGAGGACTTAGAACCTTGACGACGGAGCGCACGGCGGGCTGTGCTTTTACTGTAGGTGTAGGTGCGAGTTGGACGATGATGGAAGGCTCGAGGCTCGACGACGATTTGGGTTGGTCAATCTTGGGCCCGTGCTGAGGCACGAGGCACGGAGGGCAAGCTGGATTGTGCGTTGCTTTGTTCTGCTCTACGAATACTACGGAGCACCAATACAATAAAGAATACCGCCATGTCGTCATCCCGTCATGCATTCGAATCAGCATTCGTCCATTTCCACGCAAACCATTCATCCTTACTCTTGTCCACATGGGGGAACGGACGCCGGCGTTGAATCCAACTGAGCCCGTCCCCCGTTAGACCAAGCAGAAACGTTGTTTGGTTTCCTATTCCTCAATACTGCTGCTCTTGGTCCCATCTCCATCTCGGTCTTTTGGCCCGCTGTCCTTCCCGTAGGCCAAGCGACACGGCGGCGGCTGTGGTGACGCTCGTGGCAGTACCACATCCAGCTGATTCATGAGGCAGACGGTTCCGTGTCTCAGACACCAAGGAGAAAAAAAAGGGTATTGTTCTGGTGCGGCCTGGTTTCATGACGCAGGAGGTACAGCGTTTGTGCCTGGTCTGTCCTGTTATTACGGAGTGCTCTGTACAATAATAATACTCGGCACAACTCTCCAGCTGCCCACTATTGGCTGGCTGGCTGGCTGGCTGGCTGGCTGTTTGTTGTATTAGCGTCCGGGTCGGGCTGGCCTTTGGCGTGTTGCCTCATTCCTCATTCTGCCACTACTATCGACTGTTGACTATCGACCATCAGCCATCAGCCATCAGCCATCCGCCATCTACTATTCCTTTCTCATCACTCTTGATTGCTAGACCACTCACCTGCAACTGATCGTGCTGTTTGTCTGGGAGGACGTGCCGGGCGAGTGAGAGGCACGGGAAACCCAGGCTGCCATGCCTAGCCTTGCTTCTTCTGTGCTTTGTGATTTTCGTGTTTTCTTTCGTGGCGTCAGTCTGAGCTGGCAGGAAGAGCACCAGTGTACCTGCCTCCTACTGGGAGGTAGGTACCTACTGCATGTATCCACTGAACGTATCCACTGCACGTACCCACTGCACGTACCTAGGTACCTATCTTGTTACCTACCTTGGAAGCTAATGTTATATAGTACCCAGTGGCTTGTCTGGTCACCTACCGTTCCCAGCCGGTGTTCCGCCTTCCTCCCCCACCCCAGTCCTGTTTTGGTCCGAAGGCGTTGACCCGTTGGCCGCTGGCAGCTGCTGCGTCTAGTCGTTGATTTAGCAGTTTGGCACTAAATTGTTATTTTGTTATTTTATTATTCGTTTCTTCTGTTTAGCAGCACCCAGGCACGCCTCTGCTCCAGCCTCCTCAATCTTGGTCTTATTCAGTCATTAACCCGCCTGCCGAGGACATCCGACATCACCATACTCTCAGACACTCGGCGGCCACTTTTGAATCCTTCGCGTCGTCCGTGCTCAGTGACGGCATTGCTGGCTTGTCGCATCTGAATCCGCTTCGCCGTTCTGTTGCGCTCGCTGGGTGCAGGAACCCCAGTCCGCGGCCACACCAACTGACTCAAACTGGTACTCCAACTGGCACTTCCACCCCCCCCCCCCCTACGAGCGCTCTTCTACGGTGCACCTTGGCTGCATATTTATCCTATGGATCAAACCATGAGTGGCGGCAACGACGCCGAATCGACACCTGCTCCCGGTGACGATTCTCGCCTCGAGCAACCTTCCGACGCCGTCCCTTTGGAAAGCATGCCTCGAACGGCTGCAGCAGCCCAAGATGCCACCACAGCGGCTGTCCGCGCCTCCAAACAGTCCCCAGACGTCGTCATTGAGTCATCGTCTACTATGAAGGACGCTCTCGCTGACCCCGGCCGCATCAACACCCAAGCCGAAGCACATGCGACTGATGCCACCTCCAAGGGCAAGGGAAAGGAGGAAGCTGCTCCTGTCCCGCCTCTCAAGGAACCCAGCGATTCCGTCTTGGCCATAGGACCGGCACAGGACGACATCGCGGCTGCTCCTGACCGTTCAGAAGGTCCTGTATGCAATATCACGCTTCTTCTTACCTCGGGCAGTCGCCATCCATACAAGATCGATGCCAGATACTTGACGAGACGGAACGTTGCCATACCCGACGAAACCGAGGCTGGCCAACCGGATCCTTTCAGCATCAGTATCTACACCTTGAAGGAACTCATTCTGCGGGAGTGGAGGAGCGACTGGGAAGCCAAACCTGCCAGCCCCAGCAGCATAAGGCTAATTCACTTTGGCAAGCTCCTGGATGATAAAGAACAAGTAAAGAGTAAGCCGTGATTCACCATGCCGCCCACCTGTGGCCCGGGTCTGGCGATGCAATTGTTCCCCCGTCTGACTTTATGTGTTGCAGAGTATCAGTTTAGCACAGAGAGTCCAAATGTTGTCCACATGAGCATCCGCCCTCAGGATCTGGATGAGGAAGAACCCAGGTCCGGGAGCAAGAACCTTCCGACTGGCAGTGGCGACGGCCACAGATCCAGGTCGAGCGGAATGTGCTGTATAATCTTATGATTATTTTATCCCCACGATTCTTCGAGGTTTGCCATCGTCGATTGCCATTCCCTCTGCGTGCATTTTTCTCACCATGCTCGGCTGTTGCTGGCCTTGCTCTGCCTTCTTCGACCTCTATCTGCATGCATGGTCTGTCTTGCTTCATTTTCTGTTTGTGACTCGAGGCGATACGGCAGTCCGAGTGTCGCAAGCAACAGCACGCGGGAGATGTATAATTTCAATATCAGGAGTTGGTGGATTGAAATGATTCTGCCTCTGGTTTAGAACACGGCGACCCGTGTGCGGGAGCATGTCTTGCACGACCGACGCAAGCATCGGCGGCACTCACTGGCAGGAAATACTCAGGCCCACACACACCGAGAAAGGCATCAAGTCCACACATACGCACATTCCTTTTCTGTATTTTTTCCCTTATTTACTATCTCGTGGCTTTGGCTGTTGGCATATGGTTTTTCTTCTTCTTCTTCTTCTTCTTTCCTTTTTGGGTTTTACTTCCAGGAATTGGACAACAGCGACTGTTGGGAATCACAAGTGAATAATGGAACGAATATCGGAGTTGCATTGGCGCATCATGATGTACAAATGGTTTGATATTTCATTGTTTCCTCCTCCCCTTTGCCTCGGGCCACTGTTCTTCTATATAGCTATGACTCGATAGCATCAAAGCTTAAATAGCGTGCTAGGCCATTGAACATAAGGCTGGTTTTTGTTCATATAACAGGCTAGAGGCATTCAAATAAAGCGTCATTTTCTAATGCATGCAGTCTTTGAGAAGTGCTGGCATGTCAAGAACCAATCCTTGTCACGTTTCAACCTGGCCGAGAAGTTATCGTTTTGGCTGGTAGCAGTACACATAGCCCACCCGTTCCTCGTCTGGCCCCAAGCACTTGTGGACGCCCTCTACTGAATCCTGAGCTTTCTCTCCATCTCATCATGAACGTCAGGCACACCTCTTGTCTCCTCTCCGGTAAACACCTCGTCCCAAGTAATCATATCCTCGCGTCCCCTGAGAATATCCTCGTGCACGCTAGCCAAGTTGTTGCCCAGCGCCATAGGTCTCCATTCGCCATCTCGCACAATCTTGAGCTCCATGCCTCTGCGGACCGGCTCAGCGATGCCGAACGTGCGACGCAGCAACTGCATTCGAACGCCTTCTTGCGTAGCCTCCCATTTCCTCAGGCGAGCCTCGAGCGGATGCGTTGACGAGGGCTCGCCGGCCTGGACGTCGTAGGGGGACTGGCCGACGCCGTGGCGGAGAGTATCGTGGATGCCGGGCGCCGAGGGGGCGGAGGAGCTGTGAGAGATGTGGGTGAAGGAGTCGGGGTTCGAGTTGGCTGGGACGATGCGCAGTGACTTGGGGGGGTTGGTTAGTATGGGATAGTGAATGGGGAGGGAGCGACGTACCATCTTGACTGGCGGGATAGGTGGAGGAGTGTTGAGGTGAGTTTTATACGGAATCTAGAGTTGCGGTTGTGGAATGTGGTTGTTGGTGATGCGAGTCTGCGATGCGGATGAAGCTGTCTTTTCAGGCTGCGAGGAGCCTCGCGTCCTGTGGTTGGGTGTGAGTGGACGGGGTGGGTGGGGCGGCCCGAGCTTATGTGGTACATCTACGTAGTACATGTACGTCTAACTGTGCCAAGGCAGTATTAATGCAGCTTTGTGTTTGACTCTTCCAACTCCCGTAGCTGAGTGTATACACGACTTTCTGACCATTTCCCTTCCAGACAGAGGAAAACACCTAAATGTCCATCTTTTAAATTTCGACCTGGTGCGAGGCACAAGCCATCTTGATGGCAAGAGCTTTCAAAGATGCGGACCGTGCCGTCTAGTTTGCCCATTATTCGCATCACAAAAGGCACTTTCTACAGACGGCATCCCCATCCCCATTCGCATTCGCATTCGCATTCGCCGCACGCCGATCCGTCTGTATTTGATGACCTGACGTTTGAATTGCCCTCCTCTTCCCTCCAGCCGCGCAACTGGTGCGTTGTCGGGCCGTCACTTTCTGGGAAGACGACCTTTCTACAAGTCCTCAGGGGCAGGCTGTTGTGCCAGCCGCCTACAGCCCGATCGTACCCGTACTTGTCCGGGGATGATGTTTCCACGCGGCTGAGGAGCCCTCAACAGGCCATACGCTATGTCGGCTTTGATGCGGAGACCATGGGGGGTGGATTGGGCGGCAGCGTGACGACGTCAGCGTTCTTGTCGGCTCGGTATGAGTCGTGGCGGGAGATTACGGACTTCTCGGTACGAGACTTCCTACTGGGGAATACGGAGCTGAATCCCTTGAGGCCGCAGCCGGGAGACGAGGATGACGGGACCATCTCGACGGAGTTGTTGAACAGGGTGGTGAAGCATCTGCGGCTGGACGACCTTCTGCATCTTCCTGTTACGTTTCTGAGCAACGGACAGGGGAGACGGGCGAGAATAGCCCGGGCGCTGCTTACGCGGCCGGAGGTGTTGCTCTTGGATGAGCCGTTCATGGGATTAGATCCGCCCACGGTGTCGGGACTGAGTCCTTTGCTGCAGTCGTTGGCGGAGAAGGCTTGTCCGAGATTGGTGCTGTCTGCGCGGCCGCAGGATCCGCTGCCAGACTGGATCACGCATTTGGTCTACTTGAGGAGCGATTGTCAGGTTGGGTCCATGGGCCCAAAGGATGTTGTCCTGGATGGCCTGAGGAAGTACAGCCAGGGCGTCAAGCTTGGAGGACTCTTGGAGGACGACAAGGTCCCGATTCACACGTTGGCCGGCATTGGCAAGGTTCTCAGATCCAAGGCACGGGCAACAACGAATTCATCACAAGATGGCCACAGTCCTAGCAGCGGCAATGGTCATGCGCTAGAGCCGGCTGATCCTGCTGCAGAGCTGCTGGTTGAGATGGACGGGTGTCGCGTCCAGTACGGCGACAAGGTCGTGCTGGGGAACTGGTCACAGGAGACGGCGGAGGGCCGAAAAGACGGACTTGTCTGGACGGTCCGACGAGGCGAACGATGGGGTGTATTCGGTCCCAACGGGTCGGGCAAGACGACCATTGTATCGCTCCTCGGCTCAGATCACCCACAGGCATACTCGATGCCCATCCGCCTCTTCGGGCAGGGCCGTCTCCCCGAGCCGGGATCGTCTTCCAAACCGCTCACGTTCTGGGACATCCAGTCGCGGATAGGCCACTCCAGCCCAGAAGTCCACCAGCACATGCCGCGAAGCCACACGATTCGGAGAGTCATTGAGAACGCATGGGCGCCTACCTTTGGGGCACGCGCCACGCTTGACGACGCAGCCAAGCAAAAGGTCGACGCCGCGCTGCGCTGCTTCGCCCGAGAACTGAAGCCCAGCTCCGGCGCGGATCTGACCGAGCGCGACCTCTCGTGGGCGGACGAGCACATGTTTGGCGACATGTCGTTTTCCGCCCAGCGGGTGGCCCTCTTCCTCAGGTCGATGATCAAGGCGCCCGACGTGGTTGTCCTGGACGAGGCCTTCTCGGGCATGGACGACGCCGTCCGGGACAAGTGCGCTTTGTTCCTGACGGACGGGGAGAACACGGTGCACGAGGGGAGGAGGGAGGTGGTGCCGCGTGGTGGGCGGAGGAGTGTGGTCGTGGAGGGCTTGTCCGCGCGGCAGGCCCTGATCTGCATTGCGCACGTCAAGGAGGAGGTGCCGGACTGCGTGAGGGAGTGGATGTGCTTGCCGGAGGCGAACTCGGGGCGGGCGGCGCGGTTTGGACGGCTGGACGGGCCGCTGAGGGAGGACGAGAGGCGGTGGGAGGAGATTTGGGGGGGTATTTGAGATTTAATTGTTATGTGTGAATATTACTGTAGCGAGTTTGGGCGGAAGAAGACGAGTTCTGAAGCTGGGGCGTATGATATGGACTGTTGGTGAAGATGCTAGACACGCAGATGAGGCAAAAGTGCGTCACGGGGAAGTCACACCCTACAACCGCCAGCGACAGCCACGACGTCGAAACCCGCCCAACGCACCTCGTCCAAAATGACCAGCCCACGCACCGACGAGGCACCGCCCGGCCAAACGACATTTTTCGCATCGCCCCTCGGCGCGCTGCTCTTGGACAACGAGGCCTCCGAGGCACGAGACCACTGCGCCAACGAGAGAAGTGCCTCCCTCCCGTTCCCCCGTCCCCCCGTCGGCGTCCCCCAAACCGCGATACCAGCTGACGCGCCCAGCCTTCCTGTCGTCCCTCCGACTGGCCGTCTTCATGGCCGTCCTGTCCGTCGCCATCACCCTCTCGTTCCATCTGAAGCGCGAGCCAAGCGAGCTGGAGAGGAGGGCGTCCAAGCCCCTTGGCTTGACGTTCTGGCTGCTTTCGGTGGCGGTGCTTGCGCTCGGCCTGGCCAACTACATACGTGTGTTCCTAGGCCGCCGCACTCTTTTCCCACTTCGACTCGGTGCTGATTTTCTTTTCGGAGTAGAGACGGTGAATAAGTTTGGTCGCAGGGCGGCTATCGTGCAGACCGGGTGGAGGACACAGGTGGTGCGTATTCTGCATCTTTTTGTCTGTCTGTCCTTTTGTGAAAACGGCCCAATGAGGCCTCGGCGCGTCTACTACGCCAGTTGTGCTGATTCCAACAGATTCTGGGCCTCGTCGCATTTTGCATCATGGGGACCTGTGTCGTTCTACTAGTCATTGCCAAGATGGGCCGGTAATGAGAGCATTTCGTTCAAACAAGATAAGAGAGTAAAATTTGCGCTTTGCAATACATCTACATCTGCTGTGTGGATATTGAACCCAAGAAATTTAAAACTTTTTTTTTGTTGTTGTTGTTGGGCGAGGTAAGGGGGAAATGTCATGTGTTACAAAATTTTCTTCTTTATAATCATTGGCTTTCCCTTTTCCGAGCGACGGCCTCATCTGCTTGTGTCTTCTTCTTTTGGCTATCCGCTTTGCGAGGAACACCGGCCTCATCTGCTTGTGTCGTCTTCTTTTGGCTATCCGCTTTGCGAGGAACACCTTCCTCATCTGGTCGTGCCTTCTTTTGGCTATCCCGTTCCCGAGCAACATCAGACTCCTCTGTTTGTGTCCCTGTTCGTGTCTTCTTTTGGCCATCACCTCTGCGACGGACAGCGGCCTCATCTGTTTGTGTCTTCTTTTGGCTATCCCCTTTGCGAGGGACACCGGCCATATCTGTTCGTGTCTTCTTTTCGCAAAACAGGTCTGCGACGGGGTTTTTCCCCATCGACATGACTTGCCTGTCCCCTGGGCTGCAGCCGCCGACTTGACTGCGGAAGAGGGCGGCGTACTCTACGGCCTCTGCGTCGAGACTTGCTCGCTTCATGGGTTTTCCGTCCCACGATAGGAGGGGGACTTCGACCGGCGACTGGAGCTCCCCCTTGTTGGGCAATGTTTCCAGCATATCAACGGACGATCTTGCGTCGAAGCGATCCTCGCTTTCGGCCCGGAGGCTGGCAAGTGACGCATGTCGAGGCACATCTCGCTCGTACTCCTCCGGCGGTTCAGGGACTTCGCTGTGCACACCGAGGATGGTATCGGCAGTCGGTTTGCTAGGGTAGAGGGTGTGATATCCCCTTATGCGGGCCAGGAGCAGGGCGTATTCTAGCCAGGCGGGCGAGCTCTTCCCGGCCATCTTCTTGGCCAGGAGGGCTGGAGTGGAGGACTTGGTCTTTTTCTGGTACAGCGTCTCCGAGATGAAGTGATGAAGTTCGATCCATTTCTCGCCCGTGAACAGCATGGCTTCACTATTGGGTCGCTGCCACAGGAAGGCCGTCTGTCCGGATACGTCCTTGCCCGTGGCTTCCGGTACCGGAGGTGAGAAGGCCGTGGTTCCGTCTATCAGGGTGCGTGGCACTGAAAAGCTGAGGCCCATCAAGTTTTCCACCTCGGCCTTTTTCGAATACATCTGCTGTAACAAGGAATATTTGACGTCTGGTAGTTTTGTCAAAAGTCAGTATGAAAGGGCTTGTCCCTGTGATTACGCAAAACACTCTCTCAGAGAGCATACGTACACTGAAAGAACTGAGGTGTTATCTCCGTGTGAGGAGACAATACCAGGACGTGTGTGTGAGCAGGATCACTCGGCCAAAACGACTCGACAAATCGCACGGAGCTGTCCTCCTCATCCAAGGCATGTCGAATAATTCGGCGATGAAGCGAAATCATTTGCGGCTGCTGCGCGCTGCGAGGCGATGGGCGGGGCCATCTGAAGGATGTAAGAAACGACTGCAACGAGTCTTCGACATCGCTTGGCACCTCGACGGTGATGTAGGGAGTGTGGATGCCGGCAAGATCCGCCTGAGCAATCGATCTCAGCAGTCGTTTGAGGTTTGCAGACTTGGACGGGGTGGCACGTATGAGGATGTCGAACCGCACTTTGTTCCAAGCTGCAGAATGGGCGTTAGTCTCACATGTTGCATGTTGGGGAGTGAATAGTTCAATGGCCTTTCATACCCGAGAGCGCTGAAGTATCGAGCTTGGAGATCCACGAGAGGCTCTTTCTTGGGCGCTCGGGCAGCTCGATCAGAGCGGCGGACGTGGACAAGATTTCATCGCGCGCTGGACCCAGGAAGTACTGTTCTTCGGCGGCCGTGGAGTCTATGAAGACAACCTGCGGATGCATGTATTGGCCAAGAAAATCTGGACGGGCTTGATTAGCGCCAGGGAACTTGCCCCCCCTTTGGGAGTATTGTAATCATACGGAGCACTTTCGTAATTGCTGTCTGAACACGGTATTCGGGTAAGGATTCGAAATGATCCGGTCGGGCGTCTTCATGTTGCGAAAAGCAATATAGTTTAGTGAAAAATATCCCAGGAAAGATGAATTGGCATCTTCGAGCGCAACATACCGTGCACTATAAGCTGACAGTCCTCGTCTATGCCGTTCAGCTCGAGCAGGTCTTTGAGCCTCATGTTTGCCCTGCCCATGAGGAAAAAGTGGACGTGGTTCTGGCCTGCCCTGGCCATTTCACAAGCCATGGGGAGCAATGTCGAGGCGCTCTTCAGACTTGCCGTAGCGAAGAGCACGTTGCGGTTGTAGAGCGACCGGCCATTGGGCCCCATGACGGATTTAATAGTTGACGACAACCTGGAAAAGCGAATTGGTCCGTTAGGCTTGGGCTGGGGCTTGGATTGGCCATCTGCAGCACCGGCTCGATGGGATTCATGCTGGTCCGAGGGGATCTCCGTCGACAGTTTACGACTCGATCCCTCGGCAGCTTTGGTAGTAATCGGGTCACGGTGACTAGGCAGGGAATCGGGCGCATCGGGCTCTAACAGCAGTTTCTCGAAAGCTGCGCCGATGCCATCGTAGCTTTCTCTGTCGGCGTCTGGAGGCCCCGATGCCGGGTACGAGTGATGGCGCCTCTTGAACAGGTAGAGCAGAGCCACAATGACGAAGACGTAAATCATGATGCGTCTCGCCCACGGCCTGCGTGAGACTCGCGCTCCTCTCCAACGAACGACAGGCCTCCCATGGCCTGGCAAAGGAAGATCGTCGTCCTTCTTGACCATCTCTTCGTCGTCGCGCCAGAGGCGCCATCCTCGCGACGGAGTCATGTTCACGAGGTGTCGAGACACAGAGTGTGAGCTGGTATGGAGGAGGAGGGGAGATGGCGACGAGGCGTCAGGTCAGTTTCCGCACGGCCGGCGCGCATTGGCTCATGGCGATTGGCTCCCGAGCAGCGAGACGGCAGATTGATTCCTTGTCGGCCCGTCCAGGAAAGAAAGGGAAAGAAAAGGAAAAAAAAAAAATTGAGAGAGAGAGCGAGAGAGAGAGAGAGAGGCGAATGTCACAGCAAGAAAGCGAGATGTGGGGAGTTGTCGTGGGTGAAGAAAAAATCAAAGCACGGAGTACGGAGGTACTACTCTCTGTTGGAGAGGAAAAGAGATATTGGAATGAAGATGTGACATAGGTGGCCGCTAGCAAGACGCCAGCCACTTGGTCGCAGCTGGTCTACAGGGGTGCATCCCGACTTGTTTGAAACAGCTTCAGGCTGCCCCATCCCCTGGCGACAAAACGCAGAACGGTACGCGCCACACCAGGGGACCTGCCCCTCCCATGCTCCACCAGGCGGCTCCAGACGGCTCCAGACAGCTCCAGGCAGCTGCCAGCACCGGTCGCCGCAAATGCCGCAAGCTGCTATTTACACTTGATGCCATTGGACCAAGCCCCACCCTGCGCAAGTGAACCGGAATTCCCCGATATGGACAGCCGGCGTGGCAGCGGCATGGCAGCGGCATGGCAGCGGCATCCTACTACAACCACCAATTGGCTGGATTTGTCCTTTCCAATCGATCGAAATTGAGCCAAACTTTCATCCCACTTGGCCTACACCATACAAAGACAGCGCAACCCCACGTTGTGTCCAGTATCCATCGACAAAAGTACTTTGTCTGCAGCCAAGAAATCAAAATCAAAATAAATTCAAACCATTTTCTGATCCTAGTTCACTATAATCGGTCCCTTAGCCCAGGGCCACATCGTCCATCGGACATCCTTGTTCAATCGAGTCGCGCTTGGTTTTCTCCGTGACGACTTTCCTCGTCAATTCCATGAGATCGTCCGCTAGCTGCTCATCCTGCGACAACGTACTGCCTGGCTCCGGGACAGCAGGAGGACATATATATTGGCCTCCCTGCCTGACCGTCGTAGCCGCAAAGATGGTGCTCACCGCTCCCTGGAACTGCGTCTTCTTGAATGGCTCAAGGCCGACTGAAAGGCCATATCCAGCCAAGGGATACCTGTGACACCCTTGTTCGTCATCGCTCCTCTACCGACGCCATCCGTGCATGGCAGGGGTTCATTCTACTTACGCCTCGTGGATGTCCTCCTTGCTCTGTTTCGTGCTCACTACGCCGGGATGCACAGCATTCATGAGCACATTCAAATGTCCCTTCTGAGTGACGTTGCGGTTGAAGTAGCGCGCGTACAGGATGGCAGCGAGCTTGGTCCTCCCATACTGGTGTTGCGGTCCCAAATCTTGGTTTAGGTCCTCCACGGTCTTGAACCGGAGATGGCTCGGCACGCTCTCGTGGAGATTGCTCGCCAGATTGACGATTCGAACTACTGAGCCAGATTCTGCCGTCTTCTTCATCAGAGGGAGGAGATGAGAAGTTAGGACAACGTGGCCGACGTGGTTCACGGCCATGTGGCGGTCGACGCCGTAGTCGGTGAGCTGGTAGGTCATGATGCCTCTGCCGGCGTTGTTGACGAGGATATCCAGACGATCTGTGGCTTCTGTAATCTTGTCGGCTACTTCCTTGACCCTCTTCCAGTCGCTGAGGTCGCATTGCATCCACACGGTCTTGTCAGCCGTGTCCTGACCCATGTCCTGGGCAATGGCGTCCTTGGCGCCCTTGACTACATCGCTGGAGACGGAGAGGATGAACAGCTTGTCGACATTGTGCTTGAGGAGCGTGTAAGTGACACCGTAGCCGATTCCTTCGCTTCCACCCGTGACAACGGCGACTTTGCCAGACTGGTCAGGCGTCTCGTCGAGGGTAAATGGATGTGTTGAAAGGCTGGGGGCGAAACCACCCAGATTCTCCGCAACGACGTTCTAGTTGACGGAATCAGCATGTTGTACACGCATACATATCTCAATCTACGCATGAGGAACAGGATGGCTCAGCGTCTTACTCTAACTCGACTGGCGACGGAAGCCATGATGGGAATGCTTCAAAGTCGGGCTGCAGCAATCGGCTCCGTTCAACATGAAGTGAGAAGACTTTCTGTTGCGGCCAAGAAATGGGCTGGTATTTTATTCCGGCCAAGCATCCTGCAGCGCTGCCATCTGGATGCAAGGGGGGGCTCTCTTTATTCACACACAGTGCTTGTGCCATGGCGTTGCGGTGTGATGATGAATCATCATCTCATCATCGACTTTGACTGTCAATGATGATGGACTCAGCCACACCAATCAACCGCCCGTCAACCGCCCGTCTGCCGCACGAAACACCCAGACGAAGTCCCTCATGCATTGGTCTGACCGAACAGCGCGTGTCTCTGCGCCGTTTAAGCGCCAGGCCGGTAGACGCAGTGGGAGAACTGGAATTGCCTGTCATCTTTTTGGCCCTTGATGAGAAGCCTCATTAAGATTTTGATGATTGACAAGACATTGCCTCATACCTCTGCTAGTCCAACTCCAACTCACGCAATGTTGATAATGCGGCATCCAAGAGCGTCCCCACATGTACGTTCCACAGCTCGATGGAGGAGTTACTACTTTTGGTACTTGTGGGTAGAAAATTACTAAAAAAAAAAAAAAAAAATGACAAAGAACAAAGAAAGGACGAGAGCCGTCGCCAACAAAACAACAGATATTGCGATCCCCAGTTCTCGCGAGTTTCCATTAAACGGGCTCAGTCAGCCAGTCACCAACACCGCAATGCTCCATTAACTAATCGATTGCTCCCCCCCCCCCCTCCTCCCTCCCTCAAGCAAAACCTCGAAACCATGGGCAAGTCGCGCCGCAATCGAGGCGGCGCATCCCAACGACGAGATCCCATCTCCAAGCCCGTCAAACCTCCTACCGACCCCGAACTCGCCGCCCTGCGAGAGGCCAAGATCCTGCCCATCATCCAAGACCTCAAGAAGGCCGATGCCAAGTCCCGCTCCTCCGCGGCCACCGCCATCACGAACCTCATCCAGGATGCCCGGTGCCGCAAACTGCTCCTGCGCGAACAAGTCGTCCACACCGTCCTCACGCAGACCCTGACGGATGCCTCGTGGGAAAGCAGAGCCGCGGGCTGGGGCATCCTGCAAGTGCTTGCCCAGGAGGAGGAGGCTGACTTTTGCGTGCACCTGTTCCGCTCCGACATCCTGACGGCGATTGAGCATGCAGCCAAGTCGGTTGGGGAGAAGCTGGCGTCGGGCGAGGCTGCATTCGCGAGGCTGCCCAGGCCGGAGAGGGCCGTCGTCGGCAGCATCACCGCGTCTCTCGTGGCCCTGCTGACTGCGCTGGCCGAGGCTGGCGACGAGCTCTTGGAGGCCATATCTGCCAATGCCACCGTGACGGATCTGCTCGTCCTGCTTGTCATCGCTGCCGGCCAGGGTGGCGGGGGTGATGGTGATGATGCCGATGCCGGCAGCCTTGCCCATCTGCGCGGGGACGCTTTGGCGTGCCTCATGATTCTCACCGAGGACAACGGCAAGCTGGCCGAGAAGCTGGTGAGCAATGCCGAGTGCTACGGGGCCCTCGGTGCTCTCAAGGACCAAGCATCTAGCGACGGCGTCCTGGCATGCGCCACCCTCCACAACGTCTTCACCTCGCTGGAAACACGGGAGAGCGCAGAGGCGCCTCTTGTCCCCGGGGCCGACGATTCCTCACTGATTCCCACCCTCGTCAGGACGATTGCGAGCATAGATCCGGGCCGGAGCGCCGCGAACGGAGCGAACGGAGCGCACGGCTGGTCGAACCCAGTAGAGCAACAGCAGCTTGCGCTGGAAACGCTTGCGTCCATAGGCACGACCCTCAACTCGGCCAATCTCGCCCCCGAGGCCCAAGACGCCAACCCCGCCGCATCCGAGCAAGACGACGTCGAGGACGACATGGACGAGGACGAGGACGAGGACGAGGACATGGACGACGCCGAGGGAGACGGCCAAGACGACTTGGAAGCCGACATGGACATGGTTACGGCCGCAGACCCCGCCGACGGGCAGGACGGGCAGGACGGCATCCAAGACATGCCCGTGCTGAAAGCCCTCGTCCAGTCCGCCATCCCCGAGCTCATCCGCATCGCAGCCTCCCAGCCCAGCGACGACGACAGCCTCCGCCTCCAAGGCCACGCCCTCTCGGCCCTCAACAACATGGCCTGGTCCGTCTCCCTCATCGACTTCACCGCCGACCAAAACGCCGGCATCCAGAAGGCCTGGTCGCCCGTCGGCCGCGCCCTCTGGCACCAAGTCGTCGCGCCCATGCTCGCCAGAGACACCGCAGACGTCGGCCTCGCGACCCAGGTCACCGGACTCGCGTGGGCCATTGCCCGCAGCCTCGGCGGCCAGACCCGGCTCCAAGGCGACTACGACGACGACGAGCACCGCAGGTTCATCGCCCTCTACCAGGCCACCACGACCATGCCGCCCGACTCGCAGGACCCCTTCCAGCGCCTGGGCGTCAAGTGCGTAGGCGTCCTCGGCCAGCTCGCCCTCGCCCCGTGTCCCGCCCGCCGCAACCGCGAAATCGCCACCTTCCTGCTCGCCCTGCTGGACGCCCTCCCGCACACCCCTGCCGCCGACGCCGTCGAGGCGCTCAACCAGCTCTTCGACATCTACGCCGACGAGCACTTTGCCCACGACGCCGAGGTCTTCTGGCCCGGCGACTTCCTCGCCCATCTGGAGGCCGTGCTGCCCAAGGCGAGGGCCATGGCCAAGGCCGTCGACAACAAGGCGCTGCCCGAGCTGAGGTCCAGGGCCGACGAGGCCGTCATCAACCTGGCGCGCTTCGTCGCGTACAAGAAGAAGCACCGCCCGCCCGCGGGATCCGAATCGCCCTTGGCGTCTACGGAACATGCGGGAGCTTTTTCCTTGGGCCGATGACCTAGGTTGAATGCAATGATGACTGCAATTGCTTTGTTTTGACCAAAAGAAAAAGACATCCTTTGCTGAGAAAAGATCAAGCAGGCCAATTTTCTTTTTTCGATTCAGTTACGGCGACATGGGTATGGAAATAAAAAAAAAAGTTGGGAAAAGTCATATTGTTTGTTTCATTATCGCATTACTGGACGACATTGCACGGGCATAGAGTTTACTTCTGTAAATTATTCGTTTTGCATTGCAAACATGGTGTATCCGGCCAATGCAACTGCACTTTTTTTTTTCCGTGCACCGACCCCCCCCCCCCAAAACATCTTGTGTGAAATGGACACTTGAAATGGACACTAGTCACCACGACATGCTCCCCCGAATCAAGACCCGAATCAACATCGCTCAAATACACGGTACAGCCCCTTCAAGTTCGCCACTTCGAGTATCCCGCCGTTCATGAGCGCCTTCGTAGCCACCAGCTTCGTCTTGAAGGCCGGGAAGAATATATTCTCCACCGCCCACCGCACATGCTGCCTCCTCTTCCTCACTTCCACCGGCACGTCATCCTCCTCGTTGCCCCGTCCTGGCGCGGGCGCTGCGGGCAACTGCTCGGGCACATGGAACGTTGCCAGCTCGCGTAGAAACGTGTCAAAGCACGCCTTCTCCTCGGCCCAGTTGACGTTGGGCCCCAGACGGAGTAAAAACTGCGGGAGCTTCGCCAGCGGCGGGGTGTAGCCCTTTACCATGAGTGGGATGGAAATGAGGTCTCCGGCCGGGGAAATCTCGAGCGAGAAGTACTCCTGGAGCATTTCTCTTCGTTCAATTAGCTGGCAGGCCACTTTTTCGACAATTGCTTCCACTGGGAAATCCGCATCAGAGGCGTCAAGCCTCTTCTTCTCCGCCTCAGCTGCCATTCGTAGTAATTCTCGCAATCCCAGGGGTGGACTGAAACGGATGACGCCAAAATTTCCAAAGTCGGTTACGCCCAGTTGATAAAAATACTCAAAGCATGTATGCCCATAATCAACCAGAAATAACTTTACGCCGCCTTGCATCGCCGCCAGTCTCCTGGTCTCATCCACGATGCCAACAAAGGTATGTGTAGAGAAAATTTCAGTCAGGTCATTATGAATATTATCCCGCACCTCCTTGCGGAGCTCCTTGATACTGTTCAGTCTATAAACGATTGTCTCTCGGTCGTCTATTGTCTCATACTCGATGTCCTCCGGCAGAGCGAGCGGCTCGTCCTCCAAGACAGCTCCGTCTGCCGAGCTCTCACCGGTTCCCGCGCGCGAGAACATGGTGGTAATCTTCCGAGCGTGCGTATCTGTTCGGACGAGCTCATTCGAGTTCCTCCTCTTCTTCCCCGTTACCATAAACTTGGGAGCGGGGTCAGTGTCTGTGTCCATGGGTTCAGAGACCGGCTCGGCCCCAGGCAGCAGAGTTTGCGTCTTGAAAGCTCGGCTTGTGTCGACACTTGCAAGCTGTGATTCCAATTTCATGCAGACAGCTTGCAATATTTCATCTTGGTTGAGAAAATGGACTTCTCGTTTTGTTGGATGAACATTGACGTCGACCCGCGCCGGATCAATGCGGAGACTGAGATAGATGAAGGGGTGACCTCCTTTGGGAAGGAAGTTGAGGTATGTTTGTTCAAGGGCTTTCTTTACATTAGAAGACTCCACGCTTCGACTATTGATGAAGAGTAAAAACGTGGTTTTCTTTATATGGTAGTTTGCATTGGTTGCCAGGATATGTGCCTTGAAGCCCCAACGATCGTCTGCCGATTCAAATTCAATCAACTCGTTAGCCACACTGCTTCCATAGATCTGGCGAATCCTGTCAACAGTGGTGGTTTGGCTTTGGATGGACAAGCTATTGGAAGCCTCCCCGGCCTTTTTGCAAGAAAACCCCACCCCTTTGCAGTGGACCGAGTACCGCCCGACCATATCAATGATCTTGTTGAATTCCTCAGTGTGGGATCGAAACGCCCTCCTTCGAGTCGGAATGTTGAAGAACAGATCCTCTACAGTAATCTGGGTTCCCGGCCGACCTGCCACCGCCTTTGGCTCTGCTGGTTGGCCAGGCTTTGGAGCAGCCAGCCTGCCGTCCTGATAATGAGCCTTCCATGCTAGGGTTGAGTTCTTGGTTTTCGTTGTTACGGACAAGTGTGCAATATGACTGATGCTCGCGAGGGCCTCTCCACGAAATCCATATGTTTCGATTGAGGAGAGGTCCTCAAACGCCGTGATCTTGCTTGTAGTATGTCGTTCACACAGAATGGGCAAATCTTCCTTCTTTGACAGAAGTTAGCTCGGTAGCCTCTTAACGACGACATTTCGAAGACGCAAAGCAAGGAGGGGAGGGGGGGGGGTTTGTATAGTTCAGGCATGACATGCCTCGATTCCACAGCCGTTATCTGTGATTTGTAGAAGCTTCAACCCTCCATCTTTGACGACGATCTCCAAAGCCGTCGAGCCAGCATCCACGGCATTCTCAATCAGCTCCTTGAGGGCATGTACTGGGGCGACGATAATTTCACCAGCGGCAATCTTGTTGACAACGTCAGGGTCCAGAGGCTGTTGATGAAAGGCACATAGTTAACACGAGGTCATTCAATTCAATAGGCGCGCCGAGTGCGGCCTGAGAGACGGATAGGCACGTATGTTGCAGCGGTGAAGACGTCATCACATCCCATGATTCACCAATGGAATATGGGGATAATTACCTTGATACGGCGGGCAGGGCGAGGCGGCTCAAGAGTATTATCTTCTGCCTTCCTCTTGACCCCTGCAGCGCTATCCACATCCATTCGGTCCATTGCTCCCCTAGTCAGTTGCATTGGCAAG